>CM076582.1:124592777-125059411 GCA_034641835.2 Pinus albicaulis | reverse complement strand
GGTGTCGATACGGACTTACAGTCCATCATACTAGAAGCTTCATAATGTATTTTCCTTAAAAAAAGGAAAATCTCTCCAGGTCTTTGCTAGACCTCCAGGCCTAGGCATCAGTTCTAGGTCCTTCATCTCGAACTCAGCAGCGAGCTCCCTCTTGCACTGATGAATGAGAGGGTCAGCACCTGTCAGGAAGAGGTCATCCACATACAACACCAGAATGAGAGGCTTCCCTTTGACAACCTAGAATTAAAGGTTCCGATCAGCATTACTTCGAGTGAAGCCTAGCTTCATCAAGTAGCTATCTATCCTCTCGTACCAAGCTCTCGGTGCTTCCTTCAACCCATAGAGGGATTTCTTCAACCTGTAGACATGGGTGTCCCTATCTTGGACTTCGTACCCCAGAGGTTGCTCAACATACATCTCTTCCTTTACCGCATCATGCGGTCTTTACATCCATCTGATGAAGATTCTGTCCTTGCGTAGCAGCAAGGGAAATAATAGATTATAGGTGCAATAGTAATTAGTGCCTTCAGGCGACACATTTTCCCATCAGGTCCATGCTTGATCTTATATCGAGGTGACAACAACTTTTATCTGTGGTCTAAGAACCATATCCTAGACATCACCCTCGCATCCTTGCAAACTTTGATGTTTTACAGTTTCTTCAAATGATCCAGGCTCATATTGTATCCATGACAGTTAGATACCCCTGGTATTTATATGGCTTCTCGGATTTTTTCCGAAATTTCCCCCCTATGAAGCCATATGTCTTTGAGCTATAAGGATCTTCTTTTGTTCAGAAAAGGTATCTGCTCAGGAGCATATGCAAATATATTCTCCCTCTTAATGCCAACTTCTCTTGAAAAAAAAAAAAAATTTAAATTGAGGGCATCTTAGACACTAGCTTGGAAGGGAGTTTTATTCTCCCACAGTCAAAGCCATCCAAGACTCATAGTCATATATTGTCATTTAGCTATCTTGGCACGTATCATATACAATATTTGTTCAAAACTTCAACAACATGGTTCAAGACTTCAACAACATGACTGAAGGCTGAAAAAAAATCTTCTCAGTTCACACTTTCAAATTTATCATTACACTCCAATGTAAGACCAGCTTATCGCTATTATGAATTTCGCAAACAAGGTGTGGCTGTCTATGTCACTATCATAATGACAGTGACATAGAATCACAGATTACTTTCTTAGTTCCTCAAATTTGCGGCTGCAAAAATAATACACCCAGCCTCTCCACCATGAGCTGTTATAGAGATTCTGTCATCACTGTCATATTGATGATTACAATGTTGCCATAATTTTATCTTACCCATCACTATCTTCTTCATCATGGTCATACTACCATATAGCATTTGAAGATTTCAACTTTCATGGTCATACATATTTTGCCATATGTCGCTGTCAAACAGGGATAAAGTATCTACAAGCCTTAGCTTGTGTCTTATCGCAATTGAGGAGATCTGCTGAAGCTTCCTCAAATAGCCTTCTAAGACTGCAACTTACTGAACTGGAGATCCAATCTGTCATGGTTTATCTTGTACTTGAAGCATTGCATCCTGATTTGCTTCCAGATCTGACCATTTTGTCATTTTTATGGTTATTTCAAAGGACTTCTCCTAAGGCTGTTAAGATTAGCCTAGATCAATGACAATTCAATTTCCCTTGTCACTCTTCCTAAGACTTACATCTATGCCTGTCTCGTCAACAATGCAACCCTTGTAAACCCTATTCTGGCATACAGTACCATGTTCGCTTACAACAGCAACCATAGACTCCCACTTCAATAATCAACAACTATAAGACTCAAGTGTGATACCATAAACTAACCCTGCTTAATGCTTTGAAAGTATCTCAGCAGCACATAGAATCAAGCATGCAACATTCAGCGAAAACAATGGCAGTAATACAGCACCGTGTCATCAAGTTCATCATTTAGCATTATTGATATATGGTGCATAAGATGTTAACTTCTAAGCACAGGCAGCCTCAACTTAGAAAAATTTGTTTGAGAGTAATAGTTAATACATAAACCTATGATCAGCAGCAATCCTCTGTCGATTTTGCTCTCGAATAATGACAATATGGACGTCTCTGCTACAGGTGAACATGTGCTCATTGACAGTCGCGTGCCTTCTAAATTGTTTCTAGAACAAGGTCTCGGTTCTAAGAAAACTTGATTTGGAATTTCCTTGAGGCTGCTACCAACTCGGATTCTCTGATGTTGCCTTGAACACACAGCCATGACCAATCACATACCGTTATCGCACTTGGTGTGGGCAGCCACGATCCTCTTCCTGCACAATCATTGACTTTTCCCTGCCACATGGGGACCACTATCATTCTGATTCAACGTAAGTAACAACCCTTCATTTCTGATCCAACACACTGATATCACACACACTAGGTCATCATTTTTTTTGTTGTAATGTACCACGATCCTCAACACACTTTGTTTGCATAAGTCGAGCAAGTTGTAACCCAATTGTACGCAGTTTACACAGCTAACAGATGTACTGCACATTCGCTATGACTATTAGAAGCGAAACACATGCCCTTTCATTCTCTGGTTGATTGTCTTTTACATGCGCAGTCACTCCATTCATTACTTCATCCACAAGTCTCACATAATTTTCTTTCCTTCGCGCACAGCACAACGCTCACGAGATGAAAAAGTATCTAGAATGGCGGCTACGACCTTCGACAGAGATCACGAGCTCACAATGACTTTGTGCGTTGCTGCAATGTTGACAATCTCTTCTCATTTTGACACTTGTACATTGCAGTTGCTACACCATACTAAAATCGAATGCGGCACGTGAATGGCGTTTGTGGTGACGAATCGAGTTCTCAGCGCCAAATATGCAATGCCCAGTCAACAATGTTGCCTCGATGTTGCAGCGTTCATTCAGAAAATATAACTCTGTCGTGGAACAAGAAATGTGGCTTTCCTTCGTATGTTTCTTCACTTGTTGTGATTCCTCTTTTACGTACAGCTATTTGGAACACAATTGAATGTTCGCCCCTGATCAACAATTGACTCGACCCTCACAATGATTATTATGATTATTATCTTTTCAAGACGATCAGTTACAGTATGTTGTTCGAACTTTCCTGTCCAAAAGACTGATTAAATTTTCCACAATATACACTTCAACGTTTGTGGTCGCCATATTTTGCTACAGCAGGATGCCTCTAGGCCAGCGGCATTTTAGGGAGCCCTTGATTTGTTTCACGGAAGCCTTAATTACAACAGATAATAAACCCACGGAGCTCCTTCTTCTTGTTGTGGTCGCTGCGTCTAGGGCACACAAAATTTGGGCATTGTCTTCCTCTTAGCTCTGATACCATGTTAATTTCAGCTTATGTTCTATGCCATTTCAGATTAGGGCACAATACTGAAGAAGATAGAACATACTAATCGATCGATAGAAGACAAGCCAAAACAGAGATGAAGAGTGGTGGCATTACGTCAATCAGCAGAATGCTTCTACCAGCAAAGTCTCCAATAGGTCATTCAGCCAAGCGTGTCACACATAACCCAGAACAACCCAAACAAAGAATAGTCCATATATATATTACAGCTCCAATTCTATCCAGAGAGAGAGAATTCCTCCACAACAATGTGTGTAAAATGAACTCTAAGTCTCTCCAATATATAGGAATCTTTGGGGGTGTGTGACACGTCCTTTAAGACATTTAAGTCAATATTTTATTCCAGGCCGACCTAGCACATAAGTGGAATAAATTCAAAGTACTTGTTCTGCTCATCCGATCGAGATGATCTTTAGATCAATCTTACACCTCTCCGAAAGAGGAATCCAATAAAAATATTGCGATCGTCATCTGAGTAGCACAACCCGGAGTTTTGACCTAGTTGTCCAATTTTAACATTCATATTGTGGGGGGTTAAGCCTTTAAACCATTTTCCTACTTCTCCCCCTAAGCTCTGAGAAAATAGTCTAAGTTTGATAGAAACATCATCAATTTCATTTCTATCAAAGTAGTCATTCATCTTATCCACATGTTGTGATGTAGTTGTAGCATTGCTGGCATCATATAATGGAATTTTGGACTGATAGTCCTATGGAAGATTGACTAAGGGTACAGGAAGGACTAAGGGATCATACCATGTTGCCATGATATGTGGTGGAGGTGGATTTACAAGAGGTGGATTAACAAGAGGAAGAGTGGGCTGAAGTGGGGTGGTTTGGACAGTGGATGTAGGGTGAGCAGAAGTGGACAAAACAGTAGTAGGTGGCTGAGCTGATCTTGGATGAGAGACACCTAAGTTGTGAAGAAAATGTAAATCAGGAGGTGTTGTTTCTCTATTACCAAGATGTTCACTTGTTTTCAAGAATTAAAGTGAAGACTCAGACTCTAGCTGTTCTAAATCACCAAGAGATCTAGTTCTAAATGGATTTCTTAGATCTACTTGTGATTGTTGTAGAGCTGCAAGATTTTCAGGAACTGAATTAGCTCTCAAGGGTAATCTGAAAACAGTTGAAAATTTTATCTTAGGAGACTTCCTAAGGATACTTTCTGGATTATCAACTATCTCAGGTGGGTCTGGGTCAGGATAGGCTCTAGTATGAATCTTCCTAGGAGCTACTATGCTATGTTTTTCAGACCCAACTTTAAACAAGAATAGTTTAACCAGATATGACAATCTTTAAGTGGTTAACTAAACTGTTTTATACAAATTTTAATCCTAAAATCCTCTTACTGAGTTTAAATGATGATATAAGGAAAAAAGGTCTTCCTAGTGGAGTCTTAAGGTCTGTTTAGGGTTGTGGAGTCGCCAAGTGGAAGTTTTTAGCTCTTTTTAGAGGTAAAAGGTTTTATGGTCCACCACCATGTTTATTAAATACCAATCTGAAATATTTTTGGGTTTTTAGAGTTATTTTTCAGTCCTATTGGTTGTTAAGAGTGTCCTAAATCTGCTTCAAAACTTAGCTACAATTATGAGACAAAGATAGTCTACTCTTATGGCTAAGCCAACTGATTTTTCAAGGTTAGATAAACTCTTATGAGAATCCTAGGGTTTACCTAGTTTGTCACTGATTCACACAAGTGTTACCATGATTACCATTACTTGGTAGTGCTTGAATGGGCTACTTTTTACTCATACGGTTTTATGAAGTGTTTTAGGGGAACCTAAGATGAAAATTCTACTCAAGTCCCCAGTGGAGTCGCCAAAAATGTTAGCACCCTGTAATCAGCAAGATTGTCAAAAGTCCGATTGCAGGGAGAACATCATTTCAACCACTTTGGGATTCTAGGATTTAGCCCTCCTGAATTCGGAGAGGGATCTCTCCAATAAGTGCAAAGATGGATTTGTCTTTGAAGTTTGGGTAATGATATTAGGCTAGTTATGAAGGCCGAGGGTTTGTTTTGTTTTTGGATGGTTGAGCATGATTATTGTTTGAGGGGAAAGTTCTAAATGTAAAGAGTTTCGAAGGTGAGAAGCTGCAAGAAAGTAGAACAAACTTTCGCCAAAAAGGTGGATGATTGCAGGTTTTATTCCATTGGGCTATGGAGTCATAATAGGGTTTAATTGAAACAACAAGGGGCAAGAGTGGTCCATGGGGCAAGTCATCTATGTCTAAGGATCTCTTTAAAGTTTGATTTATGGAATGTAGTGATACAACAAGAAGGGGAATTTAAACAAATGAAGAACAAAGAGTAGTCCAGGATCTGGTAAGTACTTTGAAACTAGCCAGCCTTTGACATACACTTAAGAAAGACATGAAAGTAAACTAGGATCTGGTCAGTACTTCGAAACTAGCCATCCTTTGATACACTTTCAATAGAAAACATTTAAAAACAAAGGGAAACTTGAAGACAACTGTTGGAGAAGAAACTAGTGGGCCGGGCTCACCACAAATCCTCTCCTAGCTCTGCTTTACTTGGTAACTTTCAAGACAAACACAAAGATAACAAAGAATGGTCTAAGATCTACTAAGTACTTCGAAGCTAGCCAGCTTTCAACACATTCCAAGGGAAACTTTTAGACGGTCTTTTCGGATAAAACTAGGACCAGGGCACACCATATCTTCCTTAGTTCATCTCTACTTAACATGAAATGAAAATAACTTTCAAGAATAACAATTAGCTCAGACAGGAGGACGAGGGAATGCCAACATTCCTACTACTTAAACTAAATTAAATCATTCTTAAATAACACAATTTGGAGGAAAACATATAGATAAAGATTTTCAGTCAGAGAAGGGAACTGATATACAGTAAATCCTAACTCTATGCATGCTAT
Source organism: Pinus albicaulis (assembly GCA_034641835.2). Lineage (NCBI taxonomy): Eukaryota > Viridiplantae > Streptophyta > Pinopsida > Pinales > Pinaceae > Pinus > Pinus albicaulis. Next base: position 125,053,129 of record CM076582.1, on the reverse strand, counting down.
TCTTTATAAGAGAAGATGAACAAAGTGAAAACAGAAATGAAATAACAATTTACAATAAGAAATAACATCACCGTTGACATAGACCAGGATCCCATAAATCAACTTGTATTGATGCTTCAAACCAGTTACAGCTTTAAGTCCAGTGTTCCAGGTTAGCAATTATCTACACTTCCCAGCCTAACTTATCAAACCACAAGTAGAGCTCCAAGAGCCAGTGAACACTATTTACAAGTAGGAGTTTCAAGCTCAAGTATATTTCAAAGTTCTACAACCAACAATTCCTCATCTTCTACAGAAGTATTTATAGAAGAATGAGGAGGTGGGATCTAATAAAAGATCTCCCATGGTAATTAATACAGACTAATGACTTCTCGGCCTTTGAGGGGCTCAATGGAGAAGTTTACATATATTCTCACTGTATTAATTGATTTATATTTAAAGATTAAGCTCGGTGGGAGATTTTGTTGACTTTTAAGGCTCTGTTTTAGGATGTAATAACTCTGCTGATATTTTACATTAAGTTCATCTGGCAGAATTAATTTCTTAGTGCATTGAGAAAATATACGATTTTGATCAATAACTTCGGCCTCTGTTTGAATGCTTTGAGGCACATGTGGCTTTGTGGTAGCTAGGAGGAATCAATTTTCCTCAGATGTGGCAGTGGAGGCCTCTTTGTCTGTAGATCTTTATGATTTCTCTTAATTCTGATTTAATTTGGAGGATTATGCTTTTGATAATCCATCTTAGCCTTAACTCATAATCTTGTTGATCTCAACACAGAGCTTATGATGTTTACAGACCATGAGTAACAAATTCACGCTTTCACAATAAATTCAAGCAGTCTACACGGGCATAATCCCATCTATTAGTAACAGAGGGTTTCATAATTGTCCACGGGGACTCAAATATCCTTCCTACTGAATTCAGTCAAGAATATACATACAATTCACAGAGAATTTAGAAGCAGTCCCTCATCATTATATACAAATGTAACCATTTAAAAGAACATTCACTTATTCTTCTCAATTGGCCATATTTTCTATTCGATGGCCTTTTTCTCCTACTGCATGGACAAATCTACTTTAATTCCTTGTCTCTTCTCATGGTAAATCTGCTCTCTGTGTGCACTCTTCCAGTTCTTCTCTGTGACCTTTGTTCTTTGCTACTTTGCTTTTCTCTTTTCTTGAGATTCATTTGAGATGCTCCTTCTTTGCCAATTCCTTTGCCCATCAATGACAATATTTCCAACAACACCCATAGTTAAGACAACCTTCATAGTTTCTACTATTGAGCTCTCCATTATTCTTAACAACAATCATCGATATCTGAATTTGATCTCGGCATCATTAACCTTTTGCTTATTACGCTCATTTTGGTTTAAAAGAATGTCATTGCATATTCCTTTCTAGGAATGCTCCAAAATCATTATTTGCTCTATATACAATTCTTGTTCTAACATAATGATCTTAGGAAGGCATCTTCAATTTATTTGTTTGGAATCTACAAGGGCAAACCACTCATAGTTTTATCGCTCATTTAACGGCTTTCCTCGAGGTACCTTATAGATGAAACATGGAATGATATAATGATGAAAAACATTTCTCTTACTCATCCTTCTTAAACTTTTCATTGCTAACTCTTGTAGTGTGATGCCTCAGTGTGATCATCCTCTATGGATCTTTCCGAGTTCTATAGCTTTCAAGCATAATTTTTGTGATTTTAATCATTCATCACTTAGTGTCTTGTTGTCTTCTTAGCTTACATGTTCATGGATGATGTTCCCTCTACCACCATGGGTACGCTTTTTTCCTTCTCTCCTTCCAACAACACAAACAGCTATTAAATACTTTAGGTATTCTTCTTCATCTATAGTTACATGTTATAGGAATTTTTCCTTTCCCTTTCTAAACTTTTAGCTATTCTTATTCCATGCAACTCTTCTTGGGCTAACATGGGGACTAAATGCTGATTCTACTCTCCTTGGGATGTTGCTTCTTATTTATTGTTGGTTGGATATTTGCGTTGCTTCCTAGGCGGCTCCCCCTGAGACTATGATGGATTCATTATGTTATTGAAGTAACGGCTCCCTTTCTCTTTTTCTTACATACTTTATTGGGGTTCTTCATAATGTCTACACTTCTTTTTGATTCACGAGTTTTGTACGATTTGATTGGATTCCATCATCTGTCTAGAGTTCTTTAATGTATATGGAAGCTTACAGATGTTTTTCTTTGTGACCAAGCTTGTGGCATGAATAACATCTTATTTACTGAAAGGTTGAGTTGATGTATGGAATTTGTTCCCCTTTTTCCAATACAATTTACATTCATGATTTATGTCCAAATTCATTGCATCAAAAATAGTGCATGGAATCGATTAGTGTAAGCTGGTGAAAAGGTTGTCTTTTCCATTTGTTTTCTTGAGGAGTTCTTCTCATTTGTTACATCTTCATACCCGATTAAACTTATTTTTATTTATCTTACATTGAGCTACTACATGACAGAGGTTTATGGAAAGAAAAAAATGTAATACTTTTTCACAGGAGGAAAGAACCTCCTTTGTGATCTTGAAACTTGTTCAATTCCTGCTTCGAGAACAGTTGGGATTTTTGCAATTTCTTGATTCTTCTCACCATTATTTGTCTCTTGATGTCATTCTTTGGTTCTTGTTTGTTTCTTCTTGAGGGAGTCCATTTTGAGGCGCTTCATATTCCCTTTCAATGTACGCCTTCTACGAGTTCTTCATGGAGGTAATATCATCTCAGAGCTTCTTACACAACTTGCTCCTTTCTTCTATTAGTCTTCTAGGCATAATAATCTCGAGGAATCTAGTTTTCCATATTGCATTTATTTCTCTTTTTAATTGGTTATTCATCATCCCTTATATTATCCTTACTTCTTCAAGATAGGCCTTCAAGTCAAATTTTTTTTCTTTATGTTCCATGTTCTCTCTAATCACTTATTTGCACCAATTTCTTCGGGTCTTTGTTTTCATTCTTCAATCTTCCTGTTTGATCAAGGCAATGTCAAGTTTGGTTTGTTCTTTCACTATAATTTCTTCATGGAACTTACTTCCATTCAAACTAGTAGGTACCTCATTTGATGTAAACATTTCCTTTTTGATGAGAAATTTTTCTTCTTCTTGTTTCTCTTCTCCTTCTTCGACAATGCAACCCTAGTGTCTACTTCATGCATGTAATGCGATCTATCTGATTTCTTTTGCGAGGTTAGATCCATTATTAAATCAAGATCCTTGTTATGGAGATTTTTATATATCCACATTTTGTCTTGGCATTCCCTTTATTGTTCTTACGAAGAGGAGAGTACGTAAATTAACCATCACATACAAGCTTCACGCCTCCAAGTTCATAATCCATTAAATCTGTTTTTAACCTTATCTCTCCCGTGGAAAGTTTGTTTTACTCAACATGGGTACATGATAGTCATGGCTAGAAGCCACGTCTCATCTATTGAAGCACCAAGAACTTGCCTCACAGTACCAATTATTGTGAACCCTTAGCTAAGGCGAGAGTGAATCGATTTAATACATTCATGGAATTTTAAAACTTTCCTTTAAACTTATTTACACCTTCATTTCATGATCAACTTATTAAATAGTAAACAGCAATCTTAATAAGCGAGAAGCAATTATTAAGCAGTTAAATACAAAAACATCAACACATAATCATCATGCACATGGAAAACGAGATATAAGTGAAACTTTATAAGGAATAAAACCACATCTTATTATTGTTGTGATCTGAAAGGAAATCTCCAATAACTCTCTCACCACTAATTTTAAGCAGGCCAGCTACGGGGAGTCTACTACCTTAAATTAACACAGCTACAACTTGCAAGGAAGCTCCAACTCCCATCTATTTTACCATGGGCTACAATCCACAGGGAAAGGTCCTACCTCCTACATCTATCATGCTACAAATTGAAGTAGAATCACCAAATCCCATATGTTTTCTATAGAGCTACAACCCACGGGAAGCCTCCTACCTCAACCAACTACTGCTTGGACATCTATCAAGCTACAACTTGATATGGAAGTACCAACTCCCTCACACTATAATAAAAATCATATGCTGGTTATCTCGCTCGGCTCTTTTTTTGCTCATACCTTCCGCTAGCTGCCTTTTCGGCCTTCATATATACTTCATATCGGATGCGATATGCACAAAATCTCTATCGGTGCTCTCTTATTCTTCCACTCTCCGGCCGTTTGCGGCTTTCTTATATTCTTCTTTTGCTCTCTTCTATTACGCAACTTTCTAATAATCTTCAACTCTCCTTGATTATCTTGACTCTCTCTCTCTCTCTCTCTCTCTCTCTCTATCTATCTGTTTCGTAACATTTTGCACATGGATATTACCTATTTTATACGGATAACTTCATGGCTGGATGTTTTCATTCCATATGGGAATATGAAATGAACATGTATGACTCTTTGCCTTCGACCTTCTCATTTTCTTGCCCATCACATTCAGAATAATATAACAGTATGTACACATTTCAGTATTACAATGGAGTTTTGCTTTGCCTACGGAGACTTGCCTTTGCATCACAAACAATATAAAAATAAATAATACATTTTCAGTTACAATCAATTATTTACTCAGCCCATCAGTTTCTTCGCTTTTTTGTGCGTTTGTTCTCTTTTGCTTGCTGTCTTTGTGTCTTTTATGCTTCTGCCGTTATATTCCACCTTTGCTGCATAACTGCTGCTTTTAGCTCGGCTCTTCTTCCATGTTCAACCCCTTCGTTAGCTTTACTGCCGTAACATTGTTCTGCACGAGTTCCTGTTCCTTTGTTATGCGTTCATGCCATTCCTTTGTGACCTGTGGGGTATGGCCCACATAACACTCCCTTTATACACGCGGTGTATTACAAATCCGAGTTTTATCAAAATACATACGTTTTACGAACAAACATCGCATATACATATAACATACATATGTTTAACGATCAAACAACGCATATATAACATACATACGTTTAACAATAAACCAGTGCATATATACACAGAGCAAGGCTTATAGGGTCCCATAGTACTTTGAACCAATCACAATTCATTGCAAACCTTTGCCCGCAGGTTTCCCCCTTTACAATTAGCGATATACCGTAAAACCATGCGATCTGTGCTCGTGCGCGGTGTTGCCACGTGGGCTCCCTTCATCGCATCGCGTCGCTTGAACCTTACCGCATCGCAACCAAAATAACATTCTTTGCGATGTCTTGAAGTTAAACCCTATATCTTGCGGGATGCGATGTTGCGCGAGATCAACACGTGTCCCTCCATTTCGCATTGCAGAATATTTAACTTAACTTGCGGTCGCCTTATTGCTATCCTTTAAGCACTGGGATGTGCAGTATGCGGTTCGCCGTCCGCCATTGATCTGCCCCAGATCTAACGGTCCTCATGTGATCGCACTTCGCACTTTATAATATTTAATTTGTGGTTATACTCTATTTCTTGCGATGTGCGATATTGCGCTGTGCCATCGCGTGTCCCTTCTTCACTTCGCATCGCAACTGATTTAACTTACCTTGCGACGCCTTAACACTTACCCCCTATACTTTGCGATTTGCGCTTTTGATCTTCGTCAATGCGAACATCACCGTTGATTTGCTCATATCTACTGTCCTCATTGCTGCTTGCAATTCGATTGTATTTCTGCCCTGCTTATCTTACGATGAATCATATCCGTCCATTTCTTGCCTTTGTTTTTGCGATCTAATCCCGACTGTCCGCTCGCCTTTGCACGACTCTTCTTTGCCTCTTCTGCTTACTTTGATCTCAGCCATCCATCCCTTGCCTTTGCTGTTGCGATCTAATCGTGACCGTTTGTTCACCTCCCTTGGAATTCTTCAAAGAATTCTCTGCCTTAGTCGATTTTTCGTTTGTTTACACTGTCCCGCTCTGTGACTCTGGCTCTTCTTGCTCTCACCTCTACCTCTCGGCTCTTGCCGCTCTCACCTCTTCCTCTCGTCTGTTGCCTCTTCCTACTTCTACTATGTGCAGGATCTCTGGTCCTTGTTGTGTCTAGCAAATCCAATTGCCTTCAGCTGTCTCTGCCTCTTTGCTGTCTCTGCTCCATTCGCTGCTTGTGCTGCATTCGCTGCCTCTGCTGTCTATGCTCCATTCGCCGCTTTTGGTGCCATCTTAGCTGCATTCGCTGCCTTGGCTGCCTTAACTACCTTTGTTCTTTTGCTGCTTCTTTGCCTTAAGTAATCACGCTAAAGCTTCTCCATGCTGCTCCTTTGCCTCTTTGTTGGTTCTCTCTGCTTTAGGTTATATTTCTATGGTTGATCTTTTGCCTCTCTGCTGCCCATTGCCTGATCTGCTCCTTTGCCTTATAACCTATGCTTCTATGCTCCTTTGCCATCAATGATAATTCTGGTGTAACTCCTTTCTGATCCTTTGACATCAATGACTTTCTTTCCAATAGTATTATCAAGTCAATCTAAAGCACTTGTAGAGATTGTTTACAATTTTGAACACAAGCTTTCCCACATTGGTGTTAACCATTGTAATTCTATCAATTGAAAATACCAGGATTTCCATGCTTTCAGAGGGATTATAACATTGGAAAGAATTGCAAAGAAATTTAGATTTGATCCTCATTTAGTATTCCACTTGGAGAGTTTAGTGTAAACATACACACTGGAGTATATTTTCTTCATAGAAATTTGCAAGCAGTACAAAGAGATTTCAATGAAGTTTGATAACAAATCAACTCACACTTGGCACCAACCTTAGATCGGACAAAATGAGTGGCCTTTGGGCCATTCGAAGTTTAATGGGGTGATTTTGCACAATTAGTTGTATGCCAAAACCACCCTATTAGTGATCACCAATGTTGAAAAAATGAACGACCCCCCATTTTCAAAACCCAAAGAGAGTGGGGGCAGGTTTTGGACAGCCCTGCATGTACCTCCACTACATTTCAAACTTTATTGTATGTGTATATTTTTTTAAATGGGCCAATAAATCCCGAATGGCATAAAGTTTTGGGGCAGAAATTAATGTAAGAGGTTTTAATATATATATATATATATATATATATATATATATATGAAAAGTTATATTAAACAAGGTTCATCAATATTTTAAAAAAGGAAAAGACATATTATCATTTTTTTTTAATATATATATATATATATATATATATAATTGTCCAGTCAGTTTTGTAACTAATTAGAGGGGAAAATAAAACTCAAAATAATAGTGAACGAAGGGAGGTTCTGAGTTCTGAAATTTGAGAAGTTGCGAGATGTATGAAGTCTCTCAAGAACACATTAATAAAAAACCAATGTGATTCCAGAATCGAATTAAATTGCAGGCCGTTTCATTCTTCCTTTTTGTAATTATTATTTCACATTGTTTTTCTTCTACTGGAAATAATGTATGTAGCAACGAGTTTGCTTAAGATATAATTTCAAATTTACCTATGTTACTTTTTGCTGCCAATGGTAGTTGTGGTTAAATTAAACACCTTAATAGGCGCTCTATTGTTTTCAGGAAACACATTCATACTTTCTTTGTTTTCAGTTTCATCCATGCATTCACTCTTAGGGTTGAAAGCTTAAATTCTTTATCACTCAAGTCATTAAACCATGTTTCTTCCTATTCTTCTTTTGACCCTCATATCTAATTATGAGGCCTACAACCCTTAAAATGTTGGCTATTTTGGTGGTAAATAATGAGTCTTTGAACTAGAAGCTTTTATTGCATTTTATTAGCCCAAATCTAAATAATATTTAAAATTTTAATGGAGTTTTCAGAGATGTTTTCGGCAATGGCTCCTTACAATTAGGAGTTTTTTTGGGGTTACAATATGACATTTTCTAAAACACCATAGAATGCAAGAATATCTTATTTTTGTGATAATATGAAAGTTGAAGATTAAAGATATTTTGACAAAAAGAGAATCTGCCACAGGGCAGGTTCACCTTTCAGTTCACCAATATGGACCTGCAACCTTCAAAAACTATGTTAACGCTGCAGATTCGTAACCTGCAATTTCGACCCTGGGGCCTGTGAGTTATGGCCCATTCTGCTGTTGCTGCGCCTCTTTCAATATATCCGAAACAATTCAAACAGAAGCCATGATTCCATAATCTTGGAATCAATACGTGCAACCTTTTTTTAATATCGAAATTAAAATAAACAGTCCAATCTACACGTTGGTTCACATTCTTAGCCCCGCGCAACTACAAATGCAACCACCGCTTAATTATAACTCTGTGTAAATTCCAAATGAATATGGATTTCCGCCATTACTCCCACGACACCTTCTTCTCTTTATCGTGCCAAGCAACGCTGCTGTGCCGTGGCCCCAAATCAAACTAAACAAACGCATTGTTGTGCGTTTTCGAACAACTATTTGCCACAATTTTTCTTTTACTCGCAGTTTCAATCCAACCATATGAATCGAAACACAGTGATTATATTAGATCACCATTGATCTTACAGAGATCGAATATATATATATATATATATATATATATATATATATATATATATATATATATATATATACACACAGATACAATTACAAACTCCTCATTAAATCTAAGGCATTTCAGCCTTAGCATGCAGATTCTTCCTCGGTTACATTGTGCTTTTCCTATCTATCTCACACTACAGGTTCTTGTTTTTTTTATAAAGACTTACAACAACATGAATCAGTTGAGATCCAAAACTACCTTACACCTTCTCAACCGCACACCTGACAGATTTCAGTTATAGAAAACTAATTTGATTTTAGCAAATTTTGTCCCAAATTAAAACTGTTTGGATGCCCCTGCATCATACTTTCTCATGCACCCTAATTTGCTTATAACCAAACTAAATTTCAATTTCAAAGTCTGTATTATAGTACCAATTTTCCTAACCTCGTTAAATTATCAAAATTATGTGATTTTGTAATCTTTCTCTTCTTTATTTTTTAGTAGAAAAATGTGATTTTAAAGAAAACATATTACCATTGGTAAGATTTTGTAAAACAATTTTACTTATGTTGATATGAATGTCTATTTTGGAATAAGGCTTTTTAATTTAATTATCAATAATTATTAGGTGGATGGTAGAGATTTAACCTCCATAAAATATTCTGGAATAACTTTAATATAACTCACAAATAAAAAGTTGAGATTTATCTCAAAAGTAGTTATGCCCTTTTAATTAAATTGATTAATTAACCAAAATGTCAAATAAATTCACCTTTTTTTTGTTGGTTGAAAAATGAGGGGTTTTATCTTGGAATCTCTTGGAGCATAACACTTCATGAGATGATTTCCAATTGAACTAAGCCATAGGCAATATTAAAATTATTTTAAAACAAATTATAACTTAGTTAATTTTTATAATATCTTTATCTTGTTATGGTGAGATGTATCATGAAGTAAGTGAATTGATATATATCATGGATTTATGTTCATTGGTGTTTACTAGTCATCTAATTTATATGACTATATGTATTTTTTTTTCTCAAAAACAAATCACAACTTGGTTAACTTACAAAAAAAATAAATGTTTTTCGGGTTAATCACATCATCAAAGAATAATTTAATAATTTAACAAAATGATTAAATTCTAGTTATTATAATAAGGGATGGGGTAAATAAAAAAGGGAATAATCTTAAAATCCCTTATTTGACTAGTTAGTTAATAATATATAATATTAAAAGTTTTTAAGATTTTAAGAACCATTATTAAAAATAGTTTAGAATTTCATAATTAATTAAAGTGATTAAATTCTAGTAATTATAATAAGGGAAGAGGTAAATAATAAAAAAAGAACAATCTTAAAGTTTTTAAAAAATATTATTAAAAAGGTTAATAAATAATTTAGAATAATTTAAAAATGAATAATATAATAAAATGATTTAAAAACAATAATTATAATACGCTGAGAGAGAGGGAGAGAGAGCCCTAGTCTAAGAACCCACAATAACCCAAAAATTCTGGTAAGATTATGAAAATTTCAGCCAATTTTTTTTGAAAAACTGGGTTAATAGTCTTTAAGCTTCAGTGTTTTGGGTGCCTTGAGGGTTTTTGATGGTGCTGAATCCATTTCCACCATAAAAAATGCAATTCGAACACATTTCAACTACATGATTTTTTGAAAAAAATATCACTGAATTCCGGAAAAAAGATTATCGTTGGGGTAGGTAGACAACTCCTATATAAACAAAATTATAATATAAAATAGCAAAAAGAAAATTATGTAAATCAACAACCCAAGACAAAGAGAAAATGATAAAGAAAAGAGGGGAAAATTTTACAAACAAAGTGTCAAAAATAAAACCAAAGAGAGAAGAAAAAAGCTAGAAAAAACCACCCCAAAAGGCAAAAATCACATGGAAATGGCCGGAGTTTAACTCTTACGTAATTTCCATCCATCATCGTCATTATATAGATCACAAAAAGCTTAACTTTAACATAAAAAATTAATATAAAAAAAAATAATTTTAATACTTTATTTTTAAATTTCAAATAATTCTCCTTATTTTGAATTCATCTAGATTATTAGGGGTGAGACATCTTAGTCTAAAAAACTCACAGAATAACTCAGAAATTCAGGGAAGATCACAATGATTTTTTAAAATCTGGGTTATAGTAGTTAAGTTTTAGTATTTTGGAGCTCTAAGGGTTTTTGGTGGTATTTAATCCATTTCCACTATCAAAAATGCAATTCAAACACTCCAGCTACCTGATTTTGTGAAATTTTTTTTACCAGATTCAAGCAAAAAAATTTCATCCAACTATTTTATTGCGTCCATAGAGTTCTCCAACTGTAAATACGTAGAAACTCACTGACTTGCTGCCTTCTTGGGGAATGGAGAAATTCAAACTACGAATTCTGAACCTAACCATGGTCAGTTAGAGAATTCCATAAAGATAAACTTGAAGAATGGGGATCTGGGTTCGTTGTGCTAAATTCGATGCGACGAAACATTTCGATGTGTTGTCAAAACTTTTTGTGTGTGAAGTGACAGTCAGAAAGTGTTTGTTTTGGGCGTTCTTGTCCATAATTTTGGACACGCACGCAACAGCATCTAGATTCTTCTTGCTGCCGCGTGTTTACACGAATATGTACTTTAGATCATAGTTACCAAATTCGGGCGAACTTAGAGAAAAAATTCGAAAATACGGCTGTTCGATTCGGTTCGTGAATTAATACGCTAATTCGGAATTCGGTTCGGCATATTTGGTTTACAGGTGGAGCACAACATTTTTCCGTGTTGGCATCCATGAAATTGCTAAGGATTATCGGCATACAACTTTTCATTTGGGATGTTCCTTTTTACCACGAAAGCAGGGCAGGTTTCCAGTGAATTTCTTAATGAAATTTCTTAAAACTCAAGGTTTATGATGTAGAGTAGATTATTATTAAAATTTGTAAAAGGTTAAGCTATATGATTTATAGAAAAAGTGATAGAATACTTTATACTATGTGATAATAAAGTAAATATATGCATATATATGATTTTATTTTAAACATGATAATGTGGAATTTATATAGAAATTTTGTTTATATTGAAGATTATATGATATAAATCTATGATATAATTAGTTATATGGACAAAAAATTCCTTACAAAACATTATTGGAAATGTTAAACTATAAGCTTTAGAAGTATACTTCCGAATTTTTTCCGTATTGAATTTTAAGCAATCCAATTTTTTCCGTACCGAATCGAACTCGAATTCGAATTCGAACTCGAACTTGGTAACTATGCTTTAGATCTGTTAATATTTGGATTTTTTTTTCATTTTTATTTAAGGTTCGGTCAACGGAATTGAAATGAGAAAGGACTTATTTTATTGTTATTTTAGTAATATAAATTTTTTTTTTCCAGAGAATTTTTTTTTTTTTTTTTGGAAATAAAGGAATTCACAATTGGATTAGTTGATCAGTTTATTTCAGTCACTACTTTTGTAATTTCTAGGTGTCTATTCATATTCTTTTTTCTCTGCATGCATTTATAAATTGAAAAAATAATTTTTGAACTTCATTACATATAATATTTTATTTTCACAGTCATCACCAACCAAGTTATTTTGGGAACTATTTTTTATTTTTTATTGCTTAAATTGTATTTTTGATATAAAATCTTAAAATGTTCTAAAAACAATCAATTTGATTATGATGGTGGTTAACGTCCACTAAGACCAATCTTTGGTCTATCGGACCTAAAGAAACGAGTTATTTAGTTTGATTTAAGATTTTACTCCTATGCTCAAAAGGCTTGGAGAGAAGCCTCCCAAGCTCACTATAATTTTGACATCTTAAAAGACTAGGAAGGTCAGTGTTGCAACAAAGATTATGAAATTGAGCTCTAATGTGGTTGTACACGGGGCACTCTAAGAGGAAGTGATTTTCATCCTCAATGTTCATATTCTCACAGAGATGGCAGAGCCTTTCTATCCATGGTGTTTTAGGAAATGTTCAACGAACTGTTTCACTATGGAGCTCATGAGAGTTAGTTCTAATCTTGGCTATATTAATTTTCTTCTTTGAGCTAGCATCCATGGTGTTTTAGGAACTGTTCAATGCCCTGTTTCACTATGGAGCTCATGAGAGTTCGTTCTAATCTTGGCTATATTATTTTTCTTCTTTGAGCTAGTTAAAACAGATAGATGCTTTTGATCGTCTAGGGTGGGGTTGATGACCTCCTTATAATATCTTAATTTTCTTTTAGCTGCTAGATCTTTCTCACACCACATTTTTTCATTGAACTTAGAAGTAACAATTTTTTTAATGTTATTAATGTTTTGCAATGCAACATTCTGGTCGATCTCCCAATGGTTTAAGCAAGCCCTGGTGTCTTTATACCAACCTCATTTAAGCCTTAGGTGGTTTTGGTTAGAATTTAAAGCTAGCTTTTGAATTCTATGGTCTCCTATGTTTTTTTTAGATCTAGGACAATCGGTAACTGGTGAGAGTTGCCTAAGCAAGGCCCGGGTTCAAATCCAACTGGCTGCCACTATAAACCTAGGCTAGGTGCAACAGCCTGCAAGCCGCACACAATAGCAATTAACTTATGCCTCAACAAGAGTCGAGACGTCCACTATGGGGTCGCCTACTCTTCTAGCCAAGACACAACAGGCGTATGTCTCCACGGAGATTTGAACCTTGGTGGATGGGATGAAAACCTTCTCCCTCCACTGATAGGACCACCAGCTTCCGTGCATGGTCTCCTATGTTATTGAGCTTGTGCTTGTACAACAAAAGCCTAGTCATAGCTAGGCTCTCGATAGGGGAAAGACCCACTTCTATAAGGAGAATATGATAGGGTGTATTGCTTTTAATTTTAAGGTTATAAATTATAAAACGCTTCTGGATTTGCTCAATCTTTCTCCAGGATTCTCTAGAAACACTGCAAACCCAAACCTCATATCCATATAAGATAACAAGAGTGACTAAAGTTTTAAAGAGGAACTTCTTTCTCTCCCACATTAAAAATTATATTAGAGGATGACAAACTCTTTAGCCAAATAAAAATAATTTTAGAACAAGCTGACTTAATATAGTTTAAATATATTAATATTTTTTTAAATATATTTTTATGATTTTTATTTAAAATTTAGTTAACTAAATTGAAATTAAAAAAATTTAATAACTTTATTTAAAATTTGATTAATAAAATTGAAATCAAAGAGATTTAATTATTATTATATTTTTTATTTTTATTTTTTTATTTAGTTAAGTGAATTATTTTAACATGTTGATAATTTTAGATAAAATGGAATTGCTGAACAGGAGTTTTGCATGGAAGTTCAAAATGTTTCGTTCTCGGTTTATTCAGAAGCATAATATTATATATATATATGAATGAAAATATGAATCCGAAATGGTCTAAGCTTAGATTTTGGTGATGTTAATTTTTATTATTTAAAATGTTAATTTTTACTATTTAAAAAATAATTTTAAATATATAAAAGAGATTTAAAATTATAAAATATTTTAGAAAAATAAATTTGATAATTCATTTCAATTATTTTTAATATTAATTCAAATAAAAATAATAAAAACATATATAAAAAACATAAAATTAATAAAAATATGTAGTTTAATTTATAGAAGAAAAAACATTTTTATTGGAATAAGGGAAAATAATTTCAAGAAATATTTTATTTTGTTTTGTTTTGATGATCTACTGAATGGATAGTTTTAAAAGCATAGACAAAATTTTGATAACGTTATTTTTACCAAAAGTTTTCTTGCTTTTCATGATATAAATCACATAAGACTAATTCAATTAATGTGATTTTTTGTTATTTAAAATGCATAAAAAGATTCAATACTATGAGAAACTTAAATTTTACAGATTAAACAACTTCAACTCAAGTTTTTAAGAATATTTTAGAAAAAAAATGTGACTAAAAAGATCATTTTGTCTAAAATTAAACTATACCCAAAAATATATATATAATTCAAAAACAAGTAATAAAATAAAATAAAACATTTAAACTTACTTTTAAAATTATATATATATATATGAATGATGATGGTGGTGGTGGTTAGCGTCCACTAAAACCAATCTATATATTAATAAAAACATATTCCAAAAAACAAAAAATTCATAAAAATATTAAAAAAAAAAAAATATTAAAACTGACTTTTTAAATTTTCGTACAATATTGGTTTATCTATATTTTCAAAAATAAAAATTGCAGTTTTCAAGCCAGATAAGTTTAGAATTCTTCAGCACGAGCACAAAGCTGTGACATTTCCCGGAAACAGTTCAATCAAGCTGTGACACTTCCCAGAAATAGTAGTCCAGTCGATCGAGACCCCACATGGTGAAAATTCCAGGCTTTGAATGCTTTGAATGATTCGCGAACCAGACTTTTTCTTAGTGCTTGAAAATAGACATACTCGTTGTCTGTTTTTTGAAGACAGACTGTAACGTGCATTCATGGAAGTTAATGATCTCACATGAATGTGCAGCCGATTAAGAATAGTTCAAGGGATATCAAAAAGCGAGAGGATGATCTCGATTATCACATGAATGGGAATTTGGATTGAGAATAATTCAAAGGGTAACGAAAGGCCAGAGGTAACATCACGCCTGCCTGCTTTCCCCTGCAAATTGAAATGTTTTGTTTGATTTAGTCCCATTCCTGCACCCCAACTGGAAACACATCATTCATTGACTGTCATATATCTAGAACTGTGAAGTTTTCATTGCTATAGACTAGCCAGAGGCTCGTTATATTTTAAGTTTTCAGATAAGAGTTTCTGGAATATTATTAAGTACTGTGAATCATGGTTGCAGAGAAATATGCCAGGAATCCATTGGAATTGGCTGGATTTGTAATTTGGGTATTGTTTGGACTGTGTGTAAGCAAAGGATCAGCTCAGCTTAGTGAGAATTTTTATGCAGAAACCTGTTCCAATGTTGAATCCATTGTAAGGAATGCTGTTTCTCAAAAGTTTGAGCAGACGCTTGTCACAGTCCCTGCAACACTGAGGCTCTTCTTCCATGACTGCTTCGTTGAGGTAATGACACATCTATATAAATATGTTCATGTTTTTGCTTTGAATTTGAATTTGAAATTGATATTCTTTGTTCTTTCATGTTTTACCTATTGTTGACCCTAGTAAATTAGTATTATTAATATATTGGCTGACATATATTGTTGAAAACTGTCAATTATGATGATGGATGTTTACATTGAGGTCAAATGGACTAATTTTGCATTTGGGTTTGCACAGGGATGTGATGCTTCTGTGACTATTCAGTCTACTCCAAACAACACAGCTGAGAAAGATTATTCAGATAACTTATCACTAGCTGGTGATGGATTTGATACTGTAATGAAGGCCAAGCAAGCTGTAGAAAATGTGTGCCCCAACACGGTGTCCTGTGCTGATATCCTTGCCATGGCTGCCAGAGATGTTGTAGCATTGGTAAGTGATTTGCATCACGGGGCTAAGTTGCCCACCTCCTTTTTAGTGCGGACATGGGGAATTAATGGGTTTGCAGTCCATAGTAAGTAGGATGACTATGGTCAAAACCATAAGAAGTTTATGCATACAGATGAACTGGATTTTCGTGGAAAGGCACTCATTTTGGCATAAAACTAAAAAGTTAAAAGGGATTGATGAAATGACTTAAAACATATGTAATAAAGTTAAAAAATGAAAAAAAGAAAAGAAAAAAGACAATTGAAAATCTCACCTTAGATCTAGAGATGAGAGAACCTACCAAAGTTCATCAAATATTTCCTTGTATCTAAATTTTGAAGGAAAATGATTTTTGGTTTACTGTAACTATGGAAAATGATGAAATTTCATAAACCTGTCTGACCTTCCAAACCACCAAAGAAATGAGATTGCCCAGATTCTTTGACGCATTGACCTAAGGATTTACCTCTTGCAAATTTTCCATTACTGCAAATCTGAAGATTGTAATCATAATCTGAAGATTGTAATCATAGGATTGGGATTTAGATGACCATATTACATTAATTCATTAACTAACGATATTTTGTTCTCCTATTGTTTTGCAGGCTGGAGGCCCAAAATTTAATGTGGAGTTAGGGCGACGAGATGGAATGGTATCACTAGCCTCAAATGTCCCAGGAAATCTGCCTGAGCCTGCATTCAATCTCAACCAACTGAACGCTTTATTTACGAGCAAGGGATTGAATCAGACAGAAATGATAGCTCTTTCTGGTAATTAACTGCAATTTTCATTTTTTTACTTGTTTCTGAATTTTAATTAGGTTGGATTGTTAGGGTGGATTTGGTAAACTTAAATTTGGGTCAAGTTATTCATGGTTTTGGGCTTCAGGTTTATAGGAATTTATGGTTTTTGTCTATGGTAGTTTTGGGCTATCAATATTTGTGAAGTTATATTTCCATTAATATACTGGGGCAGTATATGCCAGCCATTAGATTTAACCAAGTACAAAATTCAATTGATGATTTATATTGTTCCAGTGCATTAATGGAGCTATAGCTCCATAAACAAAAGTAAATTGTCTAGGTGGCCATTGATAACACAATAGCTGTGTTTTAGACATTACCATTTTTCTGGATGTTTTGTGATCCCTACACATACCCCAATACTTTATGTAGCAATTAGCTCTAATAATTTTTTTTTTTTACTTTAAATTCAAAACCAAACAGATATCAAATTGATGTATAAGATTCTTTATTTTTATTTAACAAGAAATTCATGTATATGAAATTTTTTATTTTTTATTAAAAACAACTAATATATAATATTTTTTTTTTTTTAAAACACCGCTCCAACTTCACCCAGCCATTTGATTACTGAAACTTATAAACTAAAAGTATACATACTTAAATGATAATTTGAACCTATAATTTTTTACAAGCAATAGCTTCTTCTTAACCATTAAATCCATAATAATCCTTATGCAAACTCCTGCGGTCCTTATCTGACCTAACCCTAACCGCAATTCTCCAGTAAATTAGAGTAAAAAGATTAATAAACAAATTCTTCGGTAAATTCCAGTAATAAACTGGGAAGATTGATAAGCAGATGGGAAATAATTTGCAGTTGAAAAAGATTAAAAAAATACTGAAATGAAATGAATTTCAAAATGATTTTATTATTTTTTTTCAACTTCCTTGCTTTTCCTGAATGTTATCAAAATCCACTCATAGCTCCTTGAGCTTAAGTCTGAGTAGGATTCTCAGAATATTTGGGAATTCAACAGATATGGGCTAGGTCAATTATTCTTGAATTTGGTATTCTATTGATATGGGCTAAGTCAATTATTCTTGAATTTGGTATTCTATTGATATTGTCAAGGTTAA
This sequence comes from Pinus albicaulis, assembly GCA_034641835.2. Taxonomy (NCBI): domain Eukaryota; kingdom Viridiplantae; phylum Streptophyta; class Pinopsida; order Pinales; family Pinaceae; genus Pinus; species Pinus albicaulis. The sequence continues at coordinate 125,035,318 of CM076582.1, read as the reverse complement.
TTATTGGGGATCATATAAACATGAACTAGGTCAAATAATTAATCATCTCACCTAGATCTGTGAGATCTTGAAATATTCCAGGAATCCTTAACATACATAAGGATGCTCCTCATATCTACCTGTCGCTAACATTTTTTTTACACTCTGGGATTTTCTCACTGCGACAGATTCGCTAATAGAATCTACAATTTCAGTAGTGGAAGTTCCGTGGACCCAAGTCTGAATACTACCTACGCCACACAACTCCAACAAATTTGCCCCCGAAACGTGGATCCGTCCATTGTCGCCAACATGGATCCCATAACTCCGAACAAGTTCGATAATGTACATTACCAGAATTTGCTATCCGGCAAGGGTCTCTTCACCTCTGATGAAGCTCTATTCACAAACAAACGCTCACGGAGCACAGTGACCACATATGCACAAAGTCCAGCTGCGTTTAATAAATTGGGTCGTGTAGATGTTAAGACGGGAACAGAGGGCGAGATCAGACTGGATTGCACCCGCTTTAATTGATCCCATACAACCCTGCATTGCATTCAACCTGAAATAGTTCTTCTTTCTTCTTTTTATCTCTGTTTTTATGCCATTTGTTGAACCAGAAAAGAGAGCTTGTTCTTCTTATTGATTTTCATTGAGTTTGGATCTTCTCTGGAGCATTCATTCAGTGGCATATCTGCAACGGATTTGGATTAAATAAAAGAAATAGTAATGAGCATTTGTCTATAAAAAAAATCATATTTCAATTTGAATGTTCCATTTCAAGTTGTATGTTGCATAATGATCTGAACGTTTGATTTCAAGTTGTAGATTGTATAGCAGTATGAATGTTATATATTATTCATCGTAAATTCTGCCGGGCAGGAAAGCTGATCTATTGCAGATGAGCTTAGGAACAAAAACATCGAGAGATAAAACTACCAGGCAATTGACTTTGGATCACATTTGTTTCAATGACTTAACTGTAGAAAACCAGAAATCTGCAATAGAAAGTGAAGAACATAGCACACAAAGCAAGTCTATAACAGTGCATCTCGAACCAAAAAGACACATGGAACAAGCCGTAAAGCAATCGAACTTGATCAGCATCCCAATTGATTCAAAAATCCATGTCACAGATTGACTTTGTTCCCAGTGTAACCCGGTGAAATGGTATTTCTACGACCGATGTTTTATTTGATTTTGCTATTTTAACAAAGCAATTTAACCAAGAAAGTACTCATGGAGATTTCTCAACTCCACAGGCAGTATTTCTCAACTCTACGGCAGTAGTAAATTTTCAAATTCTTATCATTGATTCCCTTCTCTAATACTTCCTCTCAAACACAATGTGGGTAATTGAATTGAACTTAATGGGTGGTAAACCAAAACCAAAACCCATAATCAGTAATAAACTTCTGAACCCTTATTATTATTTTTACTAGGCAGTTAGTCCATGTTCTCAAAGTAATAAATAATCTACATAATTGAGAATCAATTATGAAATAAATGATATGTTCTTTGTTTTTAGTATTTTTCAATTCAGTCATTTTTTTATTCTAATTGATGATGAGCTGGCCCAACCTTCTAACAATCTTTTTGCTAAAAAGAGAATGCCAAGAAATAGATGCTAACATATTCCCATAACTTTCTTTGATGTCTTTGAACGCATCACATTCCAAAATGAAATGTTTTTCCGATTCCACTATCCGAGACCTGCAAAATGTACACACCTGTTCTTTTCAAGCTTCTTTAGGCCTTTTCCACGGTCCTGTTTAACACTGAAGTTGATGCAAGTTGGTTCTTAATTGAGCAATAAGAACCTTTATCCTCCACAAAATGTTAGCTCCAATGTACTATTTTTGTTGGAGATCACAGGTATGGTTGAAATCTTCAATGTAGTACTTTTTCTTTGTATCTAACTCTTTTCCCCTTAGTTTAAGAAACTTCTCCATAACAAAATTCTTAAGCTTCTTTCACTTTAATCGTTTTCCAATCTCATAACTCTTCCTCTCTATATCCGTTTTGAGGAACATATAATGTTTTCCACCTCCTAAAATTCTATTGCAATCTTCCCAATTAAATTTGTTATTAAAATATAAGAAAATATAACAATTACTTTAAAAAACAGAAAAACATCAATCTAGCTAAATATAAATTCAATCAAACTAAATATAAATTCTAAAATTTCTTTTGAAAAAAACAATGACTCTGGAAATGATGTTAAAAAACTGAAACTATTCCCTTTTCCCTTGAATGAGGAAGAACGAAAACTGTTCCCTTTCTCCCTTGAATGAGGAAACCCGTCTGTGGCTCATGAATCTTCGTGGTATAGTAAGTGGACATGGAATAAAATAAATGATAGAAAGGAAATACTTATAATATATCAAAAATATTGTAAAGCAATTCATCAAAAATGAAATATTTCTAATGATTCTGGTAATGATAAATTTAAAAAAAAATTTAGGTTAATGTTAAATGATCCACCCCTTGAAGAAAAAATAATAATATTTTGAGGAGTAAGAAAGTATTAAAAACGTATTGGTAACGAGATAAATAATGTTTCAAAAATGTACTTACAGTAAGTAAAATATAAAAGTCAACAACAGTAGATATTTTTTTTAGTAGTACACTTTGATAATTATCCAGTTAAAGAGATACAGAGAATTTTGGGAAAGTTTTAGTTTTTTTGGTTCAAAATGTTTAAAAAAGGCATGCTCACTATGAATTTTAATTTTAATTGAACAATGAAATTAGGGGAATGAAAATATATTTTGTATATCATTTTGTTTATATAATTTGATATTATATTTTGTATATCAAGATAATGTTGAGAATGGTTTAGTACATTTTTATCCCAAATGCATAAAGCATATGCTTATTATAGATTTACAATGTAGTTAGAATAATGAAAAAATATATTTTATATTTATTAGTAATATAATTTAATACTTTATGTCATGAAATAAGATATGTGTAAATTTTTAATTCCTAATTATTTTAGTGGAATTTTTATCTAGAAAATTTTTGAATATTAATAGCTACTTAATTCTTTCTCAATTGAAAATCTTGATAAATATGTTGAAATTTGGTTTTTATTCATGTCAATTCAAGCAACATCCAGAAGAAGCCCCTCTTTCTCTCCCTTGTCATGGCATATGAATATGAGAAATCATGTTAGACCATCATCATCTGATAGTACTCATGTCGTTTCTAACAACAGGTGGCACACTACGTAACTCATGGTTGAGGATATATGCCTTCTCAAGATTGATGCCCCGAAACTGTGATCATGGTGCCCAAATTTGAATGGTGTTTTCGTCCAAATTTGACATATAAAGTTCATAAAAATAAATGATGCTTATGGGTCATGGTTATTATAAAGCATTAACTACGTTGCCCCCCAAAAGAGAAAATCTTCAATGTGAAATCTATCTCAAAACATGTCTAAGGTCATTCCTATGAAAAAAAATGAATTTATAATTTTATTGTTTGCCTAAGGGGTTTTATGGAAAGTCGCCCTCCCTCCCCCTTTCATGGCCCTCTTTCATGTATATGTAGGGCTGTAATATCCCAAATGGGATATTTTTCCAATTTTACCGAAATTTTACTAACCCAATGTTTTACCATAAAATTACTGAATTAATTAACAAATGAATACCATGTAAAATAAAGACACATAGAATACTGCAATCCATTAACACATCGAACAGGAAGAATCTCAACTTTTTATTATAAATGACAACTGGGGTTAGATATTTATTTGACCCAAAAGAGTTGAGATGGAGAATTGGCCATCAATATAAACTAATGCATTGTGCTGGCCTTCAAAACTGAACTGTTGTACTCTCCCTTCGGCAACAACTTCCACTGGATCCATTGAAAGACAATGAAATTTTGATTGAAGATCTGAATGATCCTCACTCCAATATCCTTGAAGCTTTGCAAAACTTTTGAATGAAGTCTCCTCAAGGAGAGTTGGGTTTTCGTCCAACACTCGACAATCCACCCAAGGGTTTTTGTCCTAGGGCTACTGATGGAGTAGAGAACCGGGTTCTCAACCTCTCATACAAGAAAAGATATAAAATCTAAGATATCCCTTAATGGCCTCCTCCTTTTCTTTTATAGATCTCATGGATCCTTCTAAAGCCTTATTTTAATAATATTTTAATCATGGAGCACTTTTCCCTCTTCTTTGACAATTAAAATATTCCTTTTTAATGCCAAAAAGAGTAAATCAGTTACCATGTCTCCTTAGGTCAGTGAAGCTCATGTCCAACCACCCCATCATGTAGGTATTCTCATCCCAATTCCAATGAGCTATTACACTAAGGTGTTCTATCATGTATTCATCCCAGAATGCCACCTTGAGCGTAATTAATTGAGTTAAACCCCAAAATAACTTAGTTTTCCAAAAGTTGTCGGAATGCACCGAAACAAAAGGCAAACGGTGCAAATGATGGAATATATCAAGTGAATGCCACCAGTCCTGATAGAAACTCCTCGGAACTCCAAAAATCCCCTGGGCCCGCTGATGACACCAACCTGTATCTGTGACCTATCTACTCCTAACTCTACAAGTCCATCCTAACCCTGTCATAAGTGACACCAAAAGGAATATTACAGACCTTCCGCCCTAAGAAGTCCAAATATGTGAGCCACCCTATTGGCCTGATGCAACTGAGACCCAATTCCCGGATCCCATACAAACCCCTTGGATGTTTTTATGCTCCTGTGTCGAGTCACCTGAAACATACCCCTCAATGTGGAGATCCAAAATTGATCTCTCACTACACCTATCATCAATGAATCCTCCCAGATCCCAACGCCACCATGGCCAATCATCACCCAAGTCCTCTGGCTCAGATTGAACATTGCCTCTGGCTATAACTGCTGCCCCATGAAGAAGACCACCAACATGCATCTTCGCTCCATTGCTCCCACAAGTATATTGACGACCGTATAAGCTTCCCCATCAACCGCATACCAAATCATCAACTTCTCTCCAATCCAATCCCTTAACTCAAATCCAATGCTAATATTTCTCTCCCGAAGTCGTGATGGAATCCTCAAGAATCACACAACCTATGCCCCAGATCGCCCACCGGAAGTTCCCCGCAACCGCCATGCCTAAGGGTCCTTGCTCCGCTATGCTCCCTACACAGAAGAGCGTACCATAAATAGGGTTCCAACTCATGATATCCTGCCAGTATATCCCAGAATAAGAATCCAATGAAGCGACATCAGCATACAGAACATGGTTGTATTGTTTTCGCTTACCCATACTCAACTCATGCTGTTATGTCCCACCTATCAATGAGAACTACTTGAAAAATAAAGCCCCCCTCTCTATAATAGGCCAAAGTGGGAAAGATATGCTACAAGCCCCATAGATGTACACCTGGAGAGTGTTGATCCCTAAAAGTACTGCAATCCTGCTAACTATATGTGCATCTACCGACACCTCATCAATGGGTTGGCCCAAAGATGGATGCATCACCATCTCCAATAGCTCCTCCCTCTCTTGATCAAAAATGGCATACTCCCCGTTTTCTACCAGCTCTCCCCGCAACTATCCCATTAACATATAACATCTCCCGAGGAAGAGTATCTACAATCATCGAAGCCACCGTACCATATGCCCGTGCATCTGTTCACTCCTCCTCAACGACTGACTCCAAGGTTAGCCGCATATCCATCATAGACTCAATGTGAGCCTCCATCTGGCTCTCTCCCTAAGGACTATCATGCACGATGTGCATAGCTTCCTACTCAGATGACTCATTCTCCACCATATGTTTCTTTGGCTGAATCATCAAAAGTGACTCATCATCATGAATATCTCCAATAGAGTCCTCTGGCTGCTTATCACACATACTAGAATACAAATACGGCCTACTTCCATCAACTCCATATGACTTCTCATGCTCCCTAGTACTATCCTCATATGACCCCATGGACTCATCCAAAGAAGAGTCCACCTCCTGATATAAAGAATGAATGGCCTTTTTCTCTATCTATTCCCCCTCATCAACATCTCTCAAGCATGAGTGACCCGACTCCCAATCTTATTTGTAGTTGAAGCAAAGTCCCTTCCTCATCAGCTTATTTGTTTTCACACCAAACTAGAGAAGCTCCTCCCTGGTCATCTGTCTCTTGAATAGCCAAATGTTCTGCTCAACCAACCCTTGGGCTAGCTCATAAGAACCAGGTGAGACAAACTGCTCTCTCCTCCAAATGGACACAGTCTAGCCCGCAATTCCATGCAAATGGCATCGTGATCTCTCATACATGATGAAAATACTGACCGAATGTGTGCTATGACTATGTTGCTTGGAATTCTCTTGTACTATCATGGTTTATTTCTCCTACTTCATTAAGTTGTACAAGTTATTTTCAGAAAGAATATTCAGAAAATACCGAAGTAAACACAACTAACAACCTACACATGCAGATCATTTACTGAATATTACGCTCATTCAACAAAGTGACACACTGATTTTTGGACATAAGTCCCCAAAAAAACCAAAAGTGAGAAAACCGGTGCAGCAAATATGAGGGTTTATTATTATTAAGTAGATTATGAGTACAACAAATATGGGCACCAAATCTGGTTCCTCGACGAGAAGATGAACTGCCGGCTTCTTTGTTGTTAAGACCCGTCCAAGTCGATCCACACCCTCGAAATGATATTACCTCGAAATGATATTTACAAGACTCGGCCCGGATCTAGCCCTAGAAACCACAACGCGCACTGAAGCCCCAACGTCAGCCACAACTGGAGCTTTGCATGCCTCTGTGACTGCTCGGAGAGGGATTATGTAACTCAGTGGGCGAGTGTCGTCCTTACGTTTCCTCTGGAGGCCTTTGCGTAACTCTAAAGCCCTCTGAAGCCACAACGTTGCCCCTTCCTGGGCCTGCGTAGCACCTGCGTAGCGGTTGAAGCCTTTGCGCTATGCATCTGTTGTTTCCCTTGCTCCTCTGTGCTGTCCTTGAAAGTTGCTTCTCTGCCTATTGATGAATCTTGGCTCTGGGATCAGATCATCCCTTCAGCCAATACTACCCCTCGCTGCAATACTACCCCTCGCTGCAGAAAACTCTGGAAATTATTAGCAAACCTTGCCCTAGAATTCTAGATCAATCTCTCAGTTCTGCATCTATGTGTGTGTCTCCAACTGACCCTCAAGCCTTTCTCATATAATTTTTCGTTGAACACTTCAACGATTGAGATTAAAACACTCATCAACAGCTGAGATTAAAAGACTACTTGATCTGCGTCATTTAGAACATTTCAGCACATGTGTTAATTAATTCACTTTAATTATTTAATTTTCCTAAGTTTAGACTTAGGAAATACATTAAAATAATTAATTATTTGAATAAAATGAACACCAGCTGAAATTTCTCCAAACGATTTATGGGTTTCGGAGGTCAAGTGTGTCTTAGCCCCTCCACAAAATTTTAGGGCTAGATCACACCCGATGCTACCCCAACTACACAAAATCGCAACTCTCCCTCTTAGCACAGAGTGTGCTCTAGCAATACATCCCCACCATGTACTGCAAGATCTTGATGTTGGTTTCTATGTTGTAGATTCTTGGCCTGCTACCCTCCATCCACTGCACTGCTACTCTTTGTATTGCTTCCCATGTCACTGCCATTGACACTACCACATCTGTACTATAGCTCCCTCTCAACTTGTTGCATCATGCTGCCCATAACACTGCCACTGCTAACAACTGCACTGCAACTCAGTTTATGAGAAGTAAGCAACTGAAGGACTCCTGCCCAATCATTGATAGATAAGTCAGGTTGCATCTCATCACTGAAGCTCCCTCACTACTGATTTATGCTGTCCTCTTGAAGCCACTACGCTGCTGCAACTCTGCACTGCATGAGCACAACCTCTTTGCGCTGCCGAAGCCCATTAGCCTCTATGCTGCTACCTCCACGTTTTTGTTGCCTCTGCATTATGCTCCTCCCTCCTCAACTCTACAGCTCTCCCCTATGCTTCATTGTGACCTTCTGCAACCATCTCCTGACCCATCCCACTACCGTCTCAAGGCTCCCATAGCTCATATGTGTTCCAAGAGTAGGGATGACTCAAGGATCCCACCACTCTTGTCTGTAGCTGCTCTACAAATCCATATCACCCCACCTCTTCTCTCGAGGTACATGATCACTCATGGCTCCATCATCATCAGAGCCATCATCCTTTGCTACTGTAGCCTTGGATTTAGAAGATCGTTTGTCCTTTTTCTTAAGACAAGTGTTGGCGAAGTGTTCAAGTTTTCCATAGTTAAAGTAGCAGAACTTGGATAGGTCCCTCTTCTTCTTCCCTTGCTTCCTCCATTCCTTTTATGTAAGGGCTGCATCCTCCTCCTCCTCTTTCTTTACTCTGGCTGTTCTTCTTCCGCTTCTTTGTCTCTTGGTGAATCTCTTGATTTCCTCTTGATGGAGGATTTCCTATAGGTCTGCCCATGATGGTAACACTACCCTGCCCAAAATTCTTTGGACAAACGTTTCCCATTCTTCCGTGATTGCATTTAGGGAAGTCCTTAATAGGAGCACCTCATTTGGAGTTTCACCCATGGCAATCATCTGATCCCGGATAGTCTGAAGTTTGAAGAGGAAGGGATCTATCTCCTCACCCTTCTGCATCTGGAACAACCACATCTGATTCTCTAGAAGCATCCTTATTTGGACAAAGCTACCTGAATATATCATGTCCAATGCTACCCACATTTGCGATAACTATTTTATTTCCAATAATATGAGGCACGATGTGGTCTTTGACTCCGTCCATTATCAACCGCTTAGTTCGTGCTTGATTTTCTTTGTCCTTATTTAGAGGATTTGCATTGGTTGGCACAACTAGGAATTTCTCTGCATGGTCCTTGAGGTCTCATTCATCCAGGACTGTCAGATTCCTGGCCCTCTAGATAACAAAGTTGGACATGTCGTTCAACCTATCTTGATCTCTCAGTCCATATGGCGCCATTTTCTCAGATCTGTCAGAACATATACTCTTCTCCCTCTTTATTTTTCAAAACTCAACATAAATGTTGGATCTAGGTTTCTTGGCAAATAAAAACCCTTTATAGTAGATGCACCCTCTGACAACTGATTTCCCTCCTGTAAATATTCAGCCAACCCAATTGGAAAATTCTCTCTGATCACCCTCCTGATCGAATCTCAGATCTATTTGGCTTAGATCTGTTGAGTGACTGTCTTCCTCCTGCTCTTTGTTGACTTACCTAGGCATAATTCTGCACCAGAAAAATCTCCACCACACCAACACTGCTAAAGATCCAAAGCACTGCTTTTGGATCTTGCCAAAACTTTTTTGCAATAGGAAGAATGACTGGCCCGCGTCTCACTAACTGGACCAACGTAGCCTCAGCGTTGCTCAGAAGTGGTCTGCGTAACCCCAGACTGGGTGACACAGTACTTACACTAGCCTGGGAAGGCTCTACGTAAGTCTGATGGCCTTATGTAGCTACAGTGCTGCCCCTTCTGGGACTGCGTCATCTTGCTTTCAAGCTACCCTTTCCGGATCTCTGTTGCTATAATGAAGAAAAAATATTCTTTAGCTAATTTTTTGGAGATTCATCTTGATCTGCTACCCCTTTGATACCATGTGAAAATTCTACTGTAGTATCATGGTTTACTTCTCCTACTTGATTAATTTATACAAGTTATCTTCAAAAGTAATATTAAGAAAATACTAAAGTAAACACAACTAACAATCTATAGATGCAAATCATTTACTGAATATTACGTTCATTCAAACAAAGTGACACACTGATTTTTGGACATAATTCCCCGGAAAAACCCAAAGTAGGAAAACCAGTGCAGTAGATATGAGGGTTTATTTTATTAAGTAGAATCTAAGTACAAAAAACCTAGGCACCAAATTTGGTTCACCTAACAGAGAAAAGTAGATCTGCAGCTAACCTATTGTTCCAAGAACAAAATTGTGACTGATCCACACCCTCAAACGAGATTTACAAGACTCAACCCAGATCTGGCCCTAGAAACCCCAGCGCTACCCCTAAAGCCCCAACGTCATCCCTAGTAGGCTATGTGTGCCTCTGCGCTGCTCAAAGAGGGACTGCAAAACCCTGGAGTGGATGACATAGTCCTTATGCTACCTCTGGAGGCCTCTGTGTAACTCTAAAGCCCTCTGAGGTTGCCCCTTCCTGGGACTATGTAGCACTTGCGTAGTGGCTGAAACCTCTACACTTCGCAGTTGCTACTGTTGCCCTTTCTCCTTTGCATTGTCCTTGAAATCTTCTCCTCTGCCTCTTGCTGAAACTTGGCTTTGGGATCAGATCATCCCCTCAGCTAATACTACACCTTGCTGCAGAAATCTCCTCTGGAAATTATTAGCAAACCTTGACCTAGAATTCCATATTGGTCCCTCAGCTCTGCATCTGTGTGTGTGTCTCCAACTGACCCTCAAGCCTTTCTATTATACATTTTCATTGAACACTTCAACAATTGAGATTAAAACACTCATCAACGACTGATATTAAAAGACTACTTGATCCGCGTCATTTAGAACATTTCAACACATGTGTTAATTAATGCACTTTAATTATTTAATTTTCCTAAGTGTAGACTTAGAAAATACATTAAATAATTAATTATTTGAATAACTTGAATACCGGCTGAAATTTCTCCAAATGCTTTCGAGGTTTTGGAGGTCAAGTGTGTCTTAGCCCCTCCATAAAATTTCAGGGCTATAGCACACCCGATGCTACCGTAACTACACAAAATCTCAACATGTGTTAGAATAATGTCTCCTAATTCTAAAGAAGCATTGGAACATTTGCAGAATCAAGCCATCACACTCAAGATCAAGCATGGTCTCACAAGTCCTGGTCATGGCCATGACTTCTAAAACCACAAGATTCTGCCCAAAGGTAGAGCCTATACTGTTGTCCAAATCCCGAAAGGTCCCTACCATCAGCCTGAAAACTCTCCTCATAATGTCATCATTGTAAGGGGCTGTAGGGGCAGTTAGTCTCATGATGTTGCTGAGACAAACTACAACTGGAAGTGTGACCCCTCCACAATTTTCCTCCAAGAACTTGGGTTGTATGAGAGCAAGCACACATGGTTTTAAGGCCCAAATTAATTTTCTCCCATCTGACTGTTTTACTTTGGAAAGGAGTTTATCAAGTTCATCAACTTTGGAAAGAACTCTCCATGTGATCTTCATGAGTTTCAAATTTGTTACAAGTGCAAGGATTTTGTATCCTATTTCCGGTTCTTTTTGTAGATCCCTTGATTGTCCTAAGAATGGCATAGACCTCCTTTGAGAAGTGTCTATTGTTCTGCTTGGGTTCTTGGTTCATAGAAACATTGTGGTTCAAGGCTTCAACGATTATGCTGCCATGTGGGTTTAGGTGGTATTTTAAGAACCCCTGTTTATGGCAACAATACAAAGTTATGATAACAATGAAAGGTACCACAAAAACACCCTACATACATTAATACATTGTCCAACCATCAATCGGAAATGAAACTAATGCCAACCTAAATGATGCATTATTGGCATGTTGTTATATATGATACATTTCTCATTACAATACCCTGCTCCGACAGTTAAATCTAGCTTCGACAGATAATTTAGCCTCCAGAAAATAAATTGGGCTCTAGAAAAACAATTTCAACAAGATGAATTCATCCTAGAAAAGCAAGATAAATAATCGCAGGTGAGAAAAATGTTACCCCAGATGCAAGGAAATGATCTCTCCTCAAGCTCTGCGTTGACTCTAGAAATTCTGCAATTGTTGGCTGGAAGGAACCCGTGTTTGAGCTTCCAAAATTTTTTAGAAAATTCTTCCAAACTAATCTTGGGCTCTCCACCACAAATCGAGAAAAACCCAGAAATTATTTTGGCAAATTCTACCGGTCATCCGGAACTAAAAATTTAAGCTTACTCCTTGACTAGCTGCCAAATAATTCTGTATGTTTGGGGCACCCAAAATCCCCCAAAAATTCTGCAACATTAGGAGCCAACTCTTTGACCCATGGTCGATAAAACCCAAATTTTTTTTGGTCTAATGCGACTGACCCAAAATGCTCAAATAGTGTGAAAATTTGATAAACCAATGATTTTCTTTGCTATAAGAATGTCGATTTGATAAACGAATATCATTCGGAAAATTCTGAAATTTTAACCACAAACACCTTTCACAAAACCCATAAAAACCTATAAAAATCTTGGGTAGATTCCAAAAGATACAAAAAGCCCCAATTTAGTGCAAGTTTCCTACTCTGCCCAACTATGCACATTGCTCCAAATAAGATAAATTTGTACCACAATGTTCCTACACTTCAGTTCAAAAAATTCACTGCAAAATCAAGGACTTAGATGAGATAAATCTTCTACAAAACCTTAGAAAAATACATTGATTTATGACAGATAAAATTGGCCCCACAAATAAACTTAGCCCTAATATATAAATCTGGATCTGGAAAATGAACTAGGCTCACGCAAATATATTAGGCTCCCAAAAATAAACTTATCCCAACAATTAATTTCAGCCCATCAAGATAAATTCACCATAGAAGAATAATTTTGGTCCTGAAATATAAATTTTGTCCAAAAATATAAATTTGGCCTAGCAAAATGCTCTCCTGCAGCAATTCTGCACTAGCTGCTGCAATGGATTGGTCAAAACACCCACATAAAGTGCTCAAAAAATTCTCAAAAATTACTCCTGGACTCCTCAAGCCAATCCGACCAAAACCCAGAAATGGTTTGGCCAAATCATGATCCTCCAAAATTAAACCCAATAAGCCCTACGCTCTCCCAGTAGCTGTTGAATACACTATCTACAAATGATCAATGAAATACTCAACAAGCCTCCAAATGTGAAACCAATAATCCCTCTTTCACTTCCTCTATCTCCCTCAAAAAACAAAGCTCAAATGTTTGAGACATTCCTCCCCAACTAGGCTCAACTCTCCTCCTCTATGCTGGCCTAGAGACTACCATGCTGCTCGAGAAATAAAATGTCAATCTCAGTCCTGGATTTTCACCTATAGTTGAAAATATAATGAACCTAGGTTCCCCTAGATCTCTCGTAAGCTAATTAGCCTTGCAACCAACAACAAACACAAGAAATCCACTGTGTCCTCCAATAATGTCTCAAAATAATAAACCATCGTTCTTCCTATGAAATTGAGTTGCAGTAAAACCCTTGAATTTGGATTTTTCGGTAATTTAGAAAGTAAACCCTCAGGCTAGTAAGATCACTAGATTTGATACCACTGTAATATCCCAAATGGGATATGTTACTAATTTTACCGAAATTTTTCTAACCCAACATTTTACCATAAAATTAATGAATTAATTAACAAAAGAATGCCACGTAAAATAAAGACACAAAATACTACAATTCATTAACACATTGAACATGACGAATCTCAGCTTTTTATTATAAATGAAAAATGGGGTTACATATATATCTGACTGAAAATAGATGAGATGGAGAACTGTCCATCAATATAAAATGTTGCACTGTGTTTGCCTCCAAAACTGAACTCATGCACTCTCCCTCCAGCAACAACTGCCACTGAATCCATTAAAAGACAATGAAGTGTCGATTGAAGATCTAAATGATCCTCACTCCAATATCCCTGAAGCTCTGCGAAACTTATGAATGAAGTCTCCTCAAAGTGAGTTTAGTTTTCGTCGTGTTAGTGTCAGTCTTTTCAGCCTATAACCAGTGATCAAATATGCTCTTACAAGGTTTTCTTAGGGTGTAAAGTCAAATTTTTGTCATTTCAGAGAGTCTTTAAATAAAAATTTGGTCACTCGCTAATGTGTCTAGGGTTATTTCCACTCTCTCAAGAAATTCACATGCGGTCACTCTCATCATTCAACTGAGTGTACCATCATTCAAAGATTATCATCATCATTTCAATCATCACCATCATGATTTCATTCAGTTCAATATCTCCATTAGGTCATTAGGGTTTCAAGGTCACCAAAATTGCCCCAAAATCCCTATTTTCCCAAGAGAAAACCCCACTTTTTCCTCCTAGTAAGATATGATTTCACCATGGAAGCAGAGACCACATACACTAACAAGAAGAAATACAATAATTGAGGACATGCCTCAAGAGTTGAGCCATCTAACATCAAAGAGATCAATGCCTCACAAACTCATCAAGAGGTCATTTGTTGCACACAGGAACAGTTATGCTTCAAAGTATGTTTCTTACCAAATGGAGATGAATTTGAAAAAAAAGAAAGAGATTTTTTTCAATATTAGAACAAGGAACAAAAACATCCTTCAGTTTATACATTGGTGTTATGATTTGGGAGAAATTCCCAAAATATAGTTTCTACAGGAGAAGTTGAGATACTTATGGAGTACTCTTGGAAAAATGCAATTTATCTGTCATAGAGTATCCAAATGACCTTCTTGATTAGAAAAATGATAACAAGACAAAAATATATTTCCCATGAGCTATCATGAGCTCAATTTGGAGTTCAAGAAGACCTCCAAAAGTGGTTTTCAATCTCATGGTGCGCTTTTCCTCAGCCATGCTTCATTTTTTTTACCAGTCTAGGGAGAATTGATTTTGGAGGGGATATAATTTATCATTTTTAGTGCTTGAGGGGTCCATTGTGTAGTAGACAGAAATATATTTCCAATGAGCTATCATGAGCTCAATTTGGAATTCAGGAAGGCCTCCAAAAGTGGTCTGCAAATTGGCGTTGCACTTTTCCTTCACACGCTGCGCTTTTCCTTCTGGTGCTGCATTTTTTGTAGAGGAGCTACGCTTTGTCTTGAAGATCTACTAAAGGGTTGCAAAAGGTCTCCATGCTCATCAAAAGCTTTCACAAGGGTAAAACAAGTAAGTTGAGCCACTTCACATACTCTTTCACTCAGTTTATTCATTCCTATGGTGGCAAATTTGTCAATTTCTTACTACGCTATGCTTTTCTTGAAGAATATGTTTTTTTTTTCAAATCCTAGAATCCCTCTCCTGCCATAACCTAGCCTCATACACATCCAAATACATCCATAAAACCCTAATCCCCTCTCACTTTCATTCCCTAAAACCTATCCCCAAACCCTATCCCTACTTGCTGCGTTTTTTGGGCAGCCAAGAGTATAGGCTTGTGTAAAAATTCCCTAGCCATGTTCCCTCATCCTTTTAATCTCCCTCCACTTCCCTAAGGTCCCTAACATCCCTCCTCACCTCTTAAATGTTTCCTACACTCATCCCTACTTCCTAACCCCGTCATCCCATTCCTTTTTTCCCTTCCCCTATTTTTCCCCTAGGGTTTGCTATCATATTCTACTATGGAGGAGGAGAAAAAAACTTATAAAAATGTTGGGAAAGTTTCAATATATGAACCATTAGATACTCGGGAGTTTTTTTCATCACCACTAGCAGTCAAGTGTGTTCAACATGTTGGGTGTTTTGAATTTTGTGAGCTAGTCCAAAAAATGAATATCATCATAAATTGACCAGATTGTTTGTCACCAACCTCAAGAAAGGTCAAGTCACTATTGTCGGGGTAAACTTTACCATCTCAAATGACATCATAGTAGTAGCCATAGGGATAACCAACCATGGTGAGAAATGGTTAAAGAACCAAGACCTAGAGATTCAAAACTACAAACCCTAATCAAGAAGAAAGAGAAGGATAAGTTAGATTTTCTTATTTATGCATCCATGATAGCATATAATACCATATATGGTCTCTGTGAAGCAAGTCTGGAGCAATTTTGAGGAAATTTGGAGAAAATATGGGAAATTTGAAAAAATATTTGAAGGCACATTTTCCAGAAGTTCCCTATTTAGTCATCTTTTTGCAGAACATATTGTGGTAAAAAAAAGATGAATTGTGGGAAATTGGAGGAGGTTTTTGTTCCTAAGTGTTAAGCAGGTAAATCCTCTCTGCAGACAGAGATGATCCCTCTAGCCCTAGAGTGGGTCTAGAAATAAAGAGACATGATAGAGTGTAGGTTCCTAATTACTGAATGAAAAGAGGACACAGTAGATCAACCTACCTGGAGTCCAATGCTGTTGTTGCGACTGTAGTGGTGGTGGCCTCTCGCTCTTGCCTCAGCAAGTCACAATCCTTCTGCAATCATGCTCAGATACATGCACATAGATCAGCAAACAAGAACAACATATGACATAATAAATTCAGTCATAACTACTAGCCAGTCAAAGAGGGCTAGGCATATTGCATTAAACAAATAAAATAACACAAAATGGGAACCAAACAATAGTCACATATATGTATTGATATAAGGAAGAGTTACAACCAAATCTTTGACGTCGCAGTCTCCTCCAGCGGGGTTTAGCCGAAGCGCATCTCAGATGCTCATCAAGGGATTCAGATGGGATGAGGGCATGGACTTAAGCTCTCTCAACGAAGTTCCTTCTTGTTATATCTCTTCAACAGTTCAGCTATAGTATACTCAGTTCTCCATGTTCAGCTAGCTTATGCAAGGAGAGGTAGCTTCTTTTTATAGAGGAAAAGGAGGAGGTTGGGATCCCTACAAAGGTGGAAGGGAGGGCTATCCTTTAGGAGGTTTCCAAAAAAGGTGGAAACCATAAACTAAAGGAGGGAGTCTGTTGTTATTCAGTCCAACCACTCCCAATGACTCATCCTCGAAGTTGTTAGAGTGGAATCTCTGCCTCTATTTTAAAAAAAATTCCATAAACAGCTCGGCGTGGGTGGATAATTGGGACATAGCGCCAACTGGCACGGGGCCCAATGTTAATCTTCCTCATTGGCATGAGGGCAGAACTAGCTACTCGCGCCAAGGAAAAAATAGGGGTTTCTGAAGCTCTACTCACGGAATTTTCAACAGAAGGAATATTTCTCTCATGTAAAGGGATGCAATGATGGTATTTGCAAGGCATGACACTTCTTATTAGTCACAGAAATGACCCTCCAATGTACGAGAAGGGGATTGCAAGGACAACGACAAAATGATGTGTAACAGATGCCCCCTAAAGCATGAGATTCGAGGGAGAGGGAGGGGCGAAATGATTTATGAGAACGTGTTCGAACTAAACACTGTTGTCAAAAAACCTGCAATTATAAATACAACTGATATCTCTGATACATGAACATGTGGTATGGGCACAACCATCCATAGTAGAGTACATAAAAACTGAGATCTAAGGTATGGACGTAGCCATCCAGCATCAAGGATCAACAAATAGACTTAGGTATGGTCGCAGCCATCCAATCAAAAGACTCATGCAATAATTCATGATAATATACAAGAACCCGCAGCCTAGATTTTATTAGACAAAACCCAGGGTCTTGCGCTCCATCTTGACCCGAACAAGTACAAATTAAAGCATGTGAATATATGAGCTGAAGTTGAACATGCAAGAAAATCACCTGATTACCAACCAATGATGAAAGCTATTAACAGGCACGAGAGAAACCAACAATAATTAAAATGGCTCTTAAGGTATAACAGGTCTAATTCACGAAATGTGAACAGTGATCTGGCGTCGAACACCAGCAGAATCACCCGATCGAAGGCCAATGATGTAGACCTTATGTCGAATGCGAAGAACCTGCCATTGAGGCATGGAGGCTCCAAGGTACCAGAAGGGAGTCTCTAGATCAGATTCCTGGATAATGAGCTGAAGTCGATAGGAAGTGACCTGGTCGAAGGAGGGCCATAATTTTTCCCACATCATCGACACAAGATAGAGGAACATGATGATAGTGAATTAGGATCAACAGAGAATCAGAGGGAGGTTGAAAGATGCAGAGGCAAACTTCTCTTGAACACATTAGTGATACGACACTGGATTTGGTAGTATTTGACATCAAGGGATCTGAGGTCATGATGACGTGGCAAAGAGAAAATGAGAGGTTGAAAGAGGTTACCCAAACCAATGGAGGCAAAAATGACGAAATGAGATGTCCCCAACCTGACACGAATGCAGACAAGTGCCATGTTCAAGAGCGACTTACTGCCAACATAACTAAAAACTGGTTCCATTTTCCCCCACCATTTCTAGCGAGTACCCCAATTATTTTTTAAAACAAGCTTGAAGGGGATAGCATATGCTTGTAATGTAAGTTTTTCCTTCAGGAAAATCCAACCTAGTACATTTTACGAGCCCTAGGAAGGAGGAATTCGAGTAACGTCATGGAGACGAAGTCTGATGTCATCAAGGTTTAACAAGTCTGACAAAGGGATAACTCAACATCTTTTCATGTTTAGAGAGTTTGAAAAGAAGGCAGAAAAAAAAACTCTAGCATGGCCCTTTTCGTAAATAGTCTCTCAGATCTGAAAAGGTAGAAAACAATATCTGAAAGAACCTCTTAGTCACGATAGGCTAAGGTATTCCTTTTTCGTAAATAATCCATCCCAGTCCAAAAAAGGGGTAAACATATACTGGGTAGATATCGTTTCGTAGCCATTTAACGAGTTCAAAATGACAAGAATCTCAACAATATTTTCAATTTTAGAGATTCAGAAAAGAGCTGAAAGATGACTCCAACAATGACTTTTTCGTGTTTTTACTGAGTCCGAAAAAGTATAAAATACAACTCGTTACTTCATCACTATCGCGTGAAAACCTGTTGCTACACAAGAGATACATGTAAAACCCATTTCTCGAAATAATATAACAAAATAATTGAAAAGATATGTCTTAAAACCTAATTAGGGTTGTGAAAAGTTATAAAATTCCAAACATGGTAAAAATAATTACTCTTCACTTTTTACCTCTTGTGGAGCAATAGTTACCCATTTTACACTGTGATTTTGTGGCAACGATAGCGGTCGATCCAGCAGACCAATCTCGAATCCATTAGTTCCAGGTAAGATCCGACATACTTCCCTTCAATTTAAGTCCTCTTTTATTGATTGCAACCCTCAATTTTGATTTATGAGGAAGAAAACAAAAATTTTAGGGCACGGCGGTTGGTGCGAGTTTCGGGCATGGACTCGCGCCAATCGCCCATTTTTATAAACTGGGACGTGCTCATTGGCGCAACTGTTTTAGAAACAGTCACGCCAACCACGTAGACCATGTTATATTTTGAAAATACAAGTTAAGGGCCCAATGTTTCACAAATTCAAGCTTCTAAATCAGCTAATACCATTCATATGAACATGTTTGCAGGTATAAAGCAGCCGAATGGTGATCGAATGGAAAGAATGGGAACACAACGAAGAAGATGAGCTTGCCATGGAAAATGAGAGATGCATGGAAGCTCTTAGAGACTGTGGAATGAAAAATTTCTTCTTGACACCATGTCTCCATGCTCAACCGGAGTTGCTACAGTATTTAATCAGCATATGGGATGAGGATCAGTAAGAGTTCATCCTTCGAGATCAAGAACTTGAGATTGATGTTTCTATGTCTACTTCATAACAGGACTATCATGGAGGGGAGCAGAACCAATCCTAACTGGCACCAGGCCTTGCATGAACATGTCCATGGTGATTGACAGGGTATGTCCAGGGGCACGGAAGGGATCAGGAAGTGGGAAAGTGGATATCCAGACTATCGCAGACTTGGCACTAAAAGTAGTTCTACGCACCATAACACGAGCTATGAAATCGCAAGCACCACACGAAGCAACAAAGCCACAGCTAATTCTTGCTATAGACTGCTTGACACCGACCATCTACAACTAGGAAGAGGCCATGACAATCAACATGATCGCCAACTGACAAAGTGAAAGAAGACCAAATTGAAGTAATTTGGTTACGGGTCTATCCTGGTATTGTTCTTCTTGGAACGACTACCAATATTTCAGTGTCAGGAGGTCATAGTCCCGACACCACTAGCAAGGGAACCATGGATGGCTCAATGGGAAACTCTAATGCCAAGGGCAGGGGGCGGTCAACAGATGTCCTGGAGATCGGATTTCTTTGATTGGCTCCATCGACAGTTGATTATTGTGGAGGACTAGCCCTACTCTAGTAAAAATTTTACTGGTGATCGAGACCTCCCACTCCCAGAGGGAGAGGATTGGGATGAAGATTTGGGTAAGACTCATTTTTAAATTTCATGAGTGTTATGATTTTTTTTAATTATGTATGTTCTGACATTAAACCCATGCACTTGCAAATGTTGGCCCAGAGAGACCTGCAGGCATGTCTCCGATAGCGAGGCGAATCCCTCGTGATTTTGACCCTCATGGCGAGGGAGGCGAGGAGGAAGAGATTGTGCGCAACTTGGAGGGAATCACATGCATTGTCCTAGACTATGCACGATTCGACGACATTCCTCATGCCTACCAGAGACATACCGTAGGGGTGCCAAACCAAATTCACCACTTGCTGAGGTGGTGCGTACGAGCAGTGACATGCTACCATGAGCATCACACCGATTACACACCTAGATTTTATATCTGCATATTTTGAGAGACATGATATCTCAGGATGTAACAAAAACACACATATTTTTTGAATTTATGATGCACACTGATGCAAACATTCGATATATATATATATATATATATATATATCCAATTATTTTCCTACATGGATATTTTACATATGATGATGATTTTACAGATTACACAAATGTCTATCTAATACAATGTTAGCCATTGTATCAGTTAATGCATTCATTTCCCTAGGAATATGTTGATATGTAATAAAATCAAAATGTCTTTCTAGCAAACGAAGACGTAAATAAAATCTCATAATATATGGGTTTCTGACCGAATAATGACCATTGAGCTGAAGAACGATAAGCTGTGAATCTAGATTTTCAAGCAATCCGCGTATGCTGAGATTGATTACCTTGGTTAATAGTTCAAGGATAGCACTATACTCAGCGACATTTTTTGTAGTCCATCCTAGACAAATACCTTGCAGATCTATCAACTCACCAGCAGGATCATAAATTACCCAATTTGCTGAAGACAAATTCCTGGTATTGCGGGAAGCACCATCCATGAAACCGACATAGGGGGCAATAGACATCTGCACGATAAGCAAGACCCAAAAAGCAGGAAAAAAGCTTGCAAAGCACACCAAATCAAAACATGTACAAAAATAAAAATGACACATATGTACAAAATTCATGCATGAATGACTCATGCATAATATTTTTTGAGATACAACCCATTTCTGGGCTATTCTAGAGGATGACCTTCATAATCAATGAGCTCAGAGGCCCCATTATGCAACACACGTTTAATAATTTAGGGCCCATGCCACATGGGTTGAAATTTTCCTACCCCTAGCTTATCATGAACTTGGTCATACAGGAGGACGAGGTCTCCTTCAATGAAGGAACGAGGGGAAACCGATTGGTCAAAATGAGATTTGACCCGCTTCTTCTGTGCTTCGATAACCAGAGCAGCAAAGTGGCGAGTTTCTTCCAGCCTTTCTAAGTAGAGGAGATGCTCTTCTTCTGGTGAAGTGTTTGGCAATAATTCAACAACCAACTTGAGCAAAGGTATTTCACACTCAATCGGAAGAGTAGCTTCCAGACCATAAACCAACTGAAACAGAGTGAATCCAGTCACATTCTTAACTGAAGTTAGGTATGCCAAAAGAGCTGAAAATACCATGAGATTCCAATTTTATTTGAGGATCCCAATCGTACATTGAAGCATGGTGACAAGAACTTTGTTCACGACTTCAACCTGGCCATTGGCCTGAGGATAGTATGGCGGTTAGCTGTCATGACACAGACCCAAATTAGAAGTCAACTCCGCCACCATATAATGCCGAAAATGGGAACCATGATTGGTAACGATGGCTTGAGGGATGCAAAACCTAGCAATGATGTGATTGAATATATATTGAGCAACTTTCTTACCGTTAGTGGCAAGTGTAGGCATTGCTTCAACCCATTTGGTGAAGTAGTCTACGACTACGATAATATAAGCATGCCCCTGGACGAGTGAGGGTTACATGTCATAAAATCGATGCCCCACTTCACAAAGGGACCAATGGTAATGATATGATGAAGAGGTACAGGAGGGGCACGCATCTTGCACCGATAGATCTGGCAATCATGACATTTACTAACCGCGACAATGCAGTCCTTAAAGATAGAAGGCCAGAAATAACCGATCTCGTGGGCAAGTCCGTTACACATCAATTTGTCACCGTCCCTGCAATTCCCCATCCCGCACAATTGGAGGGCTCATTACTTGACCTGTGAGCAGTGACATGACTTGAAACCACTTTTATGAAATCCCTCTAAACATGAGCTTTCATTGCCCTGAAGACAACTCCTTGTGAAAAACCCTAAAAACACCCCTTTTTTCATTGGCGCGGGAAGGCAGTTCAGTACCCGCGCCAATGGGGGAAATCCTTCAAATAGGGCGCGCCAATTGGCGCTCTGTCTCAGAGTCGCACTCGCGCCAGCCATTTTAAGGAGTGTTTTTTAAAAATAAATGGCGGAAGTTTCGTCCTAACCAATTCATAAACTGGTATCTATCTTGAGTTGGGAGGTTTGGCTACGGATTTCCATGGAGAGGAAGTGGTTTGCCACCTCTCATGGAAGCTTCCTTGATGATAGGGCCAATCCCATGATTATAGGGATCCCAACTCCCCTTCCTCCATCTATAAAAGCTTGCCATTCTCCTTTGCAAGCTAGTTCCCAAGAGCCTTCACATCCTTATGCTGCAAGAGCCTTCTTAATTCCCTTAAGGCCAAATCCAAGCAAAGAAACTATTGTCAAGTATCCGAAGAGAGAGGCTTGTCCCATCCCTGACAGGCTTTATCGAGACATGTTCTGCTGATGACCCGCCATAGGAGAATTCAACATCAGAGCTATGGTTGTATTCTTCCTTTGATGAATTAATGATAAGCAACTATTGGTTATGGTTCCACTCTTGTTCCTTATTATGATCATGAGTTATGTATTCTCCGACTGACATATAGTTGTATATACTGGATTTTACGCTTGCGTTTGTTTTGTTTCTTGCGTGTGCAGGTGTCCGATCACGGAGATTGTGAGGTTTGTGATCTGCCGGAGCTAAGGAACGGGAGCACTACTTTCTCTACAAGCTACAACGTTGGATTCCAGGCAAGTCTTCATCGCAAGTTGGTTTATTTACAATTAAGAACCTGCACTATAGCGTGTTTGATTGTTGTTAGACCCAGTCTGGGCTAGTAGGGATCACCTCTGTCCGCAGAGGGGATTAACCTCTTCAACAATTTGGCGACCATACTGGGGAATCAGCTTGTTGTTTGCTTTGTAAGCTATAGACGGAGCCTGAAGTTAGCTAGATAGCCTTCGAAACGCTTTTGCTCTGCATTAGCGAAGTAGATCAACGCTACTTCAGTCAATCCCAGTTTAGTTTATGAACTGAACGACTTGGAGTGCTGTTTTGTCTTTTCGGTCAACTTTTGGCCTTGCTTGCTTGATCAGCTCTTTGGGCTGGCTCATTCTGTTTGTTTGGCTTTTGTTTAGCCTTTTCATCACTAGTCTGTGTCTAAGATTGCTCTTTTTTATTTTTTGCATAGTTAACTCAGCTGGCACGCTTTTTAGCTTGACAGTCGCGCCCATTGGCGCAGGTTGCTTGTGTATCACCCGCGCCAATTCCATTCTGGCGCTAATTTTAGCCTCACAGTCGCGCCAATCCTGTGAGGTATTAGGGTTTTCTATGTTTTGAGCTTTCTGAGACTGATCTGTGATTATGGTCTTGTTTTTACGACTGCTTGAGTGTACTGGAGCCTTGTTTGACTGACTGTAACCTCCATCCTTTGGTTGTTTTCCCATTTCTGTCGATTTTACATTCTAGCCCTAGGGCATCTAGGTGCTTTGGTGTGTCGAGCCTCCCTTGGGAGTTTTTGGTTTTTGCTCCTTGATTAGTTAGTGTGAATCAAAATATTTTCGGTGTTATTAGTGATTAGTAACTTTGAAAGAAAATTTTTTAGTTTCCGTCGTACATTAGGGATATCGGTGAGTTTGTTTTTACAGTCATTTTATTATTGTGTGAAAAGCTCTTAACTCTCCTTAATTAGCTTTCATCGAATGAAATGATATACTGTGGCATGTATTTTTTCATTTAGGAGATTTTGAGACATTGCATTCGCTAGGGCCGAAAAGCGAAACGTAATTGAAGATAAACATTAGAATTTATAATTTACACTAAGGCGACGTGAAACCTAACGAGAAACACATTTAAGTGCAGGCTAGAGACGTGTTCTAGCGTCTTAAAACCTAGTAGGCATCGTTAAGCATATGTTGGCTTTAGACAACACTAGTATGGACTTGTGCTCCTCTCATAGTGCATTATGTAAGGAGACCCCACTAGTTTCTATCCTTTATCCATAGGAAGCCAAGTCTTGCCACCTATACTACGTGACACACGGACACGGCATTCGGGGAATTTCTGCACTTATGGGGAATTCCTTGGATTTGATTTCTTTCATTTTGAAACCGAAGTGTATATTACAGTTCACGGTTATTTGGCGTTTCCTTTGCTAGTATTCTTGAGTAGTCATTTGATATTTTTTGACTCCTTAAATTTGAAAGGATCACTCGCGCTTGTCCTTTCACGCTTAGCCAAAGGCGAAAGATAGAGTCACCTTTTATCCATTTTCTCGACTCTTAAAACATGAAACGATGAAGTTTCTAGGTACAATGTAGTAAAATAAAACACCCGCGATCACACGCCTTGATGAAATTTGCTTGTTGGCCGTTTGATTGCTTGTACCTTGACTCTTTTCGACTCATGTGTGTGTTTGATCTTTTTCTCTCTTGTCATCACTACCATAGTGGCGAGACCTTCGGTTTCATCTGCGAGTAGTGCATATACGGAAGATTCATCGAGAGGTTTCCTCCAATCCTCTGTGGAAACCCTGTGACCCATCGTTTACGAGTTTTACGATGGGGGACCGGTTTTGTACGACGGCCCTTTGGAGGACCGGTTGAGTTCCATTGGCCACTTTTCGACCCTTGGTTCGGATTGGGAGTAGGGGAGCATTTCCCTTCTCTTACATCGGGTTCACCTTTTATAGCTATTGTTATTCTTCCTAGTCCCTGGCAGATACTGTTACAAGATCTGGTGGCGAGGGCCCAAACATGAGTGAATCCGATTGAGAAATCCCCACGTCGGTGAAGATTACCGAGTTATTTCCTCGGAGGTTATTTCTAGAAGACAACCACGAAATATCTATTATGTCTTCATTCCCCTCACCAAAAATAGGAGTATAGATCTTTAGGTCGGATTGTTGTTGCATTGCCTCTGCGGGGGCATCGGCTTCTTCTACGAGGCCTATTGTTCCTTCCTTGGGGATGTCTCCTAGAATGCACCGGTACGTCATCCCCTTACCGGTCAATTCTATACTGTCGAGCCCACTTTCGTGTGTTTTGTCTACACCTATTGTTTCACTCGATCAGTGAGCTACATCGCTTCCACAAAGACGTCTATATAGCATCGAAGCTATTCGGAGAACATTTCTCCCGAGAGGAGTATCGGTTGTCCTTACAACAAACTGAACCTCAAGGTAGGACAATCCTCACAGAGACCCCAACGCTCGACATTTTTGCGCATTATGCTCAAGATGGTCGCACGTGTACACTTTTCCAAATCGATACGATGAGCACGAGAATATGTTGCGTTTACATCCCAGAGAGCTCACCTTCACGCTCGAGGTTTACCATATAACGAGTACAGACCCGGATATATAGCCGTAAGGGCAACCTTTCAAGACGATCTTCGAGGGCCAACTTTGGATATCCTTATGACCTACGGTGACCCATACAAGGTACCTGCGGGCTGGTAAAGGACCATCGTACGCTCCCGTGAGACCAGTATTAGAACCCTTGGGTCAACCTATACGGCCTCGGCGGTACCAGCCGGGGCGGTCTATGGTCTGGGGGAAGATCCAACCCTCTCGACCCATGCAACTCGGTATCTGTTGGTCCCAACGTTGCATGTCGACCCCGGGATCATCTTATGGTCTTGCTGCAAGGTCAAACCGGTTACCGACCACAACCTGGTGTTCCACCACCAGTCCCAGCCCAGAATCTGTCCGACACAACTTTGGTAACACCTCTCAAGCCAACGGGACCTACAACCCGGTACGACACAGTGCTCCTCAACGACGAGGTCAGCCTACGCAACCGGCGCAGCTTTGTTCACCGGGTCAACTTTGTTAACCCGGGCGGCCGCGCCGACGGTCGACTGTCCCCAGCCAGGCCAACTGCTCATTCTATCCGCCCACCAGTCATTGATTCATTCAATGCGCAGCAGCCAAATCAACCATAGCGCCTAATTGTCGGGCTTCGCGGGGTTCCACCTATCGACGGCCCACTCGGCCTCGGGCGATTACTATTCTCATGGTCAATCTCAGCGAATTATAACAGGCCCAGGTTCTCAATATTATCCTCTTCAACACGGCTCACATGCTCAACGGCCCAATCCAAATGCTTCTTACACGGGGCGAGCCTTATAGTAGAGTCCATACTGCGGTTGCTCGGCAAAGTACGCTGGTTACCGACAACCGTCAATTGTTTATACGACCTATACCTATGTCGAGAATCCTACAGGACGGAAATTCATGGAGGCAAGGATATTCTCAACCGGTGTGGAGTGTAGGTACGGTCCTTATTGAGGGCTTGGCATGCCATCCAATCCGTATTCTTTGTTCACAGATACCTTGGAATTATTGGATGTTTGAAAGTGCTCCAATGATGCGTTTTTAAATCCTTGTGTATAGGTTCCTACCAAGGTGCCGGTGATTACTTGGTTGAGGTAAAGGTAGGGAGGACCCCCAAGCTCATGTGATGAATTGCAAACTCTTTGGTGTTCGTCCAACTCTTGGGTGGATGATTCCATTCATACGCCTCTTCCGGCGCACTTTGACTAGTCTTTTTGCCTTTAAGTGGTATATTGAATTACCCCATGGCATCTTTCAATATTTCAATATGTCAAGCGTAGTTTTTGACTCACTTTCAATTACCGGACAGCAAAGGCAGACGCACCTCACGACTTCTTTAGGGAGAAGTGGAATAAACCACCCACATTTCTGATCACATTCATGGTGGCGACGTCATCATAAGTGATCAAGTTTCATATACTTGATCAAATACTAACTCATTGGTTCACCACCTCCTTCGTTAACAAAATCGCACAGATAATGCTATGGGAGCGTGTGACGGAAAGAACAAACATATGTTTAATATGGATCTTGTATATTCTGGGTGGCTTTTTTACTTTATGATATTTTTCTGATGCTCCACGGTCGGAATCTCTAAACTCCACCTACCCCGGCGGTGGATGGTGTTGTGGTTACGTGACTCTCGGGGGAATTTGAAAAAAATCTTTGAGCAGACGAAGTCAGTTCGTAATAATTCTTCTCCTCCCGCCCCTCTGGGTCCCCGGTAAAGCTGCCGGAGGTTAACACGCGTTCGGAGCTAATCCTATGGAAAAAGGAAAGCCTGGAGAAAAATAAGGGCAAAGGAAAATCTAAATGCGCGCCCTAAAGCAGAATCCAAACTTCGCACGCGAGGACGGTTCCCAACGTAAGCGAAGTATCACACATATCTGCCAAAGTCATTATACCAAAGATTGTCCCCGATGATCGAGATTACTCAACTCATGAAAGGCTCCGAGGGGACTCGACGGTTCTCAAAGAGCGGGTTCAGGTCTCAACGGACCCGGATGGTTGAGCGACCCTCACCATCTGCACCATTGGAGTCCCAAGTTTTTATGATGAATGGTGCCGCACACCTGTCTCCATCGCTACATGGTAAAAGGATTATTCTGGATCGCGTCGAGCCGAGCTGGAAAGGAAGTTGTGTGGATGGCCCACCTCCCCCCCCCCGTCTCGGTTCTTTGAAAGTGAGAGGCCTACAGCCAAGACTTGTTGTGGAAAGCGACCTTCTAAGGGTGTTACTGCGAATCTTCCTGCAACCATATGCACATGCGCTAAACCTCTGAGTATTGATTTGGCACGGCGCCAACATCTGCCATGTCCACATTGGAAGTTCTTCAAAGTTTCCCATCACAATGGAAGGCTTTGTTGTCTGTCAAGGTGGAGTCGATCCGTCGATTCGTCTTCTCACCTTACGACTTAGAAAACTTTACCCCCAGGCTTCCACATCAAATTTCTCTTGTTATTCAAGTTGGGATCAACGCTCTTAACATCCATAGGGCCATTTTGGATGAAGGTGATTCCACCGTCATGTCATCCGCCTATTTGGAAGACGTGGCTCTCGACTGCGCATCCATCATCACCAGACCCTCACAGAAGCATTTGATGAGTCGAAATCTAAACCCACGGGTGTTCTGAAATTTTTCCAATCACGTTACGGGGAAGACGATTAATGGTAGAAGTGGTTGACACCAAGCTCAACTACGATGCAACTATAGGCATGATTGGACTCACGCCCATGCCCCCATGCGTGGTCACACCCTCTTTCGACTTCTCAAGTTTCCTCACGAAGGAAAAATTGTTCTTGTGGATGGGTTGTCTTTCTTCCTCCTCTTCCAAGAACAACGTTCCTTATGTGGATTAGATCCCCAATCCCCCAGTGTAGGACCGAATCTCTTCAGCCCCCTCCTCATGGGTATTTTTCCCTTTCCCTGCCTTTCAGATTCGAGTTAATATGGTCTCTAGGTGCGATGACCGGAAAGGTGGGATTAATCCCTTCACCGCGTGGGTGCCTTATCTTGGAGAATCGATGTATATCAGGTAGAGATTAGCTGCGTAATTTTCTCTTTGGGTACTATCTTCAGGATCGATCCCGGGCATCGCCTGGCGCCCCCGATTGCATCCTCGCAAAGCCGCTACCATTAGCGAAGTTGAAAAACTCTGAAAGAAGGCTTCATTTACCCTATTCCCCTCACGGGAAATGCAGTCCTACTGTATGTCTGTAGATAAGAAACGGGGAACTATGGAAATTTTGTGTTGATTAACGAGATATTAATCGGAGCTGTCAAAGGACAACTACCCCAATCCTTCATGATCAAATTATTGAAAAATATCTTTGGTGATTTATTCCTTGATGGACGGCTTTTACGGGTATAATTAGATAAACATTCTTCTGTGCAGTATTTCATGCATTCATACGCTCAGAGTAAATTGCACTACCTACATCAGATTCGGCAGAAGAATCTTTGGAGCCAATTTTCATCATGCTATGTCTTATGCGTTCCATGACACCCGCCATATCGTTCCCGATAGCAATACGGGACGATTTTCTAGATCCACTCGGCTCGGCGGGTCATCGACACCTACGCGAGGATTTTCCTTCGATGTAGGCGCTATAATATCAGCTTAACCCTCTTACGTGTATCTTTTGTATGTGGATTTTGCCGTCTCTTAGGGTTTATATTAGTCTCAGGATGGGTCGTCGACCTTTAAAGTCCAGGCCATTTCATCATTATCCCACCCTCTTCATTATATCGTTAGCAAGTCTGGGGAAAAGCTAATTTCCTCAGAGCGTTTATACCAAAATATGTGGAAGCGCGAAAGGATTCACGCGTCTTTTAAACGAACGTTCCCTTTCATTGGGACGTATTGCTCCATGATCCTTTGAGGAAGGTGAAGACGTTACTTGTTAATATCCCATTGTCGTCTCAGGGCCTTCTCACCAGGCTGATTCCTCACTATGCTTGGCTACGCGTTTAGCACCATAGCTATGGTTAAGTGGATGACGATGATGGAAATAGACATGTTGTTTATTATGCATCATAGAATCTTCTCGACATGAAGCAAATTATGCTCACGTCAAGAAATTGGCATTTTGTTAAACGTGATACACATTGTATGCAACGCTTTCGCCATTAGATCATTGCGTTCAATAGCGAGTAGTTTCGGATTGCACAACCCATGACATATATAGACAATTGCGGGAAAATGCTACGGGTGGATCGTTATCCTTCGGGAGTTCGACTTAGAGTTCACCACGCTAAGTTAATTGTCTCTTTGCTGGTCATTTTGCTCCCTCTGACT
Source organism: Pinus albicaulis (assembly GCA_034641835.2). NCBI lineage: Eukaryota > Viridiplantae > Streptophyta > Pinopsida > Pinales > Pinaceae > Pinus > Pinus albicaulis. The sequence goes on along the minus strand of CM076582.1, from coordinate 125,005,424 downwards.
GTGGACTCCTCTCCTCGAATCCATATCCCGGACGACCCTCTTATCGGTACTCGCGACGTCTGTAGTGCGGAAAAATTATTGTGTATCTTCAAACATCAACGTTAAGATGCAGTTGACTAAGATTTACGGCGTGGGATTGACATCGATCTCAACCTAAAGTATTGTGGGAGATACTTTATACCGCGTTGGGTAGATTTGGTCTTTCTAGTCGATGTTTGACTGCGGAAAGGAACGAAAAAAAGTCTTGAATGAGCGTAGGTAAGCACTTGTGGCGTGCATGTCGAGATATGCCAACGCCCCGAGAAGATTAACGTACGAGTTATAACCTGACCTCAATATTCAAGAAACATGTTGTTGCGATCTAAAATATCATGAATGCAGTTTTTTTGTGCAGTCTGCACTTACCTCTCTCTTTGCATCCTGTTATTACCATTGGCCCTTTTTCAAATGAATTTTTGTAGATTTCATGGTATAACCCTCATTACGAGCGAGGCATATATATAATTACCAACATGACTACTTTACTAAGTGGGCCGAAGCAATGCTACACTTCTTTTCTTGACGGTAAGGCAATTACTCGGTTCATCTTCAGCACATTATTGCACGTTTGGAGGTCCCTCGGGCCATTGTTATCGATCATGGCACTCTTTCGAGATTACATGATGCATTTGAGCTGACATTAAGATTGGGCTTACGACATGATATCCTCAACGCCCATATGCCCCCGGAAAATGGCCAAAATTTGAAGAATTTGTGTGAACAGGTTTTGGTCTGATAGCTGTGAAATAGTTCTTTATTCATAAGTCCGATTGGCATCTCTAATTGTTCTCGGCTCTGGGCCTACCGAGTTCAGCAAGGAATAATTGGGTTCACATTTCCAATTGGTGTATGGTGGAAGCAACTCTTTGGTTAGTGCGAAATTCCTTCTTTAAGGATTTAGCTATGGAAATTTTTCGACACTTCTACGAGGAAGCGTCGTTGTATTGAACGGTTGGATGAAACTAGCCATTTAGTTGTAGTCATTTTGAGGCACAAGAAGCGAATTAAGCTCACTTTGATCAATCGGTTTCTCCGTTCCTTTGTCGAAGGGGACCTCGTCCTCTATGATCAAGCGCATGAAAAAATTGGGGCCGGTAAGTTCCAACCCATGTGGCATGGGCCCTATGTAGTAAAATTAGTATTGAAAAATGGGGCTGCTGAGCTCATCGATTATGAAGGAGTTCGTTGGCATGACACAATGGTAATACCTTAAGAAATACTGGCTTGGGTTGTTTTTGGTGTGGTGTGTGTACATAGGTGTGTATATTTATTTGTGCATGTGTGGTGTGGTGTGCGATGTAAGTGTCTGCGATTGGGTCTTCTAATTGTGCGGATATTGACCTCCTCTTGTTGGTTTTCGCGGATGGTGCCTCCGCCGATGGGGAATGTCTTCGGCGGCACAGGCATTTATGATCCTGCTCGTGAGTTGGTTAACCTACAAGGTGTGTGTACGGGTCTGCTACAAATAATATCGTGAATATAGTGTTGTATTGGAATTATTAACTTGAGAAATTTTGTGGACCTCGACATTCATGAATTACTTGTGTATCTAGACTCACAACATGGTAATGTAACAGACGTATTCGATGAAATCCATCCATTTTACATCTGTGTGCATATTCATCTGTTGGAAAATTTTGACTATATTACGTATCAACACATGCAGACATATATGAACACATTAACGGATGCAGTAATTTGGTTTCTAGATAGACATTTCGCAACTTGTAAAAAACATCATCACATGTGAAAATAAGATCCATCAAGAAATAGATATGTATATAGGTATCATTGTTTGTAGTGTGCATACATAAAATCAAAATATACATATTTAAATGCTGTACATCAGACGGCATGTCTCAAAAAATATGCATAAAAAATCCCTAGAGTGTACTGTCCATGGTGTACGTATAAATGGCCGCCACTAGCTCTCGAAGTCGGTGGAGGGCGACCGGCCTCCCCCCTTGCCGTATGTCTGCGATGCAGCCATCGGTACATGCACCGGGCAGGCGTGTCTGGCAATCCCTCGGGCAATGCCCTCGAGTTCCGGATCAATTCTCCTCCTCGGCACCCTCACAGCGAAGAGTCGGTGCAATAAAGTGAGTTCTCAGATGCAATGAGAACATGCGAAATGATCTCTCTAGGCCGACATCTACATACATAATTTTGTTAGAACGGACATGTATTACCAAAAAAATGTCATAAAATATAAAAATCAAAAAGAAAGGTCCATGCCAAATATATTGAGTCATCCCCCTCTAGGAGTGGAAGATGCAGGTCTCGTGTCCGGTTCCGACGCAAGACGATCCTCGACCACGATCAGCGACATTGTGACACGCTCCAGAAAAACTCGGGCTTCAGACATCTGTTGCCCTCCTCGACACAGGCATAAGTGCGCGAGCCATTCTTGGCTCCTTGGTACCGCCTCGACAACAATGGCCCTTGGCCCTGAAAAGATGAGGCTAAGTCGTTCAGGGATGAACGATACCAAAATGGAACCATGGCAACCCAGTTTGACTTGTACAGCAGCAAAAGGCTGCCTCTTGATATTTTTGTCTTCTCGGTAGCCCGGTCGAACAATGTGGGATCATACACTCGAGGGCACAGGAGGAGTTGGGTCTTGGTCACCTCATGCGGTGCCTACGACCCGAAATGACGCGGCCATTGGTGTGTGCCTACTCTTAATTGCTAGATGAAGTAGACAGTGTGGATATCCACCTTCCCACTAGATCGATCGTGCCCCTAGTGCCTCTGCCGCCTATCACGCTCCATCTTTTTCCCCGGATAGTCCTGGCACACTTTCTCATCCCAAGATAGACACGGTTCTTTTCGCGGTAATCCGGTTATGAAGTATGTACGAAACACGAAGTTCCCGACACTTGGTCTAGAAGTTTAAAAAATCCTTCATTTTCATCATATCTTTGACAGTATAAACTCGTGAGCTCACTCAACACGGTGTCGGGGAAGAATTTTTGTGACAGTTCTTAAGTGTAGTCATGCGAGCTTGATTCTCCTGCTTGATTCATCCTCTTCACATGCTCCCTCTCCTTCCATTGAGTAACCATTTGCCTTTATATACGTATCAATACAATAAAACACATTGTTAGGTCTGGAACATTTGAAAATCCACATAGATAACTCGCATTTTCAAAATTTTGAGCGGAAAAATTGCATTGCGCCATTGGCGAGCTATTTCCCTAACATTCATGCCCGATTCGTATGACCTCTTTGTGAAGAAATGTCCATTGGTAACAGTGCAGCTGCCTGATACCTTGATTGAGAAAGCCCTAAAAATTCCAAAATGGGTTGCCGGAGAAGTCTAATGCACAATAGAAACATATAAAAAATGGATTGAAATGGAGCTTAGGGGAATGCCTTTTTACACGGAACAACGGAGCTGAATGATGTCCCGGATCGGTCGCAAATGCATGTGAAAGTTTACACACAAATGGACCATGTCGCTCTCCAATGAGGTAAATAGTAAAGTAGTTTTGTTTTTGTTACAGAGACTTATTTATAAATTTTGAAATCTAATTAGGTTTTAAAAGGCATTTTTATGGATATTTTGATATATTTTGTGAAAATGGATTTTATACTTGCCTTTATGTGCAACAACGGAGTTTTTATGCAACTTAAACGGTATTACGAGTTATAATTTATACTTTTTCGGACTCGACAAATACACGAAAAAGTGTTTGAATCATCTTTCGGCTCTTTTCGACTCTCTAAATATGAAAAAATTCTTTGAGGCCCTTCTGTCGTTTTCAGTCTTGTTAAAGTGGCCAAATTAAATGACATCCTACGGTATATGTTTACCCTTTTAAAATTTAAGGATAGATTATTTATGAGATAACCTATTTATTGTGACTACACAAGTTTCCAGACAAATTTTTCTACTTTTCGGATACGAAACTATTTACGAAAAGTTGCTGGAGTTGCTGCTATCTTTTTAGACTCTCTAAACATGAAAAAGGCAGCAGAGTTCTTCCTTTGTGAGACTCATTAAACACGATGACATCGGATTCGGTCGTATTAACGCTGCTCGGAGTCTCTCCTTCCTAGGGCTCGTTAAATGTACTAGGATGGGTTTATACGGAAAGCATATAGCATCCTCTTCAAAACACATAAAAAATAAGTGCTCGCTAGATAACTGAGTGAAGCGGAACCGAGAATCATTGTCGTGTCGGCGGTATGTCTCTCTTGAACATGGCACTTGTACGCGTTCCCGGGTTGGGGACATCTCATCTCATTTCCACCACCCTCAGTGGGTTTGGGTGATCCCTTTTTGACCTCTCATCTCTTGCTCTTTGCCTAGTCACCATGACCTGCGATCTGTTGATGTCAAATACTACCAAACTCAGCATCGTGCCTTTGATATGTTCAAAGAGAAGTCGACCTGCGCAAGTATCAACCTTCCTCGATTCTAGCCAGTCTTGATTTCACAAGAGCATTATGTTCCTCTGTCTCGTGTCGATGATGTGGGAAACATTATGGCCCACAGCACGATCGGAGGTCTTCTGTCGACGTGTTGTCAAGTGAGTCCAAGGCTTCCTTCCGATTACTGAAGACTTTTGCATGCCTCAATGGCCGGGTTCTTCGCATTCGACGAGGTTTTCATCGTTGGCCTCCCTGGAGTTGGTGATTCTATGGGTGTTCCGCAGTAGGCTCATTGATTCACATACGCTTAGATTATTACCTATAGTACCTTGAGGACCATTGTCATTATTGGTGGTACCTCTCGCGTTTGTTAACAACTTTCATCATTGGGCGGTAATCGGACGTGTTACTTGCATGTTCGACTTCGGCGCTCACTTATTCACGTACTTGAACTTGTAATTTTTTCGGGTCGAGATGGAGCGCGGGAATACCCAGGTTGTACATTGGAATCTAGGGCGCTAATTTGTGGTTGTTATGATTGGTTGCATAACTCATTCTTTGGATGGCTACGACCATGCTGTGAGTCTATTTATCGATCCTTTCTTGGATGGTTGAGTCCATGCCTCAAATCTTGATTATTGTATACTCTATTATGGATGGATGTGCCCATACCACTTATATCATGTATCAAGAATCTCAGTTGTACTTCTCTCCCATAGGGTTTTAGAGACGGTAGTGTTTTCGATCGGACACATTCTCGATAAACATTTCCACCCCTCTCTCTCTCTCGGGCCTCATGTTTTGGGGGCATGCGGTACACGACAATTTGTCACCATCTCATAATCCCATCACGCACATTGGAGGGTTCATTCCATGTTTGAAAGGTGACATGACTTAAAAACACTTGCATGACATCCCTCACAAAACAGCTTTCATTGCCTTGAAGAAAAAATCCTTGTGAAAAACCTAAAAAAACCTCTTTGCATTAGCGCGGGAGCCAGGTTCGGTACCCGCCAATGGGGGAAATCCTTCAAATAGGAGCACGCCAATTGGCGCTCATCTCGAGTCGCACCTCGTGCCTACAGGCTCATTTTAAGAATGTTTTTAAAAAATAAATGGTGGAAAGTTCATCCTAACAAATTCCTACTTGGTACCTATCTTGAGTTTGGGAGGTTTGTACGGTTCCATGTAGAGGGAACTGATTTTCCCACCTCTCTAGGCTTCCTTGATGATAGGGCCCATCTAATTATAGGGATCCCAACTCCCCTTCCTCCATCTATAAAAGCTTGCCATTCTCCTTTGCAAGCTAGTTCCCCAAGAACCTTCATCCCAGCTTATCTTTGCGAGAGCCTTCTTAGTTCTGCTAAGGCCAAATCCGAAACAAGGGAGACTACAGCTCAAGTATCCCAGAAGAGGCTTGTCCATCACGACGGGATTTGTTGAGGCATGTTACGCTAACGACCGAGTCGAAGGAAATTCAACGTCGGAGTTATGGTTGTATTCTTCCTTTGATGAATTAATGATAAGCGGCTATTGGTTATGGTTCACTCTTGTTCTTGATTATGATCATGAGTTATGTCTTCTCAGATGACATATAGTTGTATATATACTGAGATTTTACGCTTGCTTTGTTGTGTTTCTTGCGTGTGCGGGTGTCCCGTCACGGAGATCGTGGCGGGGTGTGATGCGCGAGGCTAAGGAACAAGAGCGCTACTTTCTCAGTAGAAAGCGACGTGGATTCCGGGTAAGCCTTCATCGCTGATTGGTTTATACGCAATTAGGAATTTGCACTATAGCATGTTCGATTGTTGCTAGACCGGTACGGGCACAGTAGGGATCGCCTCTATCTGAGAGGGGATTAACCTCTTCTTGGTTAATAACGGACATGTGACCACCATAGGCACCACGCGACAATCATTAGGGGCTTTCTCATCTTCCTCGAGAGTCGAAACATCGATGGAGTATGGGAATCCCACTCGATGCGATAGAGCGTATCTCCAGGCTATACAATAAGGTTCGGTGGGGTCGAGATGCGTCGGCGAGCATCCTTCGTCAACTCAAATATGAAAGTAGAAGTCTAGAGATAGATGATGATATCCGTACCAAGGATCGAGGTGCTAATCGAAAAAGTGTATCATGCAGAATGTATTCCTCGAGAATGAGACGGAAGCAGTGTTTGAAGGGAGGAACGAGATCAAATCGGCAAAGACTAATGATTTCTTTTGAAGCTTAGCTAGGTGAATTCAAATCGAACTCTTGGAGGATGACAATCCATGATGTTCTGACAATTGTTGAGAAAATATATAGGTAATGATTTGCAATCATAAATCGAGGTCATAGTACGCAAAAGAATATAATATGTGAAACGTTGAAGCACTGAACCCACGGCTGGTAGCACAACTACCGACATGTGCATAGTGTGTCTCGGGATTGAGAAGGTTACGAGATAAGTAATAGATAACATGCTTGTTACCGTCATCATCCTCTTGTACCGGAACCATGTAAATCTTCTTGAGAAAGTGGTGGCTAAATAGATGGAAATATCCACAATGATAGTTGGAGGACGCGACGAGAGGAGCGTTGACAAGCAACATCTTTAGCGCATCGAAAGGAATTCTAAGCAATCTCATCCCAATAGAATGGGATGCCTTTCTAATAGTCGGTGTGAATCCTTTAGCCATACATAGTTAGGTATGAAACGACGTGAAAATTAGCAGCTTCCCTTGCAAAATCACAGTGGGAGTGCAATGGGAGGAGGGAGATTGATAATAGCCTCAACCTTGTGCGTCGAGAGAGTCTGTCTTTGGACGCAGTAAGCAGAATTCTACCGGAATCAACCCTTGAGAAGACACACTTGTGCGATTAAGCCGAATGTTGTAATGTCGCTGACAAATAAAAACCTAAGAAAGATGGTCGGGATGGTCCCTATGCTTAGTGGAATGAGGCGAGTCATCCGGATAAGTACGAATGATGTGACGAATATCGTGAAGAAGGCATATGACATGGCTCCTTTAAATGTGACGAGGGTACATGTAAGTGCAGACGGATAGGCTTGATCTTATGTTGATCCAAATCGGGAGCATGTTAATCTGATTATAACTGAAAAAACCGTCACGGGGAAAAAATCTCATATACGAAGCCACAGTCATTAATGATTTGATCAATAAAGGAGTAGGATAATTATCCTTGGGATAAGCCCGATTAATATCACGATAATCAACGCGAACCGAATGAACACACACTTCTTATCTACGAACGGTATTAGAGATCCATTATGTCAAAGGAATCGAATAAGTAAACCGGCTACGAGAAGTTTTCGGAGAAGCTTCACCTTTAATGGCGGCTTAACTTTTCTAGGGTGCACGGAATGACGTCGGTGAACGGGTTCGAACCGAGTAAGTAGAATTTCGCACACTATACTAGGATCGATGCGGGCCTTTGTAGGACCATGCAAATACATGAGAGAACTCGCGGAAAAGGCTGGTCTCAGCTTGTGCTTCTCTAAAGAACATTGACCCCACTATGAATCATTGTTACACAACAATTTGTCACAAATCTGCAATCCCCATCACATTGGAGGGCCCATTAAACAGTGACTTGTTGGCGAAGCAGACTTGAAAATACTTTCATTGCATCCTACAGAAAGATGAGCTTTAATTGCCTTGAAAACATCTCCTTCCAAAAAACCCTAAAAATAGCTCTTTCTTCATTGGCGTGGTTCACAGTTGACCCTGGCCAATCCCTCCAAAGAGAACACCAGTGGCACTGCGTCGTAGAGCGCACCGTGCCAACCATATTAAGAGGTTTTAAAAAAAAAATAAAAGGTGGAAGTTTCGTCCCTGAGATCACGGACTAATATCTATCTTGAGTTGGGAGGAGTTTGGCTACGGATTTCCTGGGAAAGTGGTTTGCCGCTCTCGTGGAAACTTCCTTGATGATAGGGCCCGATCCATAATTGTAGGGATCAACTCCCCTTTCCTCCTTCTCAAACTTTCTCATCTCCATGGCAAGCTAATCTCCAAGTTCCCAGGCTTTCACACCCTTATCTTAGAAACCTTCTTGATTCCCTTAAGGCCAAATCGAAGCAAGGAGACTATTTCGAGTATTCGGAGAGGAGGCTTGTCCCATCCTTGACGGGCTCTATCGAGACATGTTCGCGACGACCGCGAGAGGAATTCAGCGTCGAAGCTTTGGTTGTATTCTTCTTTTTGACTCATTAGCCAGTAAACGTAACGGTTATGAACCACTCTTGTTCTTAATCATGTTCATGAGTTATGTCCTCTTCGGCCGACATATAGTTGTATATCTTAGATTTTATGCTTGTGTTTGTGTTGTTTTCTTTTTGTATGCGAGGTGTCCCGTCCCACGGAGATCGTGAGATTGTGATGCGGGGCAAAGGCAGAGCACCACCTCTTCTACAAACAATAGCATTGGTTCCGAGGTAAGCCTTCCTCGCTAAGTCGGTTTATTTACGATTAGGAACACCTTGTAGCGTGTTTGATTGTTTAGACCCGATGCGCGGGCTAGTAGGGATCACCTCGTCGCGAGGGGATTTACCTCCTCAACAATTTGGCGGCTCCCGGGGACAACTGGTCGTTCATTTTATAAGCTATGAGTAGACGAAGTTGTGGATAGTCTTCGAAAACGCTTTTCTGCGCAATTGCGAAACGAGAAGTAGATCATGTTGCCTCGATCGATCTCGGTTTAGTTTGTCGCTTGAACCCTTTGAGCATTGTCTTGCCTTTTCGGTCGATTTCTTGATCCTCCTTGCTTGATCGGCTCTTTGGGTTGGCTCTTTACGTGAATTTGGCTTTTGGATAGCTTGATGTCAACTTTGGTCTACTTGTTGGATTGCTCTTTTTTATTTTTGCGGTAAGCTCGGCGGCGCTCTTTTCGGCTTGACGGTCGCACCCATTGAGCGCGGAGTTGCTAGTGTACCACCGCGCCAGTTCTTCCCCAGCGCTAGTTTCGGCCCCCTTCTGATCACGCCAATCTGTAATATACTAGGGTTTACTCTTGTTTTGAGCTTTCGAGCTTGATCGTATTAAATACGTGAGCCTAGATCACATGGTTCATTTGAGTCTTGGAGATTACGCTTGAAGTGGTGAGTACGGTCTTGGTTGGGAGAAATTCTTTGTTTTTTCATTTTCGGGCGTTGGCGCTTGTTGTCGATTGGCAGCCGCGCGGTGGCCATTGGCGCTAGTTGTCAATGAGCAAGTCGCGCCAGGTTAGCTGCCACTTGTCGATGGCCTGGAAGTCGAGCCAATTTCGAGTGTATGAAAATTGAGATTTTTCTAAATCCCTGCCAGTGTGTCTTTCCCTTAGGTTTCCCGTTTTGTATGAGCATATATTACATTGCTAATTCTTTGGAATGTCTTCTTTCCACTGGTTCTTGATGTAAAAGGGAATGAATGCCTTGTTTTGATATCTTGCTTTGGAAGTCCTCTTTTTTTACCTCATATGTCTTGTTTCTTTTTGAGGGATTTTGTTACAAAGTGTTTGAAACAACGATTGAATTCTTATTATTTGTTTACATCTCTTTTGCATTCATCCTTTCATTAAGGAGATTTCGTTTATTTAGTTTTCGTCTCAAAGTGTTCTTTTTTTTTAAATACATTAGATCACATTGCATTGAAGAGTATTTCTGATTCATCATTTGAACTTAGATCACATTGTTTAATGATTGAAAGCTTGAAATCGCTTTGAGTGCATTCTCTTTCATTGAAAGCATGGATTAAGTAGATTCTCATTTCTCGAAAAATGCATTGAGTACATTCTTATTATTTGCAAGAAGGAAAAGGAAATTGTGCATAGATTACAATTGCATAGTTTTCGGAAAAAGGATTTTTGCATAGATTACATTGCATTATTCTCTTTGAATGTTTTAGAATACTTTTGGATAGTGAAAATCATCTAGCTTGGAAAAGTTTCGTTCAATTTTGTTGGTGTTTGTTGCATCATTGTTTGAAGCTCTTCCCTTAACTAGATAACACATTCATCGAATTGAAAGTTTTCTTTTCTCCTTATATATAGCTGCATACGGGGGAGGTTGTCATATGACATACGGTAGAACCTTGAAACCGAAACATAATTGAAGATCAACATTAAAATTTACTCAATTTACCTAAGGAAGCATTGAAACATTAACGAAACATTTAGTGGTTTAGGCTAGAGGCACGTGTTAGGCATCTTTAAACCTAATTGTTGTCGTTAGCCTCTTGGCTTTAAACTGACACTAGTGTTCCTTCTCCAGGTACCATCGCGTATATAAAGGGGAGACCCCACGCACACACAGGTTTCTATCCTTTATCCATGGAGAAAGCTGAGGTACGCTTACCTATACCCGACACACGAACACGGAAATTCGGGGAGATTTCTTGCATGTACGGAAAGTCCTTGGTTGATTTCTCTTTCATTATTGAAACCAAGGTGTATATTGCAGTTCACGGATTATTTGGTACACCCTTTGCCTAGCATTCACGACGATCATTTTGATATTTATGACTCTTTAAATTTGAAAAAGGATCCTCAGCTTGTCCTTTCACGCTTGTTTCCAATACGAAAGTGATAGGAGTCACCTTTTGCTGTTCTCGACTCTTAAAATGAAATGGTAGGTTTTGTTTTAATGTTTAAAAAAATTAAGCGCACGAAATATTCTGGTTAAAGTTAGTTTCCTTAGGGTGTTTTCGAAGATCATTTACGATGGCAACTTTCCGGAGTTCACCAACCAGAATCCCCTCAGATGGGAATCCTGGTCCTTTTCCTCCTTTTGGAAATGTTGGTGCTCCTTATGTGGCTGACGTTGTCCCTTCACAGGTTAGCGTTGTTGGGTTACTGTTTGGTTGTTCCAACCTCTGTGGTCCCAAATGTCTCGGCTACGTCGATCAGTTCCTCCACGAGCAACGTCATGTTGATTCCAAGGTGGACCTCTCCCTTTTTACCGCATGTTTACGCGTCCTCCTCTTCTACTTCGCACGAGTGAAAGTTTGGATTCGATGCTCGGGTGGCTAAGAAGAAGAAGAAGAAGACAAAGAAGAAGGAATTCGATAAAGGAGAGGCTAGCTCTCTGACTAATTCGCTGAGAAGTCTCCTCTTGATAAACCCGCTGACCCTGCGAAATTCAGTTCCTTGCATGTTGCTGCAAGGAGTCCATCTTCTTCGAGAGCTGCCCTGGCATTCCCAAGGTGCTTGAAGAATGAATTCGTGATCGTCCGCCCAGTTGCCTTTGGCTTTCGGGAGTCAAGTTGGGGGCACGTCTTCAATTGGTCTTCCAGTAAGGCTCCTAAGAAGCGAGGGTAATCCCAATCCACAGTGTGAAGGGAACCATGCCATTCACCTTTGTCCATATATGGATGACGAGAGTCTTGGAAAATATTTGGTTCTACACCATGCCTTCGGTGAGATTTATAAACGCTTTCTTTGAGTCCTCCACTAGCTAATCCTACCATTGAGCTGAGAAGTCGTCCTTGGTCGACCCCGCTCCCCGGAAATTCAAATTCGGGGAATCCATCTTTTGTCTTGACCATTGGTCGTGGGATCGGTTAATTTGGCCGTCTATGGTGCACTAGAGTCTTTTATCAAGGAAGTGGATCTCACACCCCTCTCTGTCCTTGGTTTCAGCCCGGATTCTTTGGACTTGGAGAAGTGTCTATCTATAATATCTAAGGGGTCTCCTCAGCCTCTCGTGATGGAGGTCTCGGAGGATCTCCTCCTACTTCGAGATGGAGGTCGTGGAGGATGCTCCTTCTTTTGTAACAGGGTGAAGACCATCTCAGTTCGATGGTAGCCCCTCCAATGGTTTGTTCTTCCTTTGATTGGAATCGATTTGGGGATACCACCTTGTCTTATGTGCCTTTCGAGATCACGGTCTGAGGCTTTGGTCGTCGTACCCGGCACCATTATAGATTAAGACATCTTTTAATGTTCTGTCCCTAACTACTTGGCAAGCTTTTGGCTCGCTTCTTTGTTACACAATCTATTGGCATTTAACATAAGAACTAGTCAACCATTGGGGATCCTTCCAAGGGTTACTGTTACTTTGGGGTAAGCGAGTCCATATGGATGTGATGGTTGTTCTGAGCCCCCTTGAATTTCAATCTACTCTTGGGCGTGATTACACCTATGCCATAGGAGCGCTTGTCTCTCCTTTTAAGTGGTCATTTCCACATGGAAGGACGGATCGTGATCATTGACCAGGCGCTTTTTGTTCTTTGGTCTACGTGTGGAAGCTGGCCCACCATCATCCCTTCCTAGTTTTAATCCACCGTTGTATACGCCCCAACGTGAGTCCTTTATGTGGCTACCTGCCACGTTACGTACTCGGTGATAGTGCCATTGTGCATCAGAAGTGCGGGGGCATTGGGTCACGACTTCCCGAGGATGTTTTCCTTCCACCAGGGGAGTAGAACTCTTGGGAAAGCGGTGACTTCTTATTTCATCATGAAACAAGGTTGTTGGAGCGAGTTCCTTTTCTTGTGTCAAGCTCCTTAAAATGAAATAAGGTTGTCGGAGCATAGTTCGTTACGCTGTGTCCAAGCTCCTTAAAAAATGAAACAAAGGTTGTTGGAGCAGAGTTCCTTGTCTTGTGTCAAGCTCCTTAAAAAATGAAACAAGGTTGTCGGAGACGAGTTCCTTGTCTTGTGTCAAGCTCCTTAAAAAATGAAACAAGGTGTCACGAAGATAGTTATTTTAATGTGTCAACCTCGTTAAAACAATGAAACACGTTCCCATTCAATTGAGTCCTTGATACGATCTCGTAAATCTAGTCGAGTCTTAGATCTCGTAACTTGAACCTTCACTCCATCTGTATTACATATGGGTGACTTAGAGCATGTCTGCAATTTGAAGTCACCATCTTTGGGGCATGCTTACTTTTTACAAGCATAGTTTGTTTCGTTCAAACTTGTGTAAAAATGAAACGGTTTTACAACATAGTTTATCTTTTTGTTTCGGCTTAAGCGATTTTGTGATTTCAAGCTTGTGTCAAAATGAAACCTTTCCCATTTTATCTCTTGTGATTTCCATTTAACTTGACTGTTTTTGCCCGGATAGGCCTTGGTTTTCTCACTCCATCGTCTTTATCTGTAACCCGATCATATGCCTTCTCCCACTTGGTTGTTTGCACATTCACGAGGAACCAACTGCCGATGAGTGGTCTTGTTATGGAAGCCTCTTGACTTTTTATCATGTTTTGAAGCCGGTTCCACCATTACGGGAACCGGTTATACCGCCATACTTGTTCCTCCGGGTGGAGTCATCTGGCTCTTTTATGACTCTCTAAGCAATATTCTTAGGAGCCCTTGTCGTTTTGATCTCGTTGAAGTGGTGTGAATCGACATCTACCCGGTATACGTTTACCTTTTAGGTACGGGATGGATTATTTTACGAAGAATACCCTAGCCTATCATGACTAGGGTTTTCTCATATATTATTTTCTACCTTTTGGTGCGAGGAAATATTTACGAGGGACCTCTTGGGTTGTTATTTTTCATTTGTCTTTTCAAACTCTCTAAACATGAAAAGGCCTTGAAGTTCTTCCTTTGTCGGACTCGTTAAACCACGATGACATTGGATTCGGTCGAAATGACGTTCTCAGGAGTTCCTGTTCCTAGGGCTGCGTTAAATGTCTTAGGATGGATTTGCCGAAGGCGGACTTATATTACAAGCATATCTTTTATCCCCTTCAAGCTTGTTCTAAAAAATAATTGGGGTACTCGCCGAAATGGTGGAAAAATGGAACCGGCATCATTGTCGTTATTAGCGTATATGCGCTCTTGAACATGTCACTTGTACGCATTCGTGTCGGGTTGAGTACATCTCGTCTCATTCTTCCACTTGCCTCGTGGGTTGGATAATCCCTTTTAACCTCTCATCGCACTCATTTCCTCGTCACCGCGACCTCGATCCGTTGATGTCAAATGCGCAAGTCCCGCCGTCGTGTCGTTCCTTGTATTCGAAAGTTGACCTGCGCTCCTCAGCACTCCCTACGATTCTGCGTTTCGGTCTGATTCTAAAACATCATGTTCCTCTGTCTCGTGTCGATGATGTGGGAAGCCCCTATGGCCTACCTTCGATCGAGGTCACTTCTGTGCGACTTCAGCTCATTATCCGGGTAGATGATCTAGAGACTCCCTTGGTACCTTGGAGCTTGCATGCCTCGGTAGCCGGAGTTCGTCGCACATTCGACGCGAGGGTTTCATCATTGACCTGCGATTGAGTGATTCTACGGGTGTTCGACGCCGGCTCATTGATTCGAACGGCAAGTGAATTGTACGTAGTACCCTTGAGAACTGTGTCATTATTGGTGGTTTCTCTCGCATCTGTAACGGCTTTTGTTCTTGCATGTTTGACTTCGGCTCATATATTCGCATGCTTGAACATGCCTATTCGGAGTCGGAGTAAACAAGACCACCAGATTGTGTACATTTGTAATCTAGGTTACTATGATTTTGTAGTTAAGTTATTTGTATTTCATGATTGGATCGTGACCATACACGAGTCTATTTATCGATCCTCTCTGGGTATTTGCGTCCATGCCTTGGATCTAAATTATTGTACACTCTTGTTATGGATGCATTGCGCCCATACCATGCATATATATCATGTATCTAAGACAGTGTTGTATTTTCTATAACGGAGTTTTAGATGGCGGTGTTTTCGATCAGCATGTTCTCGTAAAGCATTTCTCCCCTCTCTCTCTCTCGGGCCTCATGCTTTAGTGGGCATACGTACACGGCAATTTGTCACGAGTCTGCAATCCCCATCCCGCATTGGAGGGCCATTAAGTGACTGTGGGCGAGAGACAAGACTTGAAAAATACTTTCATTGCATCCTCGAAAGATGAGCTTTAATTGCCACGAAAACATCTCCCTGCAAAAAACCTAAAAATAGCTCTTTCTTCATTGGCACGGTTCCTGATTCGGCCCTTTTTTTTTTCGCACCAGGGGAAAATCCTCTAAAGAAGATAGCTAATTGAGCGCTGTCCTTAAGTACACTGCTTCAACCATATTAAGAGGTGTTTTTAAAAAAATAAAAGGCGGAAGTTTCGTCCTAACGAGATCACGGAAGTGATATCTATCTTGAGTTTGGAGGTTTTGGTATAGATTTCCATAGAGAAAGTGGTTTGCCACCTCTCATGGAGAAAGCATTCATGATGATAGAGGGCCAATCCCATAGTCTAGCCCAAGGTTAGCTCACTCCTCTCCTTCTGCTAAAAAGCTTGCTCATCTCCATGGCAAGCTAATCTCCAAGTTCCCAAGAGCTTTCACACCATTATGCTGCAAGAGCCTTCTTGATTCCTTAAAGAGCGAATCCAAACAAGGAAACTATTGTCGAGTATCACGGAGAGAGGCTTGTCCCATCCTTAACGAGCTCTATCGAGACGCCATGTCTTCGACGACCCCGCAAGGAGAATTCGACGTCGAGCTTTGGTTTTATTCTTCTTTTTGACTCATTAATAATAGCGACTATACGGTTATGGTTCCACTCTTGTTCTTAATCATGTTCATGAGTTATGTCCTCTTCGGCGGAAAGCGCTATAGTTGTACATTATCTTTTGGATTTTTATCTTGCGTTTGTGTTGTTTCTTGCATGTGCGAGTGTCCCGTCACGGAGATCGTGAGGATTGTGATACGCGAAGGCAAGGAACGGGAGCACCACCTCTTCTACAAACAACAAAGTTGGGTTCGAGGTAAACCTTCCTCGCAAGTCGGTTTATTTACGATTAGGAACACACTTGCTTGTGGCATGTTTGATTGTTGTCGTCTGGGCTAGTAGGGATTGCCTCTGTCTGCCAGAGGTATTTACCTCCTCGACATATGTTCTCGACGATTGTCGGTTTAACGAAATGTCAATAGGCATCATCTGTAATATTACTCAGGACTGCTTGTAAAAACATCATGTGTCGGAATAGGCACTTGAAGAGGAGGAGAAGGAACACCGAGATGCAAATCGCTCAAGGCATATGAAATGGCCCGGGAGCCAAAGCATTAGCCCCAGGAATGCGTGACCATCGTCCCATGAGATCTTGAGAGACATAGTTTTTCCATGATGGCTTCATCGGAGGGAAACACTTCTTTCAAAGGATCGGGCAAATGCGAATTGCCAAGCTAGGGGGATTGAGACTAGAAAATTTGGCGGAATTTCACGACCGGCCCACGATTTCGTTGCTATTAGGCCACATAGTCATCGCAAGACGACGGTTCGAGATGGGAAAACGTGGTTTCCCATGCGTCGCGATTAAAGTGTCGCACTACGAGCACTTGTTACATCGCTTCCAAACAAGCGTCGCTTGTCGATCATTTCCCAAAGCGTCGCGCTTAGAGCGTTGTAAATTGTCTTTTCCAGACGAAATGTGGTTCGAGAAACGTTTTGAATGTCGGCTCTTGAGGCGTTTTTGTAAAAGCGTACAAGTTTCGAAATGTGGTCGCGTTTTGAACGTCGCGCTTCTGTGTACGTATTGTCATGAATTCGACGCAGTAACAGTCAGAGCGTTTGAGACGTCACTCTTCAGATGTTTGTAAACATCGCAATTCGGCGAAATGTGCGTTCGACATTTTGAACATCGCTCTTCGCGACATTTGTAAGTTATACACGCATTCAAATGAAATGTCATCAGAGCATTTTTATGTGTCACTCTTGACGTTTTTAAAAATTTGTTGCAATCATAAGTAACCACAAAGCGTCGATATCTGAATATTGGAGTTCAATTCAAAAAAAAAAATAAACTTTAAAGAAAAACGATGTGATAAATCTCAATATTTATTTATAGTTGTGGGCATTTAATGGCCATTGAAATATTAATATAATAAACCACCACTTGTGCTTGACTATAAACAATCATTTTTTTTCATAAGAGAAAAAACATTTATTTTTGAATATATTATATGAAGTAAAATAGTCCATGAAGTCATTATATTTTCACATCGAAGGTGGAACCAAATATCATCCGGAAAAGTGGAAGTCCACGAAAATGATAGAAAAATACATGTCACATACGGGGACATGATATAAAACCTAGTAATGGTCCACATGGGGTGTATACGTAATCGAAAGCATCAAACTATACGAGGCATCTATAAAAGTAAATAGCGATATATATGTAAATGAGTAGAAACTATGAATGGATACGATGCGACGTCATTATTTCCAAATACAAATTCAAAAATTTTAAAATCCATGGAGAGCAGAGAAAACGCTAATCATGTGAGAGTGGTGATATGTCCAAGGAAATATAAAAAAGACCATCGAGCCATATCAATAAACAACAGACCGACTGTCCTTTGGTTTTTACAGGCGAGTGATAAACATTAATCATTTGTTTTTCACATGAGAAAAAAACACTATTTTGAATATATTATGAAATGAAACATTCCATGGAGGAGTCATTACATTTTCACATGCGAAGGTGGAACTGAAATATCTGCATCCAAAAAAGTGGAAGTCCCACCCAGAAAATGATAGAAAAATACACACATGTCACATACGGGGACATGATATAAAACCCGGTAACAGGTCACATGGAGATTGTCGACAATGCGAAAGCATCCAAATATGCTCGGGGCATACATAAGGATGGAAATATGGAGGTATGTAGAATAGTAGAAGCAACATGAAGTCACAGCGTCCATTGTTAAATACAGAATTAAAGTACCCAAAATGTGCAGAGACATGTCTTTGATGATATACGCCTCACACAAAAAGCATCCATGATAGAGCAAAAAATAATGGCATAAACCCAGTTCGATTGTATGTTAAAACAAACGTTCAGGAAATAAAAACCATCTGTACCGAAACCAGAGCTCGGTTATAAGATCGACTCGCTTCATTCCAAAATTGGTAACTATCTATTGCATAGAGATGTAAGGTTCGAACTTGCTTGTTTTCCATTAATACCTTTGCTACGACATCCTACAATTTCATAGAAAAAGGTTCTGCGATGTAATTCATGTATAAACATGGCTACGTATTTCATGGGTTTCCAAAATGAAAACGGGGCAACATTTTTTTTTTCCAATTGTTATGAACATAATTCGACCATGAGATATTAATATAATAAACCCACCTTTAGTGACTTAAATTATAAACAATCTGTATAAACATGAAGCTCTTGTATTTCAAAAAAATGGTTAAAATAAATAAGGCAACATTTTTTTTTCTAAGTAAAGTTAATGCAGTAATAGTGGGAATAAAATTACACGAAGTCAAAAAAAACATTGCCCGGACTCATGGCAAATTTGTCATCCCAAAAAATCAAAAAATTAAAGAGCGCCTCATATGGGAAGCAGGTCTTGAACGTTTATAGAATTCAAAAAATAATGCAGGGTCCGGCCACGTCGCGTATAACCTAAAACATGCCCAATTAAGTGAACTCGCAAACAAGAAAACCAAATTAACCAAACTAATCCTACGGGTGCTCCTCCACGATTGGCACCATCCTTCGGAAGGTCCGGATCACTCGGTACTACGTCATTCATGCCATGAGCCCTCCTGAAGAGAGCCCGAATGCGGCGGCGGCTTTCCCGAGATCGGACCGTCGGACGGGTGCATTTTATTTCACTCCGTTTGGAGCCTCCTCGCGAGCCCACGGTGGCCAAGACACTGGTCGGGGTGGTTGAAGAGGGAGTAAAAACGAGGTAGAGCGCTCGCATCGTGGCCATAGAGGTGAACTCGCGGTGGGGAAACGAGGAGCGAGGGAATGCATACGTTGGCCGGATCCTACAATCTGATAGCCACTCCTCGTATTTGGATAGTGACACAACGAGGTAATAATGAGCTGAATTTTGGTCGGAAGACGACTCGATTTGAGGGCTAGAGGGAGCGCGCGAGGGGGTTGACCTCTAGTGCTTCCCCTGGCAACACTGTCCTTTGACGCGGAGTGAGGCATGGGTGCGGTCTCGGCGGTGGGCACGAGAGGAGACATAGAAGCGGAGGAATTCCAAGAAACGAGAGGAAGACACACACGGACGGACGGGGAAATCGAGATATTCGACAAAATCCAAGTAACGAGTTCGTGGCCACTTCTCCTTCTCGTCACGGTGAGCGGGGAGCGGTGTAACCCGGCCAGCGGCTCGTCGGCTCCTCGACGCCATTTTATCGACCCGGCCCAATGCAATGAAGGAGCCGCCCCTCGCAGGTAATCTCGGTCATTTAATGAGGCTGAAGGCCGAATCATATTGGAGCATCTGAAATGCAATAGGAGTGGAGGTCACGATCTTGAACGGTGTTAAAACTTAATGGGGTTAATGTGAAAACCTTGGAACTTTAATATCGGCTAATTGAACGGCGTTAAAACTTAATGCGATTGATATGAAATACGCCACATCCATGTCCACATCGCCTTAAAACGCCATCGTGCCTTACGAACGAAGCAAAGGAGAGGATTTTGATTGAGGACACGTGGGGAAAGTGGGTGGAGATCTTTGTTTGGGCCATTGCGGTGGAAATCCGGACACGAAAAGATTAGGGCGAATTTGATCGGGAAAATTAGCGTCTGACTCTCCTCCATACACATTTAACTTGAGACCCGAAAAAGATTAGGGTGGAATTCATTTGGTTTTTGCGTCACAAAATTTGCCGACGTACGACGGGCTATTTTGGAACGTGAATTTGGTTGAATTAGGGTTTATAAGACTTGAATACAATTTTTGTTTGATCCCATCTTATAAAATTTGTGTTGGTTTTCTTTGATAATACACATATTTTATAATAAATCATGGGAATACCACTAAAACATGTGGAAAAGTTATATAAATTATTAGAATAATCATTTTACATGTAAAAATATCCAAATGTGCTTTTTGGGAAATAAGAATTCTAGTATTTGGTTCATATTGTTTAAAGGAAGGAGTGAAGTTGGAGCCTCAAATGATGCAAGCTATTACAAAATGACCTATTCCTAAGAAAATCAAGGTTCTTAAATTTTTATACTTACATGATATTATTGATAATTTGTTAAGAATTATGCATGCACTTCAAATCTTTCCATATCTCTTGAATAAATATCATTTATGGAATGCGAGGCTACTTTGGCATTCTCTCTTTTAATGGATGCCATGTCTTCTACACCAACATTGGTTGCACCTACTTTTGGTAAAACATTCATAGTAGAGCGTGAGGCACTAGAATGAGGAATTCACATTAACATTAACACAATAAGGGATATCTATTGGCTTTTAAAGCAAGGAATTCAAAAATATTTGGTGAAATCTACGTATGAAAAACAAATGGAAGAAATATTACATGCAATAAAAAATGAGGATAGTATATCATTGCAGAATACTTTAAAGTCAAGATATACCATGATAGCATAAAGTATTTTTTGAAGCTATGATTTTCAATAGAAAATTAACAAAAATGAGGAGAAAAATGCAAATTTTAATTTTGGGAATAATCTCATAAAAAGAATTAAGGAAAATTTAGTACATGATGCTCTTTCTAAAATAGAAGAGGCCTCAAATTTATATCCAATTACATTTCTATTCCTAGGTGGCTAGAGAAGAAGCTTGCCATAATGGAAAAATGACAATAATTTACTAAGCAAAACTAAAATTTATAAAGGATGGGATGAACTCCATGGAGCATTGGGAGTAAAGAGATATGCTGGTGCAAATGTAGAATATTTTTATGCATGCAAGCATATTTGAATAAAAAAATATTAAGAAGTCCCATGTCTCTACGATCAGTGGACGCGGGGTTCCTTAAAACGTCTCGAAAGGATCCAAAACTATATTTTTTTGGAAGGAATGAAAGAAAGATATTCAAAATTTTTGTAAGAAGGTCGAGGTTGCATAATAAATAAAAGAGAGATAGTAAAATCTCTAGGGTTACTTCAACCATTCCACATACATATTCAAAGACTAGAAGATATCGATAGACTTTATTACGGGGTTATTTGAAATATAAAGGTAAGTATTAGGAAAGTTTTGTGGTCATTTATATAGAAAAATTTTGTAGATCTTTTTTTGTAGGCTCAAAGTACATAAACAACGAAGCCAAGTGGCGAAGTTTAAAGTGAAGAAATTTACTTGTATTGAAGATCACTATTCTAGGAATAAGGTTATTTTCTCCAAAAATAACCCTAGCGGTATTGACAGTTCATCGAGATGTCTTTCTATGCTTCATAGAAGTACATATATTTCTATACTTCTAAATCATGTCTTGGTGATGGTTGTTTCTTTGAAGTGATACCGAGTTGGAACAAAACTGCAAAACACTACTCATTTTCAGCATCCAATACATGAAAAAGATAATGGTTTAAAACAACATAAATATTTGAAATTTTGCAAGAATTGTCGGCACACTTTGAATATGAATTTTGAAGTCAAGTGTATGATGCTATTCCAAAGTATCATAAGAGAAACAAAGAAAAGTATCATAAGAAAAAAGAATAAGAGAAACGAAAAGAAAATTCATTTGGTAGGAAAAATAAGCGGAGACATTATGATGGGTAAGATTGCTATTCCAAAGTATCTTGACCCGAAATCCGGTTGTTAAAATTCACATCAATAGAATTGAAATCCAAAAACACACTCATTGATTTAGGAGCAGCAATCAATATTATGAGTAGACAAATCATGGATAAACTGAAGCTTCCTAATCTTCTCTTTACACCACATTATCACAATTAGTAGAATGAAAAGTGTGGGCTCCTTTGCTTTATTTTTTTAATTTTGAAGTCAAGTGTATGATCTTGTATAGGATCAAATGTCCATTTTGAATACAAATGTTTCAAGAAACTTCTCAACATGCTACCCTGCGGTAAGGATTAAATGACAATATTGCATCAACTATTTCCATAATAAAAAGTGCACCTCGGCCATAAGACTAAACAACTACAAATGTTGTAGATCTAACAAGACCACACAATCGAATGTATTCCACAGAGGCCAATGCAGCATGAAAAATGAAAAGGAGTTTGCAACCAAAAATACCTTAGGCAACTACTTCAATTAGATGCAAACCACATCAACAAAAGGAAAACCAACTTCTCAAAAGGCAAGCGTTTACCTCCTTTGACAAAATTTTGAGTTCCAAACGAAAAGGGCCTTTATTGTCTTGTGTGTACTATTAATGGTGAATGGGGTTTACTTTTCTTGTAAAAACTAAACAAAAAAGTTTCATTTCAAATTATTTTCCACAAATTTAAGGCCAACCATTGTCAGTTTTGTGTTCCCTATGAAGCTCATAAATTTTGACAAAGAGCAAATTTTTTTAATACTTTGATAACAATTTTTTCACTCAAAAACTATCTTGAACTCAATAAGCCCAACCCAAAACACAAAACCAAACACCATAAGACCCTACAAAAATGAATAGATGATCTTAATCGATTACTATCGGCAAAAATTTACCTTTACGCCCTCTTACTTATTAAACATGAAAAACAACCAGTCATTGTGGTTCCATCTGACTAAATCATTTGTCTTTGCCACAACTTGCCTTACTAACTTGGCCCCAATATTTCCATTTTGGGTCACTCTAATTCAACCAATAAAAAAGGCCAAAACCATAGCATTGAGATACATTTCATTACACTGTCAATAACAATAAAATTTGACTCGGCCATAACCCTTTCCTTTTATTGTTGTGAAAAGCTTTTATTACATTACTCTGTCTTGAAAACAAGGTCTGGGCCAATGATTAATGCAGTGATTACAATACAATTTGCTTTTAAATCTTCACTTTCTTAGTTATATTAATGTATTTTAGAGTTTACATTTGTCCTTATTATTACTATCATTGGATTTTATGTATTAAGTATTTTAAAATAACCTTATCTCTTATATATAACTCCTTTTTATATAATATCCCAAAAAACCCATTAATAAATTTTAGCCAAGGTTATTTATTCCCACATTTTTAAAATAAAAAACCCACTTTGTACCCCTTTGGCTAAATATATCGTAATATTAAATTTTGCCCCCTATGGTAATTAGATTAATCCTGATTTAATTATCATATAATAATTATATTGAAAAAATAATTAAAACATGTTTTATTACGTGTTTTAATAAAATAATTCTTCCCTGTTGTATTTTATCCCCCAACTCCTTTCCCAAGGTTAAAACTATAAACCCTTAAAATCCCCAATACCTCCCACAACTCTCTAACAACTCGTCCATATGCATTTTATAATAAAATTGATTAATCCTAACGTTAATTAACTCCCACCAATCATATTCCCCAGATGAGATTAATTAACGTTTAATTACGTCGAACCCTCCATATTAAATCCCCGTCACTTCCCGTCCCCATCACCCAGTTCGATCGGCCATCTAAGATCAACGATTATTAATGATATCGCTATTCGCTCCGCGTCAGAAACATTAACACGCGATGGCCGGCGGACAACGTCTGCATACCACGCATCAATAATTCTATGGAATCGCTGCTTCTCACTTCAAAACCTTTTTCCCAAAAGCGGTGCAGTAAACCTTACCACTTGCCTCCCGTGACTCATCCTCGGTACAGAGCGTCATCCATTAAATAAATAAAAAAAACCGTCACCCTTTAGACTTTGTGAATAAAATAAAATTTGCTTGCATCATTTCGTGTGAATGACCAAAGTCTCTTGTACGAGAATTTCAAAAACAAAGCTGTCGAAGTGCACCATGTTATTTCTTTGACAGTGCATACCGATACAATCCCGAGTTCGTACATGTATAACTTTATTTTTGTTTAATCATTGTTCATCTCTGACAGTGTTACCCAAATTCTCGTTAAAAACTGCGCGTCCTAGCTTTTACATTTTAAATTCAACGAAAAGCAGAAAACGAGTTCATTTGATCTTAATTCGAAATCCCCCAAAATTGTAAATTGCATTCCCAAAACTTGTAATTATTGTTTGTTCTTCACAAAAACACACAGAAATTCATTTATGAATCTGAAGAACCGAAGAATGGAGGTTCGCATTAGCTCGAAACATCTGTTTCTTGAATGCCCTACGGAGATTTAGACTATACGCCCCTGCTTGAGATGAACACTAAATTAAAATTATCGTTCTTAGTGATAATCACTCTTGAACCTTTTTACGCTAACGAGAGATAACTTTATAAACGGTTACGATATTGTTGGATTAACAGAATCAATCTCCCCATGTATCTTCTCCCTGAGTCCATATTTTTCTAAGTTAATTCATTACGCAATGCGAACTATGACCCCGATCGAAACGCGGTTTTGTCCACGGGTAGGAACATCCTTTTCCCAGTCTTCACTCGGTTGATAAATGAAATCTTTTTGCCAATTTCAACACAGTCGAGCCCTCACTCTCTTTTCCATGGGAGAATTACTTGAAAAATGCCTTGAATTTGTCCATGAAGATAAATACGCACATTTTTAAACCTTCCTTGTTACCATAGCATTAGCCCAAAGGCCTTCGCCTAATAGTTGTCACACTTTTCAACGATATAGGTAGGCTTATTATGAATAGCATTATCCTTTATCACATGGGTTTCAATACTAGTGAATATGTTGATCAATTAACCCTAGTATTGTTGTCTATATTTACCCACTGAGCCAGGTCCCACTGTTTATCCAGTATGATTCCATCCTACATTGCTGATAAAATCCATGATCGGTTCATGAAATTTGAGAATGAAAAAGTGTTCAAATATTCTTAAAACATATATCATCTCATGATTTATTACCAATCGAGAAAGTTTCCTTTTATTAAAACTTGATGCCAAAGAAAGGAAATCCTAGATGCCTTGATGTTACACAGTGCCATCACCCATAATTCCTTTGATTCTCCTTTTCTACTAATGGGTTATTGACCTATTTTAGCCTTCCCTTACCCTTAACTTTGTTATTAGGAGTTTCCCCTCCTAGATTCAATAATGAAATCAGGGTCTCTGACTCTCAAAACAATATAGGGTAGGTCATGGTACTTGTATCAAAATCACAGGAGAGATCGAATATGTGGATGTGAATTGTGCCCATTCAAGTTGCCCAAATATGTCCCCATTGAGACTCTTGCTAAGTATTTCAAACGAAATGATTAACTTAGATATAGTTCATTTTCTGCAATGTAAAGAAAAAGCTCTTCCAGGATCAAAAGTCAATTAAGTCCCTTTGTTTTTGCAACTCAAGATGTTGGAAAGGAAGACGGAGAATGTAGAAGAATATGTCGGATTACAAAAAAAAAAATTTTCTTTGGAACACTCATAGACGAATAGCTTTATACGTGATAGAATGAAAATAACTGTCACCATACATTCATCCCACCAAAATTATAGAAATTGAACAATATGCCAATATGGATAGATGGATGGAAGGAACTTTGGTAGAACGGGATAGTGAGCGAGTCAATGTTGAAAATGTAATGAAAGACCTTGAGAAAATACTTGACCTAGACTCTTTCGGACAGTGCGGGTAACGGGTATTGGTCCTTCTTCTGGGGACTTCTGGTAAGATTATAGGAGATCGGTGCATTGTACCATTGATGGAAAGAAAAGGGCGACATACAAGTATTTGTAAAATTCCTGATGACGGAAACCTTTGAGACTACTAAAGAATAGGATCAATTACTGTTCCTCCTATTCGGATCGATGAGCCGAAATTTCAATTTTGTTCTCATATCAATATAGAAAAAGGCGGGGAAGAGAGAATCTGAAGTTCTACACCCTGTTGGTGGATCTTCGAACAACCTCATGCTAAAAGACAAAATTAAATCCTCTTCCCAAAGTAGATTTTGTTCAGGAAATTCACGATGGCAGGAGAGAAGATTTGGATGAGTCGACAACGGTACAAATCGGTGGAATATATTTCTGAGAAAAGGCACCAAAAGCAACGAGTGTTGAAACATCTTCTTTGAAAAGCTGCTAGTTAAAGATACGAGATATAAAGAAAACATTTATCAATATAAAAACCGGGAATGATCCACTAAGACTCCGGGTTTACAATCGATGTTGAAGATGGCTCCTAAGAATCGAGAAATATTGATGATAGCTTATATTCAATGAGAAAAAATGATAATGAGTCACTTTAAACGAAAAGTGCGGTAGCCTCAAGCAAGCGCAGTTATATTAAAACAAATTTTGAAGTCTTAGCAAGGATATTCATCCCTGGCTTTAGATCATATTGAATTACCTCGCCTTATTGGTGAAATGACCATATTCTCGTGAGTAAAGCAATGGCAACTCGGAAGTTGCGGATTCTTTGGAGAACACTAATGCACGATTACTTTGACTTGAAAAAGCCTCTTCTCGGGCCAAGGTAACATGACAAAGACATTGGAGGAAATAATCATTTGGATTGGGTCACAATCCTAATATGTCAAAGGTATAGAGGCCCTAATCGAAAAAGATGATGATATTGCGGCTTTGAGAAAACGGTTGAAATTGGCGGTTTCAAGACATACACAAATTGAAGAGATGATAAAGAAAAAAGTGCTGAAGAAAGAAATCTTGGACTTGCTTTTTGAAGCCACAATAAATGAAAAAAGAGCTTGAATAGGCATTAAAGAACAAGGAATCTACTATTCCGACGTAACCAACGGAAGACGATTACGGGTACAAGGCACATCCCCCACTGGCAAGGTCGACCAACGAGGCTATCACGGGTAAATACTTCCAATTTGAGTTAGAAGAATTAATAAAGTCAATGAATGAATTGAAACTTCTAAAGTAAAAAAATCCGGCCCACAAAGTTACGACTTACTAATTTAGAACAAAAATGTGATCTCTCAAAAATGAGTGTTCTTTGATAAAACAAGAGAAGGTCAAAATATTAGAAAAATTGGTTAAAGCATTGGAAAAATATCTCACATTGGAGAAACCTTTAAGAAATAAATGAAATTCTTTGGGACAACATTGTCAATCGATAAAGGATGTACGGTCTTCCAATTAAGATTATGTATGAACATAATGATTTTAGTCAAATTAGCTATAGAAGAAGTTCAAAGTACGAAGAAGGTGGGAAATGAGCACAGAGGAAGCCAATCAACTCGGACGGGTTTTAAACATAAACGAGGACACATAACTTATAGAACTTGGCATTGAGGATAGGTACAGACAATTTTGGAAATAAAAAGGTTTTACTAAGAGAACCCTTATACGAGATCTAGAACGAAGGTGCTCGGATATGCAAGAAAGAAATCATTTGTGAAGAGAAAGATTTGATATTTTGTTGAAAAAAGTTACTCAGATCCTGAACTTGGAAGGATAACTAATGGACTCCAAGCTATGTTGAAAAAGGAGGTGGACAAGTATCTTGTGTCAGGCCAATTCTTGACCGGTATCAGCGACATTGCCAACGGAAAAAATCTTCATAAATGATTGGAAAATTTATTTTATCTTGAAACCTTGAAGTAAAGCATTTGTTCAATTCGACCTACCTTTTTCTATATCTGGTGAAGAAACATTGAGAAAAATTCAACAAACCAAAATTCGAGAAGATAAATGGTGGGAAGAAGCTGGAAATTTTGTAAAATTTATCCTTATATGAAATTTTTCCTATTTTCTTAAGTGTAATCTGATTTTAATCATTGTTATTCTAAATGTTTTCTTCTAAAGCCGGTTTCAAATGATGAATTCTTAATTGCTCTTTGTTTTACTAGTTTAAGCATTTTGATTATTTAGTAAAGAATACTTGAATGCTCTTTATTGATAATCACTCAATTTCCCTCTTTGAATGTGTTGAAAGATTCTTGATTGCCTTTCATCCATTTTAATTCCATCTCATTCCTTTAAAGATCTAAAATTGTTCTCTGTTTGATTATCTTGTACTATAAAACCATCTTTTTGAAGCTTAATCCCGGTGAAGCCATCTTTTTGACTCCTTGTGATAGCACGAATTACTTCTTCAATCTTGCCCTCGGCTATCGAATTCCACCACCTAGAATTGATAAAAAACCTTGAACTTTATAACTAGCCTAATATCTTTCAAAACAAAGCTAAATCTTAGAAGGCCCTCTCACAGGTCTGATTGGCTAGATTTTGTACCTAAGGTGGTTTGTGGTTACCTCGGACCCCTTTCCTCTTCTCTACAACTTCAAGGAAAATCACAGTGACATAGTTAGTGTTAGACTCCTATACCAATAGGTTTCATATTTCATGATTGACTTGATGGGCTATGTAATATGTTCATACCTTTTCTTGTTGAAGTTTTCCATATCAAAAATAAAAAAAAATAAAAAAAAAATGTAAAGGATATACCCTAAAAGAAAAATCAAGGTAAAGAATAAAAATGACAAAGGCAGTGTGCAATTGAATGCCGGACATATCCCAAAACAACCCTCCATGGAAAATTAAAATAACATTGAAATCGAATATAAGTGGACAAAGGAAAGATCCACACTTGTTAAGTTTAAAATTTATCGAGTGACCTTGCTTAAACATAATTTTTCTTTGACACCGCAATTTTTTGTCAGCGAAGCCATCCTTGTTGAAGTACAACTCATTTCCATAGCTCTTGTATTAACTACCTTCTCTACATTGCGTAATCTCGAATCCTCTTGTGAGCGATTAAAGGAAATGGGTGAAAAAATGAAAGAAGACAATTGTATGCCTTATAATTATCAAAAATTGCACCCAACTTCTTCCCCTTTCCATTGTTACTGACAGTGAATGTATAAATTTTGTCTCTTTTAAATAGAGCCATCTTCTCTTATCTAAATATGAATACAGATCTTCACTGTGTATGGTGCCATACCTTGACTCCCATTTATATGCTTTTAGGTTATGTGGAAAAATAAACAACTGTCACAACTTTTAACTTCTGGAGCATTAAGAGAGAAACAACCAGAAATACAACCACAATCCTCATTTTAATGAGACCGGACTATATTTGCATTAAGATAATAGAAAATCACGACTATATTGAGCCAACACAAAACAATCTTTAACCAATGTCTCTACAGACGCGAGTTGCCATGCTAGAAAGGTTGCATATTTTTAATTAAATTCTTGACCTCTCATGCCCATCTATGAATGCATCCAATGGGATATCTACATCAAATGATCCTTTATATCCCCAAAAACAGAACCACAAGAGCACCGGTATTGATGGATCACCCACACCATCCCACCCACTAGAAACGGTGAAAAGAGCTTGAAAAACACCGAAATATCTCAAGATGATTATATGGGTGGTTCTTATGGATCAACCAGCCATTCGAACATATCTATCGATCAAGCATGTGAGTATTATGTGACGATATTCAAGCGAGGAGCCTTTAGTGATTTTACGAAGCTATGTTAAGAAGAAACCTAAACTCTGAAAAATAGTTGAAATGTGACACCACTTAGGGAATTGACATGTGCCAAGGTGGTGCGAGTGGTAGAAAATTGGCATGCTCGAAACAACGAGGTGATGCGGGGAATGACATGAGGAGAAAATATCGAAAAAGCCCCAAATGCGGAGAACTAAAGCTCATCTTAACACCGAGATTGACAACTTTACATGATATAGCTTTATGAAATCATAAATGGGAAATCATGGTAACAATAAAAGTAACCTACGTAACGATAAGTGGGATTCATCACGGAGTGGTAATAGGAGAAATCATAGTGAACAACAAAACATGCGAGAGTTGCTTTCAATCGAATAGATGAAAAAACACATACGGAAACCTAGATAATAATCATGAACAAGCTTAATATTGAATTATGAGCGTAAAGGAACTTACAAAATGTGACATTTACGAACCTAGGAGTCAACGCACGAGCAAAAATATCCCCGGACATGACTTCTGTGGTTGACAGATTGTATTGCTCATGATGCAAGAGGATTTGTATAGGCACACCTTTGCCAAGTCAATCAAAATCCATCATTATCTATACAATAAATACAAGTAATTGATGTAGTATTTTTTACTCTAAGATGCATTCTTATGATAATGTTAGAACATATTTTGAAAATGTCGAAAAATACATGAATAAGCTCCTCTTCATTTTCAAGAACAATTTATTGAGTCGCATGAACTTGGGAACAAGCCTCACGATACGAAGAAATAACAGCCCAAGTCAACAGTAACTTTTTTGTTATACGCTAGATCGAGGGAGTTTAGCTCCAGATTAAATCGCTCAATGAAATTATTCTCTAAATAGGGCCAACCACGTGAAGGTCGGCTCTTGCAGCCCCTCCCCCACACATCACTCTCCCAATTCCCCAATACCCAATTTATATTTCATTTTTTACTTTCATGAGCATAAAAAAAATGATCAATAACTAATAAAAAAACAATTCTAATAATCTGTGAAAACATTGCAATTAATGGTTGACATAAAAATAGTATGATAAACTTTAAGAGTTTTTATATAAACGCAAAAGCGTTCCAAGTATGGTAACGTTTGTCTTATAATAATACAATATTTTACATTATCGATTTATTTTCTTCTTTCTATTTCTAAAGCTCCTAATTACATCACATCAATATCATCGTCTATCTGCTTTTGTTTAGGTATGGCACACCGACCCACCTTTGCGACCTAGTTGCGTAGTCACGATGTACGGTCTCATCCGGTGACGAGGCATCGCCACAAAACGAGATAATATTAAATTTTAATTGTCGGTTTTTAAATATCTTCAGACTAGTTGATAATATTAATAAAAAAAATTGCAATGAGATTATTTACACAGTGCACCGGTTAGCCATTTCAGCGACTAGTTGTAGTAGTCATGATGTCTGGTCTCATGCGGTGACGGGCCATCTACAAACGATAATATTAAATTTTAATTGTCATTTTTTAAATATCATTGAACTAATTGTTAATATTAATAAAAAAAATTGCAATGGGATTATTTACACAGGGCACCCATTGTCGCTGGCGACCTAGTTGCGTAGTGCGATCAATACCGTCTCATCCGGTGACGGGGCCATCATACAAAAACATATAATATTAAATTTTAATTGTCGGTTTTAAATATCATTGAACTAGTTCGGTAATATTAATAAGTGCAATGAGATTTATTTACAGTACCGATTTAATACCGATTGGGACGTGCCCTATCTTCCTCTGCGGTGATAGATCACTCAAGGGAAACATTCTACTGTCATTTAAACAAAAAAACGTTATAAGGACTAATAATAATTATAATTAGAAAAAAATATAAGTGAAATTAGTCACAGTCACAACCCTCACGCATTGTTCTTTGTTGTCGGCTGGTCCCCACTACAATGATCGGGTTGCACGTGAGGATCATCTGTCTGGCTCTAAAACTAGGTTATTTGCCTCGTCGATAGTGTTGCTCCTAATTTAAACAAATTTTTTAGACATTAAATTTATGGATGAAAACAAACATATTGAAAGGTTAATGTTTTACCTTATCGGAGCATTTTGGATCTTGGGACTAGCTTCTGCGACATTCAACTACGGCTTGATAGGCAGAAATGGAAAGCTATTTTATCTTCCTCTTGTAGTTTTTATTCAGAAGTCATCACCGTACATTACATATGATTGTGTATTTTTTAATCATATTTGATGGATACAAAAATGTTGTTGGGCGATACAATTAATTATAAGATGTTTAGCTACTTAATTACAATTCTTGTGGCTAATTTCAAGTAGCCTTCCCTATCCTAGCTTGTGATGGCCCTTTTTTTCAATCTTAGCTTTGGTTGCCTTTGAGGTGTCGAGCGATAGCATCAAATATTGAAGTCAAATATGACGTAGCATACTTTTATTTTAGACTTAGAGAAAATTAAGGCTAAGTTGAATTAAAGTTGTAATTTACCTTGCGGGTCAGGTTGGCATTTTCCTTCTTTCTTTGCCCTTTTCTCTTTTTTGTCATGGATGAGTGCTCCACGCTCACTCTGGAGGCACATTGAGGGAGGATGCTCGTATCTAAGGTTAAATTTCAATTGCGTCCTATGAGTTTCCCTTGGTATATTTCAAATATTTTAAAACTGCAGAGCCACGCTATTCATCAAATGTGCGGAAGCCCAAAAAGGGCTTCCTAGATAATCTAGAAGTTCTTTTTTCGATTCAAATTAGAATTCCACCCTGTACGTATGGTTGGACCAAAAATTACCAATTGCATGAAGGCTTTCAAAAACCTATAGAACTCATTGTTTCCTACATAGAAAAAGAAGAAGATATTATCATTAATTTAAAAATAAAAATCATGATAAATATGTTTTAGATAAAGTACATGGAAATAGTTAAAATATTAAAATTTACCTTGGAGTTGTACGTGCTTTATAGGAACTGCCTTCATCGTTCACCAACAACGTATCATTAATGGTCCTATGGGTAGCACGTGTAGCTCACGGAAAGCATAATAATGTATGATTGTACATATAGAGCCTCACATCATTGCCAACATGTTTAGCGGTTGGGCAGGTGTACGCAGGCGGTGTGTTCTTGGAACTGAGAGTAGAGGTGTACGGGGATGGCAGGCAGTGCCTTGCTGTGTCCCTACCACCAACACGGGGTTCGGCAAGTGCCCCGAGGAAAACGCTACATACAAAGTACATTAGTTTAGTCGATGAAATTAAAAATCAAACTATCACAATTCATCTCATGCATAACAAAAAAATTTCTTTTGACTTTTTATTCTTACCCCGATATGTTTCTAGGCGGCTCATAAGTTTTTATCTTCTCTGTTGGTGTTTGAGGCGCATCTGTCGAAGTATTAAATTCCCCCATACATCCTACGTGGCATGCTCGTCTTGAGATAGGGATGAAGAAAGCTCTTCCTCAAAGAGAATCATCGAGGAGGCGTGCCATGGCTAGGTGTACATATTTGAACAAATTAATATTATTTAAATTATGTAAATAACTAAAATATACTTACGAGATAGAGCAATGCGGCACTTTACATGTTCTTCCACGGCCTCTTTCCATGATGTCGAATACCAGGGTGTTCACAACTCTTGCCGATCAGTCTCCATTTAAGTAAAATTATAAATGTAAAAACTTGAAAAAAATATCTAACTTGAAAACGAAAATGGCCGAAATAATTTCTAATAAGACACTAGAAGACGAGTTAGAGTTTCAAATATGCCTTGCATTTTAATTAGATCCACAGAGGAAACATGTCATTGCACATTAAGGCACCCAAACAAGAGACGAGTTGACAATGAAGATCTTATTGAATATATTGTTGGAGAAACTTCTAGTAAACTTGTTGTGAAGACCTTGAGGACATTTTTGGAACCCAACATTGTTGGAAAGTGATGGTATAGCATTGATTTGGAGACGATCTTGAGGAGCCGTGAAGTGAAGCTTTTGGTGTCTTATTGAAAAATCCTTAGAGCATTTAAGTAAGCACTTTTTCTATAACTTCCACTCACCTTTTTCCTTTCAAAATCCTTTAAAGCAAATTTTTGATATTTAATGTTTGAAATCACGTAATAATTCCTTGATTATATGTGTTTGGGGGACTTTCCCTTTGAAATTACCCAAAAATACCCTGGCAATTTTATCTTGAGGATGCATGTTTGGCCTATTTGTTCAATATTACGATTGATAATAGTAAACATAGAGAGTTAGGGGGCTCTTGAATTTGTTTGGTTGGGCCATTAGATCCCCTAACATCTACTAGGGAGAACCCCCCGCTTGAGTTGGAGGATAGCTGGCCCGAAGTGAAAGAGGTTGGTGAGGTGACAATGGGGCTATTGAATTACACATGGTATCACACTTTAGCTTTAGGGACTTATCTTGAAGTGCGAGATTTTTCTATATCAATTCTCCAAATTGTTTACAACAAGTTATTATTGGAAGCTAATAAGTGATGTTGAGGGTTTTTTGGGTATAAGAAACAATACCATTTAAAAACTAGGGTTCTCGGTCCTTAAGCATTCTTTCACACAAACCTGAGGCCACACTAGAATATTCTTAAACCATGTAAACTTAAGTAACTTAACATATCCGCTTGAAAAGTAATAATAATCATAATTCCTAATTTCCTATGCATAGATATGGTCACAAATTATTCAAACACATGTGAAGCAATGAAGACATGAAATGTACGAATTAAAAGATTGATGAACAATACGAGAAGTTAGAAACGACAACTTTGATTCAATACTATGTGTCCTAACTCAGGAAGGAATCTAGTTTGTAGTACAGAACATGCATGGAGGTATTTATCTGATTTTTTTAGTTGACAACAACTAAAGGACATCTACCTCATCAATTCCTTCCCATTTTGTGTTTTTATGTTATATTCCTTATAAAAGTGTCAAATTTCCCTCGGAATTAAGCAACCCATGAATAAAATAAAAAATAGTTGAGATATGATTGAGAAATGGTCATTTATTTCTTGAAAGGATCTTCACAATTTCTTTGGTTGTTTTTCATCTCAAGAAACGAAATGACCTAAGAAACTATTGTGATGTAATATAAGAAACAACACGGTGCAATGGCCATTTTAAATAAATAGTGTCCATTGAGGACATGGCCCTTTATTTGGTTCCATAATTTCTCGCAAGAGTTTTGGGTAGAAATGGAACTTTGTTGTACAATTTCGATGATGGTAAGGGAAACCTTCTTTTTCCATGGGAAATAATTTACCTTTCCTTTTTCAAGATAATCTAAATCACAAAAAATATGAACTATACTGCACAATTCTTGGATAATGTGAAAGTGGAAAGATACTACACAAGTGATGCACACATATGCATTTGAACTGCTAATGATTTTGGTTGAAGTATTACAATGCTTGTTTTATTTAAAGGTAGTGTTTTAAAAGCGAGGGAGAAATATTAGGTACACTTAGTCTGTGTAAAGTGTTTTCTTTGGGAAAAATTAAATCTTATAATTGGGTGATGAAGATAATGGGGTATTGAATCTTGATTCACGACATTGTATTTTAACTTGAATAACTCAAATGATTATAAATATCGATGGATGAGTTCTTTTTTCAAGTATATCCTCAACTCATATTCAAGCATTGTATGATGGCTAACATTTTCTTGTTCACTGTAGGTTCAATGTAAAGTATATTAATATATTGGAGCACGAATGATAGCTTTACATAGTTTCTTGCTCTACGTTATCCCAACCCCGAATTATGAAAATTTTCTCAAAATTTGGAGCTATTGGTTATTGATGGAAAGGTACATAATTCCATTTTACTGTTAGCAAGAGCTACCTTCAGTCCATATTTAGTGTTTAAATGCTCTATTAAATGAGTAATAATTTAACAAATAGGCAATACAATCATATATTTTTGTATATTTCGGTTCCATGGATAGTGATGATAGTAACCATATATAAATTTGACCTATATCTCTGTGACAATGATCTCAACGATGAACAATGGTTATATGGATGTTTTGTGACCTTTGGTATGTCATCGAGAAAATCCAAAATATCGAAGAAAATACAAAATCGAATTACTACCCATGTGATAAAAGTTGATGACTTTTGATCTCCCATTCTCTACCACTTTGCACTTCCTTCAACCATAGTCGGACCAAGGCAATTTTTTACATAGGTGTTGAGATGGATGAGTTGTGAACTAAAATCCATAGCTTAAACCATAGGCGGTGAGTCGAGTCCTTCACAGCACAAGCATATACATCTCTTTGACTCAGTCGAAAGAACATTGGAAGACATCTAGGGGAACCCTCTGTTCTTTAATCAATGGAATTGACCAAAAAAAACCCAAATAGAGAGTGCTTCTTCTGGAGAAGGGGTCTGGGTAAGAACTTACCATTTTAGAGGCAGGGAGGGGGGGGGGGGGGGGAGGCAGAATCTTTGTTACCAAGGGCGAGGCGGCATTGAGGCGGTCGAGATGCTGTGCAAAAGGCTGGGGTGAATGCGAGCGGGCGTGTGCAAGGCGAGGGTGAATCTTTGTTAAGAAGTGAAGAGGCGATAATGGAGCGATAAAGGTGTCTTTGTAACTCTGTTACCTCACATTAATTGTCAACCCGGGGACGACTTTTTGTTTCAAGTGTACTCGGTACGGCGCTGTTTATAAAAGAGTAATGTTTGAAGATGTAGTATAGAAATACAAATGCGAAAATAATAGAAATGCTGAAAATCTCCTTGAAAAATCTGATAAATGACAATGCTAAGGAGCTACACTAACGGCAACATAGACATGATTAGGGATGCGATGGCCAATAACTCTTTCCCCTAGAAATCGATGTGAGATGACCAAATCTAGGGACCTGAGATGATTAGCTCTGCTACGGTTTAAGGAATCTCAAAAGCAAGTGAAGACAACTCAAAGGAAATGAAATCCAAAGCACCAAACTAGAAAGGAGCAAACGATCTAAAAGCAATGAGCCCAGAATTGAATAAGCGTATAAAATGAATTCAATTCATAACCAAACAAACTAGATTTCTACTCTTTAATGTAATGCAGTGACCATGCAACAATCATTATATTCATAAACAAGACAATGGAGATTAGATGCAGAGAAAAACAGCATTTTATAACAATTGAATCATGAATCATGCTTCTTATAAAAATCTGGAATAAATGGCTACCATTTGATCCAATTAGAAATAACTGATAAATAAACGAACTTCACACAGAAATAAACCAGTAGAAATACAAACAATGGATCGGCTCCTGAGGATACAGGACCCTCGACACGGTGAAGCGTTCGTCTTCAACGAGAAATGGAACAACGGTGAACTGTACAACAATCGGTATTAATAATGTTTACAAGCATACTCACACTCTCTTAACAGAGCGATGCACAATTACGCAAATTACAATAAGAAAAGTCTCCCTCCTCCCCATACACAATACATGCTTCTCCTTTTATAATCGGAGAAGGTGGAGAAATTAAGAATGAAAATAGGATCTCTAATAATAATATTGAATTTCTTCCAAGCAATTGATCAACAATAAAATAAATGCATTCCTCTTTCAACAGCCCGGAAGTCAATTTGGCTTTGTAGTGAGATTTGGAGGACGACCGCAACCACGAATCTGAGAAAATCATGCTCAAAGAACCCTCGTTTCTCTCAGTACTGAAGCCGAATTTGGGCAAACCGGTTAACTATTTAAATGCAATTTAATTGGTCAAAAGATTTATGAACAAAACCCATGTTCCGGATTTTCAGATTAGATGCTTCATTTGCTCGGAGATCTCAGCAGCAAAGCTGTCACTCCTTATTCTGACGCATTTTACGAGTTGGCACTTTTAATGATCAAATCTTCAAATGGAAATTATCATTCTAAAAATGGTGAATAATGTTATAACCAACTTATTAAAACCATCAGGTGATAAAATAATTCATAATCATCAAGATTCTCGTAGAAATAAAGGAAGATAAATAATATTCATCCATAAGAGCATAAATCATCATAAAATGGATTTAAATAATAAATTATAATAAATGACGTGATGAAGAATGGTAGAAATGAGTGGAATAAAGAGCGTTCACAAGTGATAATAATAATGGCATATTAACGACCCCGACATACCCCCACTCGATATATTTGCATGTCTCATGTCTGTGTAAGGTATATTGTGTCCTCGGCCACAACCCAAAACAAAAACCCATGTGTTAACCGAGCAATAAAATATGTTCATCTTAGCTTTCTTGAAATGGATAGAACAAATGATTATTTCCTTAATTAATGAATATTCACTTTTAGTAATCTTGATGAAGGCATAACAATCTTTATATTGAAATTCAACTATATGTATGAAGTTGCGGCAAAATATGATATAAGTAACATCAAACTTCATTAACCATTTTCTCTGAAACTAAATGACTTTTGTTGAAAATTTGACAATAAATTTATAATATATGAATGCCTTTGTAGTCAAAATCGGTATTTGTTTTGATGCATGGATCATGAGATATAAACAAAATGGCTTGTATTTTTGAGAGTGTGATTTCCGAAATTTTATGAACCATTTATCTTGGAAATTTATGCGGGTTTTAATGATATTCTGATACGTCTGTGTTTTTCCCAAAAATCACGAGTGGGTTCATGGTTTAAAATATTGTAAATCAATTTATACTGAAGTGTATTGCCTTAAATGAGAAAAGAAAAATAGAAAACATCCATCATGCGTAGCAATTCACTCCCCCTCTCACAGAAAATTAGCATGCCCTCATGCGATGCTAGAAAAGAAAACAAATAGAGGTGGTTGCTACAGTGTTCTTGAATTCTATGATTGGTGTAAACAACATGGAATAAGGAGTGTTGAGAATGAATAAGAATAGCAATGGATAATAAAGAATATGAATAGCATAGAGTCATAAGAAATAAATGAATGAAAGAACACTCCCCCAGCAACAAAGAAAATAGTCTGTAGGCCAGAAAAATGAGTGGTATAGATGTGGTGAAAGAGATGATAAAATGATGCTCAAAATGGATTTTTTTTGAAATTCTCACCTAAATTCGTAATAAATCAGAAAATTATCAGATTTTACCTCAAGTTTTATCTAAAAATGTGAATGACATATATGGAGGTGGCATTTTGTTGGTGTGTAGGCGAGTTGGTCTTGGAAAGTGATACAAAGGTGGAATCCGATGGCATGCTTGAAGAATTGTTCACGTTAAAAGAGCCTCATACATTAAGTGCAATAAGGTAATGGCCAATTAATTGTGGATAGAGTCTTGCCCATACTTGTTGTTTTCCTACAAACAAAGCACTATTTGGCATACAATGTTCTTGAATCCATAGTGTAAGTAATAGATAAGATGCATGCAAAAATTTCAATCGGAAAAACTTATGTATACATACGATACTAATATTTTGGCAATCGACAAGTGATGGCGATGCGATAATCATATGTATGCAATCCCTGTGCATACATTCCCCCTCCAATTTGAAAAGGAATGCCATGAACATAAAGCGTATGAGAGGGGTTATCTTGTGACGAGGCACGGGGAATAAAACAAATATATCGGTGAATGAAGCCTGATACATATCGTCGCGTGGGACAACGAGGGTTATGATTATAATGAGAACGAGTGTGTAAAGATAGTTATGAATAGAAGATAGGACGCTTTGGATTGATGATAAGTTACGAAAAAGAGAAAAAAGAACAACAATATACCAAAAAATATCACTTTCACGATAGTATACTAGTAGAAAATGATGTGATTGATCATAAAACAATTTCTCATGCATAAAGGTTCAAAATAGGGAAAAAGTAAGGAAATAACTTCTCATTAATAAAAGGGTATTATAATAGTAATTGTGATAAGATATAACTTCAATACCATAAGCGAGCCGCTCTTTCTGCGTCAGCGTCCATAGCCTCGGCGAAGTTGCTTTTTAACCCATATGATCTTGATCCTCAATTTATAACTAGAGAGTTTCGGTGTTGTTTTTACGGAAGAGACCGAGTGTGCGTGGTAACGGATAACACACGCATTCAGCCGGGATGTAGCAAAGGTGATCGAGGGCTGACTCGTGAGACCTCTGTTCAAGAATAATTTGACTATCAATGGATCGTAGCAATTGTGGTGGCCATAATGGGAATGTCACTTTCTTCAACCTTATGAACATGGTAGGTGGCTGTGTGAGACCCCCTATCCTCCATGCGACGAACAAAATTTTTGTTATTATTACACATTTTTGATAAAAGAGGGAGGCTCGGTATCATAAGAGCGGGGATGGTGGAAGAAGTGGAACATGTATTCGAAAAATATACCCATAATCTCATTTATTACGGACGAGAGAAGATTATAAATCCCGAGGAAGGGTGGAACCGACATGGTATTAAGATGAGTATTGATATCCATGTTCAACGAGAAAACAATCTGTTAAAGTAGTATATAAATAATTGTGTCCCTTTTTAAAAATAATCTATCATCGAAATTTGTCTGTTAAAGATCATAACGTGAAGGATATTAACTGAAACCCGATAGAATCCATAATTCTTGTCCTCGTAAAAATAGTGTACTTCATGCCATGAAGAGGAATCGATAAAATGTGGTTGAGATGAACTAGGAATAGTCCCAAAGAAGAGGAAGGAAGGGTTGCTCTCGAAAAATAATCCCAAAAGTGTTGCTCTTTTGGACGAACGTAAAAAACACTCAAAAAGTGGTGTTCCTCGAAGGAAATGCCTGAAAAAAAACAAAAATACCACCAAAAAAAAAAAAGTGTGAAAATACGGAAATGTCGATCATAAAATGCAAACATCAAAAAAACAAATTCGTTGTTCACGGCATTGATGCGAGGATGAGTTACACATTTTGAATGAAGCAACACATAAAACACAAAAATATAAGAGAAATTAGAAAAGAAACAACATTTTATTTAAAAACAATATATAAATAAACTAAATTAAGTTACGACGGTATAATGTTATGTCGAAAAAAAAATGATCTCTTTGAAAAATGTTTTGGCAATGAGGGATAAGACATGAATCTTCAAATTGAAATCAATTCTTCATTTGTTCTATTATGAATCCGTTGGATAATATGAGTTGGATAGAGAAATTCCTTTGTTTATTAAAATTTGTTTTAAGAATCACTCGTCAGCAGTGACCTTCTTTTTTCTCTTGGAACCCTGTAGCAGTGTCTACTGCTGATAAAACATTAAATCATGGAGAAAAGAGAAGGTGATGGGGCTCCCTAATCCAAGAATTATGCAAAAAACAACAAGTAGTTACTTTGTAGAACAAATCCATTGAGAAAATAACAAAGTAAAATTTATCACATCTGCGGGAGAGAAGTGGCCAATCATGCTAACCTAACGATGTTTTAATCTACAACTTCTTCACCATTTTTCATGAAAATTAGTGATTTTAAAGCCAAATGAGAGATAATTCAAAGTTTATCTCCATAGCAACAGGTTTAGAAATTCAATGATATGATATGTCAATTTTAGTTAGAACAGCACGTAACATAGTCATTTCCAATTACCCAATCTAGACCAACGATTGATATTTCAGCGTAGATTCTTCGTTTGATGTCGGTTAAAATGATTAAAATTGGAAATGAAATTAGATTCATTTACTTATCTCCAATAGAAACAGTTTTGAAGAAAAAGAAGAATTGATAGGTGAAATCTGCATGAGAACATCGGAAAAACGAGTTTTAAGGGTGCTGATTTACGATAGACGATGCAGTATTTTGATCATAACTTCCCATACGATATCACAAATGAGTGATTCCAATTGCATTGGAGAAACTAGATTCATAGGGAATCTGCATAGAAAACAGGTTTTAAAAATATGGTCATTTGAAGCCTCCAAAACTGACCCAATACAACTATGATCTGAAATGCCATGAACATCATTCAATGTTTTGGTTCTAACTTTCGTTCAAATCCAAATTGACTGATTCAGAATTGGGTTAGAAAGTAGACATCAAGGGCTATCTGGGGTAAGAAGCAGGTTTTAAAAATATGGTCATTTAGGCCTCGAAAACTGACTGTCCCAACTGCGATGCAGTACACGCTAGACATCCGGTCAATGTTTGGTTCTAACTTTTTCGTTTCAAATCCAAATTGAGCAGTTCAAGTTGGGTTAGAAAGTAGTATCAAAGTTATCTATGGGTAGAAACGGAGGTTAAATATTCATTTTTGGTCCCTCAAAACATGGTGTCCCGACTGTTTTCCGGAAAGTTTATCGAGCCCGCGAACGAAAAAAATGATATTCAAGCATTTTTTTCAATTGAGTGATAAAAATGTGATATAAGTGTTTATAGAATTGTTATTTGCAATATAATTCTAATACACATACACAATAATTAAAATATTTATCACGCGATGTTGATTTCGATAGCGTGTTACTTAATAGCAATGTTTCTGTGAAAAACAAAATGCATTTATTTGTCCTTATTTTATTTTATTTTATTTTCTCCACTATCCTACTCTTCTTTGAGGAGAATCGAATATGTTTATGTATGGGAGTATTTCCGGTGGAACCATTTTAGAAATAAGGCTTCCAATATATATACATACCCAAATTTGAAAAATGCATGTTGATAAAAATTAGGGTATGAGAAGCCAACTTCCCTTGAAAAGATATTATCAAAAATTGTTGAAGTATGGAGTGATGATGCAAACACGTGATGGAGTGAAACCAATCTTGACTATATCCATTCTTTCTTGATTTCCCATCATACCATGAGGTTCAAACTAAAATGGTTTGTTGATGCAAACTGTAAATGCAGCCTCTTTTCTTCCATAACTTCTACAATTTTGAATTTGAAACATTCGAATCTCATTGTAAGTTTTCTCTAATGGCGCATGTGAGATAGAATGGGTGGGAAGAATTAGGTAAATTTTGCAGTTCAACATTGTAAGCATGTTGTCTTGGTTTATTATTGATGAAAGTGTGGAATAAGTTGAGTAGGAAATTGTGTATGGAATGGAGCATTGTGATGATGTGGTTGGATTTGGAGTTGAGTGGATAAATTTGATATGCATGAGAATGTTGTGAAAGAGGCAGTGGAGAATATGGAGAATGCTTGTTCTACAAGATGAGGGAGAGTGGTCATGCAATCATAAGGTGAACCATGCCAAACTTGTAGATAAGATTGGTGGTTATATTGAAATTGACATGGTACAGTCTGCATTTATGAGTATTCCATAATGGATTATACGAAGTAAAGGAGAATGGAGAAGAAGTGTTTTGAACCATACTGTAGGCCATGATTTCAAAACGGTTTTGACCTTGTTGCGGCTTCCTCACCTCTTTGATATGATACTTCCATCCTAGATAAGGAAGAGTAACCATCGCGTAATTTTGCTCCTTTTGGTCATGAGGGAAAAACCTTCATCAAATTCTTCATTTTATATGAACACAAAACGTCAATTTGAGCTTGGGAAACTAATAAAATCACTTTAAAAAAATTTCAAATAAATCATTGATTTCGACTCTTATGTCTCCTATTCTTGTGCTTGATTTGGAAAAGAAAGAACAAACATCTCTAGAATTCTTACACGGCCTTGGAAGATTCCTCTTGAATACCTTGTACAACTATAAACATCATCATATGATAAGCTTGAAAAAACATCACCTTTTCCTATCGGTTAAGGTTCTAAAAATTCATCTTTGATTCTATTACAGAATGATGTTTTTAAGATCTCTTTTTCCAAATGTATGCTTTGATTTTTTGAAGGTTATAATGAGGAAATCGATCTACATAGTCCTCAAAACTTTCATCTTCCCCTTGTATCATACGAAAATATCTTCATTGGATTTACGGTAGATGTAGGTAACTTCTTCAAGAATATGTTCTTCATGTCCTCCCATGATTGGATGCAATTCCCACCTAGGCCTCATGAACCATCGGTAGGCTTTGCTCCTTTTAGAGTAAGAAGGAAACAATTTCAATCTTTGATCATTAGTACAATAATCATATCCTCTGAGGTGTTTTGAACTCAAATGAAATGTATGGATCTTCATTTACTGCGTAACGAAAATTTGGTAAAGATGGGGGAATTATGTGCATTTGTATCATCCTCCTAGATCTTTGATAGGAAATTCAAAGAAAGTAGAAACGTGAGCCATTTCTTACCATAATATAAGATGTTTCATGTGTTTCTTCGAGGCTCCTTCTTTCGTATTTCATAATCGATCGGTTGATGAAATAGAATTGAATTGCTTACATCACCACTTGCATGGATGTGATCCATTTTCCATTCTATTTTTTCCTAATCATTCACACAAAATTCAAACATCTATTTCTACCCAACAAAACAGCAAAATGTTAGGAAAGCGGACGGTGGAGAGCGAGGGCTTGTACATGCTCACTTCTGTGAGTTCTTACCTTTCGTGCAGGATCCAGCTCTTCCCTCGCGAGGCACTCATCGATTCACACTCTTTGAAAATGGCTACCTTTTGTCCCGACATGACGCCAAAATGTGGAGCGATAAAGGTGTCTTTGTAACTCCTAATTACCTCACATTAATTGTCGACCGGGGACGACTTTTGTTTCAAGAGTGTACTCGATGCAGGCGGCTATTTACTCAAAATGTTTGTGAAGATGTAGTATAGAAATAAAAATAAATAATAAATGTGAAAAATGTTGAAAAGAAATCTAATTACAAATAGCCAATGTAAAGACTACACTACGGCAACCTTGCTAGACATCGATTAGGGATACGTGTAGTAATATCTTTCCCCTAGAAATCGATGTGAGATGACCAAATGCAGGGACCTGGAATGATTAGCTCTTGCCCTCTACGGTTTAGAGATCATCTCAAAGCGGGCGAAGACAACTCAAAGGAAATAGAAATCCAAAGCATGGCTGAA
This sequence comes from Pinus albicaulis, assembly GCA_034641835.2. NCBI lineage: Eukaryota > Viridiplantae > Streptophyta > Pinopsida > Pinales > Pinaceae > Pinus > Pinus albicaulis. The sequence goes on along the minus strand of CM076582.1, from coordinate 124,960,929 downwards.
AGAACAACAATCTAAAGCAATGAGAATTGAATGACGACGTAAAATAAACGGTGAATTCAATTCATAACCAAGCAAACTAGATTTCTACTCTTTAATCCTATCGTATTATGACAAATCGTATGCGTAATTCATAAACAAAAGGAATAACAGGCGGAATTAGATACGGAAAAACAGCATTTTATAACAATTGAATCATGAATCACATGCTTTAACTTGTAAAAATCAGATATATTGACTATGTATTTGATCCAATTATATTAATATCAATAAATAAACGAACTTCCACACAACGAGAAATAAACCAATAGAAATACAAACAATGAATCGTCGCTACGGCCGGGCCCTCGACCATTGAAGCGTTGCGTAGCAACTTCCCTCAGGCAGCAGAAATAGAACAACGAGTGAACTCTTTTATTAATCGGGCATTAATAATGTTTACAAACATCTCACACTCTCTTAACGAGCCGATGCTATTACGCAGAATTACAATAAGAAGAAAGTCTCTCCCCTCACTCCCCATACCCATCATACTTCTCCTTTTATAATCGGAGAAGGTGGAGAGAATTAAATAGCAAATAGGATCTCTAATAATAATAATGAATTTCTTCCATTAATTGATAAACAATAAAATATATTTACATCCCTCTTTCAACAACGTGAAGTCGAATTTGGCTTTGTCGTGAGATTTGGAGGACGACGCAACCACGGATACGAGAAAATCGTGTCAAAGAACCACACGTTTCTCTCGGTACAAGCCGAATTTGGGCAAACCGTTATTACTAAAGTTAATTGGAGTGCATTGGAAAGACAAAACCCATGTTCCGGATTTTCCCGGATTAAATGTTTCATTTGCTCAAATCTCTTCACTTAAAGCCATCACTCCTTATTCATTTGCATTTTAAAGGTTAGCACTTTTAATGATCAAATCTTCAATGGAAATTATCTTGGAGAGCTAAAAATGGTCTTGAATATTATAATAACTTATTAAAACCATCATTGATAAAATAGTCCTTAATCATGAAAATTTATTAGAAATAAAGGAAGATAAATAATATTCATCCATAAGAGCATAAATCATCATAAAATGGATTTAAATAATAAATTATAATAAATGACGTGATGAAGAATGGTAGAAATGAGTGGAATAAGCGTTCACAAGTGATAATAATAATGGCATATTGCGGCCCCCATGAGAATGCGACCGAATGCGTGCAAGGCGAGGGCGGAGTATGAGGGAAAATGCTGTTGCGGGGCGGGCGGGTCGGCGCGAATGCTATTCTACAAGAGGGGCGGGGTGGTCCACCGGGGAAAATGCGTTATGCAAGAGCTAAGGGCGAATTACGAGCACGAATGCGTTTGCAAGAGCGGAGGGCGAATGCGCGCGTGATATCGGACGTTAATGCATCAGCTTTTAATAAAATCATTTTTATGTAGCGCGGATATAAGTTCGTATTTTTATGTAGCGCACATATAAGTGTCGTTATACCCACGGTGGGCAAAGCGTGCGCTGCGCGTGGGTGCCTCAGCCGCGATTGCGACACTTAGACATTATTAAGCATGGTTGGAGGCAGAAACATTTGTGGGCACCCCAGGGCATGGTGTATACGCCAGTTGACGTCTCCTCAACATCCGCAGTTGCATTTTCCTGTCTAAGTAATAGGTAAACTACATTCTTTTTCCTAAATATTCTAGGCATAGCAGGCAAGGTTTCACTTGCAGTTAGCAAGTGAATTTCAGGCATTTGGTGGCCAGTAGAACCAGCGTCAAAATTCCCAAAATGTCTGCTGGGTGAATAAATGTCAAGATACCACTCAAAAAGAATATGATCACGGTGAAGTTCTGAAAATATGTGGGTGAGACCACAATAGTCAATATCAGTGACCTCAATGACCATCGAATCTCCATGATCGATGCGATTTATTGAAGGAATAATCCATGGGTCATCGGGCGGGGAGATCATATTGATGCGAGCAGGTGTTTGGTGGAGGAAGGGGAAAAATACCCATGAGGCGGGGATCCTTGAAAATGTCGGCCCTACGCTATCACTTAGGAGTAGATTTGATCCATATAAACGTTGTTCTTGGAATAAGAGGTGAAAGAAGGACAATTAATCAACAATAATAATCTTTCCCTCATGTGGAAAGTTTCGTGAACATGAAAGAGAGTGGATGGAATTCACGGCACATGGTGTGAGTCAATTTGCGGCCAGAAGAATATTATAATTGAGTTTGGCATCTTCTACCTTGACATTGATTGTCTTCTCTTTCAAAGTAATCGAGTAAACTAGAAGACACCCAAAGGGGTTTGATTCCTTCATGAAATGCTTCAAGGGCATTGCTTGATGAATTGAGGAAATTTTGGAGAACCAATAAATTTCTAGAAAGAAGATGACATGGAGTTGATCGCCCTCGTCCACAAATACTCGATGGATGTCAATACCATTAATAAAAACTTGGATAATAAGTCCGATATGATGCGAGAAGTCGGTAGACAGAGTTCTCATCCCGGAGGTAGAAGGCTGAGTATCGGTGGATCAATCTCGCTTGATCATAGACAACAAAGCAGCTTCCATTGAGACGGACAAACTATGGAAAGTACTTCTAATGCGAACATCGCACATAGCACACGAGCCAAATCCTCAACAATGGCAATGGTGAGTGGCATGGGTGTTGGGATTGTAGAAAATTAGGAGTACACCTTTGGAAGGTGGCCATACAACGGATTCAGCACTAGGGATTTCCGTCTCCAAAGAGGGCCAAAAAAGGTCGGAGAGGACCATCGGGGATCTGCTTCCCTTCTGATGTGATCTAATATAATCTTTCGATCGAAATTAACGGCCAGAAATGACTGGCCCGAGCCGTTCATCATGAACACTGAAGCCAAATGGGAGTGAGGACTGAGGTTGCTCTACCATGCGGGCCCTGCTAAGATGGGAAAGGTTCTTTAAAAAGACCATGGTTCACAGGTTCCTTTGAGCAACCATCTGCTTTGGACCATGGACGATTCTTGGTGAAGTGCTCTTCATCGCAATCAACAAAGAAAGTGCTTGAAGCCGTTGAGAACCATCACTAGCACAAGGTTTCGGTATTTTGATTATCGACTTTGGCATACCTTTTGCCTTGCTTTTTTACCTTTAGAAGCATTATCCTTTTGAACAACTTGACCATTAACTTTGGCGGGCTTTAAATTCGAGGTGGAATGAAGGCTAACATTTTGGAAGAAGTAGGAGACTTGAAACACGAGTTTGAAAAAAGACTTTTGAGAAGTACGAGATACAAAACAATAATACCAATGAATGGAGTCAGCAGTGGTTTAGAAGTTCCGGAGCCCCGAGGAGCATCGAGAGGCAGATATCTGTCTGATGTGCCGGACTAAGGTACACGAGGTCGAGGTGCGGAAAAATGGCAGCTCAGCATTCCTCGATTACACATGCCCCCGCTATGTATTCACAATCGATTGATAGGAGGTGGTGAACCAATCGTCAAAAGGCTGATTAGGAATCTCAAATTTGATCATGCGACGACAACGCCGCCACTCATGGATATAGTGAGAAATGAATAGCTGTCTTGTTTCAATGAAGGGAGGAGGTGCATCTAGGTCTTCATGTGAGGCCAGCAATGAAAAAATGTGTAAGGAATTCCATGGCTAAAGAATTGAGAGTCTTGGAAGATGCCACGAGACAACTCAATGTACCACTTTGCGTGGCACAATAAGATTTGTTTGGAAAAGACAACGCGAATGGAATCGTCGACCCCGAAGTTGAAGGGCACCCACAGAGTAGTAGTCATAAAATGCGCTTGGGGTCTTCCACGAAATTTCCCTCAAACTTAGGACAATCACTAGGAATATTGGTCGAACAGAGGCCAATATGGTTATGAAGAATGGGATCGTTCGTTAACTTTGGCTTGTCGGTAACTATAACATAGCAAGAAATGGTAGCGAGTATTAAAAGTCATTGGAGGTCTATGGAACCCGTGTTCACGAAGTCCACCGAAGTCAGGGATTCTGCCCCATATACTTGTCTGGAGGATTCTAATAGCAAGGGTTAGAGCGAGAGGATAATTACGATGCGGGGTTCGAGATCGAATGCGGTGCGAGTGAACCATTGAGGTCCACTGTTTGAGCAACGTATGGAGTACGTTGCGGAATGTAAGCATGGATTTGAGTTGATGGCCTGAAAATGAAGGTTGATTTGAAGGTAAAAAAACTTGGGCGCACTATATATTTGATATTGACCTTGAAGGTAATAAGCGCCTTGCGATTTGAGAAGGTGGACCTGTGAGTAGGTTAGTGGGGGTTGTTGAATGGGTAGACCTAGATGAGTTGAATAAATAGGTCGGCCCGGAACATTGAACTGATTGAACCGAATTTGGGAAGCGGGTTAGGCCATTTTATCGTGGCTAGGCGAATCTTGAGGAGATTGCGGGTTTCCTTGTGGGATGGGTTGGCTCGGCGGTTGCGATGGACCGGGTTGTCCTTTGATAGCAGATTGACCGGAGGAGGGGCTGTAGGAGTTTCCTTATCGCACAAAGTTTTGGCGATGCTAAACGTGTGGCGGCAGGTTGTGGTGCAAAGGTTGTCCTGTGGTGGATAGATTTCCCCCCGGGAGCATAAGGTGGATTACGCGGTTACGAGTTGTGGGATGAATGGTAGGGTTGGGCTTGTTGGACCAAGGTTGACCTTGTGAATGTTGGCCTTGTGGACCGAAGGTTGTACTGTGGGCAAGAGCGGAGCCCTATTGAGGCAAGGTTGTCGGGAGATGAGGTTGTCACTTACAAAGCCAGGTTGTCAGCACTGACAGAAAGGGTTGCACGGACAGGTGGGTCCAGATGAGAAATAGTCTCGAAGGATCTTGTGACTGATGAGGATCCAATAGGAGGCAAATAGACGGGATTCTGGTATACATCATAATGATGTAGGAAACAAGTAAACGGGGTTCTTGACATCACCATGGTGATGGAATCAAGGATTTCGAAAGGGGTTAGAATTTTGCTTAGAACCACCGAGAGCTCGCTGCTCGCACTTGACGGATATTAGCTTCAAAGTGGGGCCGCTAGGAATCAGGGCGGTGGAAATTGCACTAGAAGCAAGCGGGGCCTCGCGGCTGAATTGTGATCTACTCAAACTAGGATTGACATGCCAACGGATTGAGAAAAATAGACCTACGAGTGTGAAAAGATCTGACGAGGCGGAGTCGTAACAACTGATGTGGATGAAGGCACACGGACGCGGTTATCTTTGGACGGATGTAGCATTAACCGATGAATCGGAGTGTCGAAGGTGACGATTAACGAATGGAGGACCGAACTCGGGAGGATTTGATGTCTTGGATTGTGCTATGGATGCAACATGAGACATAATGCGACTCGGACTTATATCCAAGCGAAAGTGACGTTGATGGAGAAGGCGAGTAGAAACACGAGGGATATTTTCGGGAAAAATTTGATATTCTCGTAGAAGCAGGCATTTTCGCTAACTTTAACGATAGGTGGATGAATCCATATCGACTACCTGTCGTAAGAACTTCAAAAATACGGATAGCAGAAGTTACAACAACGGCTAAAAATGGTGATCCCGGAACGCAAGAGAGAGGAAATTATCGCTACAAAACCAAATAGCTTGGAAGGAGACGGAGTTAGACTCAGCGGCTTTCTTGAGGGGAGATCGGAGTGAGAGGCAGATAGAACGAGGAGAATAGGTAGAAACTCGGACCTAGTGGTCGAGGGTTTCGAAAAAGAAACGTACGGGAAAGAACCACCACTAGGAGGCGGTGAGGATGGCGAGTGGTTACGCCATTGTGAGCGTATTTCAAAACGGAAGGAAAAAAAAGATAACCAATCGAGGCTCAAGATCAAAATCTAAGAAAATAAAACATGCCAAGTAATAAAATTTTAACGTGCATGTGATTGTAGGTAATTAATTTTATGAAAGTTTGAAACCAAACTTCGTTGTTTCATATTTTAAGAAGTTGAGAAACGGGGGAAAAAGATGACTCTAGTCACTTTCCAATTTTATAAGCATGAAAAGACAAGTGCTCGAAAATCTCTTCTCTTTTTAAGGAATGCGAAAGATCAAAATGACTACTCGGTACTCTAAGCAAGAGGGTGTGCCAAGTTTCGTGAACTGCCATATACATCTTGGTGATACGAATGAAAGAGAAATGACCAAGGACTTAACATATGTGTCTGATCTTCCCAAATGTTGTGTTCGGTGTATCACGGTTACAAGGCGACAAACTTGACTTCCTATGGATAAAAGGATTGTAAACACTGAGGGGTCTCCTTTATATGCTCGGCAGTCTGAGGCACAAGTCCATACTAGTGTTATCCACAAGCCGGATGGCGAATGACGGCTAAAGTTATTGCGTTAGGTTCCGATACTTCCTTAGGTTAATTGAATGAATTTTAAAGTTTATCTTGGATTATGTTTAAGTTTCAAGGGCCTACTCGTTGGATCTCAAATTTCCTAAATGCGAAGCTATATGCAAAAGACACCATCTTCCATTCAATGAATTCTAATTACGAGAAGGATAAAGATATTTCGAACAATATGAAAACGATAAGAATACGCGAAGAAATTCACTCATGCATCTAATGCAATCAAACGAAAATGAAAACTCTTTCCTATGACTATCAAATGCTAGTTATGCAAAGAATGTTTCACTTTCGATGCAAGGAAAGAATGTAAAAAAAATTATTTGATTTTCCAATGAAATGAAGCACACAATGCACTAATTACATGAAAAACAAAGTGAACATTAAACTTGAGTATTTTGAATGTAGGAATCGAAATTGAATGACTCAATCGACGCAAAACAAACACGAAAGCACTCAAACTAATGTTGCAATATTCCAAACCAAAAGAAAATTTTCAAGTGAAATGACAAACGATATAATCTATGCTCGGAGAAACAAGGAGAAGAATCAAACAAAAAATGAAATGATCATCCAACCAAAGAAAAAACTCAAAAGGATCAAGAAAACTTAGCGCAATCAACTGGGGAAGGACTAACAACAATAAAAAGACTTGATTTCCAAACAAAAGTGAGTGCACCAAAACACTCAAAAACCTAAGTCCTTAAGCTTCCGTCTGAAAATAGACAAACAAGCAGAAAAACAAGCCTACGGTAGTCAAAACAGGTCCAAGGTTCAATTACACTCAAAAAACAACCTAGAGTCAAGCACAAGCCGACCAAAAGACTCATAGTGATCGAAACCAATTCACCTGCAAGATTCAGCGCATTGTAAGGTGGTAATTTGCGCGAACGGGGGTTGGTGCGGTGCAACAAAAGCAACTTGCGCCCCGATCGGCACGAATGTTCGAGCAAAAAGCGTGGCAAAGTGGATAACTTCATGGGAAAAAGGAAACGCAATGAGTAGATGTCAATCGTGACACTGCGGAGCTGAACGAGAAGTTAAAACAAGCAAGCAAACCATAAAAAGACGAGATAAGCAAATCAATGACAAAGTCAACCCAAAAAGCTGAAACAAAAAACTCTGCCAGTCCCCGGTGGAGTCGCTAATTTGTTCGCCGGTAAATCCTCTCTGTGGACAAAGATGATACCTCTGGCCACGCCAGGTGGGTCTAGAAACAAAGACATGCTACGGTGTAGGTTCCTAATTGCGGAATGAAAAAGGAGACACGGTAGATCGACCTGCACAGGTCCGTGTGTGTGCGTCACGGTGCAGCGGTGGTGGTGGCCTCTCTCTCCACATAAATGATTCCACAATCATACTACAATCATGCTCGAGATACCTACACATAGATCAGCAAACCAAGAATTGCATATGACATAATAACTTTAGTCATAACTACTACCTAGTCGAAGAGGTCTAAGAATATTGCATTAAACAAATAACATAGCTTACGATGGGAACCAAACAACGATCACGTATATGTATTGATAGAAGGAAGAGTCCTGACAAAGCTTTGATGTATCGTAGTCTCCTCTGGTGCGGTTCGGCCGAAGCGCGTCTTAGATGCTCATCGGGGGATTTAGACGGGATGAGGGCATGGACTTAAGCTCTCTCAATGAGTTCCTTGTTGTTATCTGTATTAGTTTAGGCTATCAGTATACTCAGTTCTCCATGTTGTTAGCTTATACGAGGAGAGATAGCTTCTTTTTATAGAGAAGGAGGAGTTGGGATCACAAAGGTGGATGGGAGGGCTATCCTTTAGGAGGTTATGAGGGTGGAAACCATAAACTAAAGGGAGGGAGTGCGTAGTTGTCAGTCCAACCACTCCCAGTGACTCATCCTCGAAGTTGTAAGAGTGCAATCTTCACCTCTACTTTTAAAAACATTCTGTGACTCGTGACGCGGGTGTGGCGGGACGAGCACCAACTGACGCGGGGCCCGGCGTTAATCTTCCTCCTCATTGGCGCGATGGCGGAAATAGGCTACTCGTTCTAAGGAAAAAACAAGGGTTTTCGGAAAGCTCTTGCTCGGGAATTTTAAATAGAGAATATTTCTCTCATCACAAAGGATGCGATGAGTAGAATGCACACCGAGGCATAGGCACTTCTTATTAGTCACGAAATGACCCTCCAACGTGCGAGATGGGGATTAGGGAATGATGAGAAAAAATGTTGTGTAACACTAAGATACCAAAGTAAAATAACCTACTTCATGTTTCATAGATATTATAAGAATGAGATCCATTCACATCTTCACAACCTATTGTTCCACATTTGTGCAATGTCTTGTTTAGAATCCTTTGTTTTACGGAGAGAATATTGTGGAAAATGGAGAATAACCTTGGGAAACGGGAGGAGGTTGTTGTTGCTAATATACCAAAGACAAAAAAATCTCTCGGTTTTGAAAAAAAATCCATGGTTAGTGAGATATCACTCCTGTTGAGGCCTATGTTTCTTGAAAACCCACAATTTCACAATTGTTGGCATAGTCACCTTGCAAAGAGCATAGCGTGGGCCATGCTACGAAAAGCTTTTTTGGAGAGCTCAAATGGAAAAAAAAATCTACATTTTTGGAGAGCTTATGACACCTACATCAACTTTGGACACTGGCGGCCAATTCATCATCTTTTACGAAAGGTGAAAATGAGTCGAAAACACACAAACACCTTTCTACCTTGTTTTTCGGGGTCACGCCTTACACTTTTTTGACTAGTCTCTAAGAATGAGTTTTTGAAGGCCTTCCCCATGGGTCATTTTCAACAATTAAAGATGTTATAGAAGCAGTAGGGCTGTTCTCTTTGTTCTCTCAAATTTCAATTTTAAAACGAACGTGCCTAAAAATGGCCTCAAACATGTATGCTTTTTCCATTTTTGAGATTTTATTGAATTTTCAACTTTGTGTAATGTTTGACAATTCCTAGTTTTGAATTTTGTAGGGGGGTGAAAAGAAGATGAATTTTGGATGAATGTAAAAGTAAAAATGTAAATGCATTGTAAATGGAGTTTAATAGGTGTCTTATCCTCCACTTATTGCTTTGAGGATATGTCTCAGTGGTTAGGGAAAGGAGGCATTTTTTGTGCAACCTCCCTAGGGTGTAGTTGACTTAAAATAGATACATTTATTTGACTTTATTGTTGGAAAATTTGACCTTCAGGGAGGATTTCGACCTCGGTAGATATATGAGGCCTTTTGTAATCTTCCAAAGGTTGGAACATTGTACATTGAACTAGTGTATTTCGGTTTGATCCAGTATCCTGATGAATACGAGAGAAAGGGTGCAACTTAAATTCGGGGATTCATGTGGTGAGCTTATGTAGCTGTACTTCTCTTTCGTAATTCACTCCATTGAATAATTCTCTCTCCATTTAATATCTACTACTTTCTAACTCATTGTCTTTAAAGGTTTTCGCAAGGATACATGAGTAATTCATGCCCTTGTTTCGATGGAATGATTATGTTGTGTTGATTTATTCTTAAGGAATGAATTCATACTTATATGCTTGTTCTAGTCTTTATATTCATCCTGCACCATAATCATACAACTTATTTGGTCATTTGAGCTTGCTGATACTGCCCCTTGCTTATTCCCTGCCAATTCTTTCTCTTGTAACCCTAATTGAGTTTTTGACCTAGTTACGGAAGGTCCATTTTCGTCCCTTTAAAGAAAATCCAAAATCGATCAAAACCTCGACCTACTATACCTGAATAAAATCTCCATTATTCGGTCAATTTGGCCGTGATCTCATTGAGAGAGCCATACGTACTAATAGGGCTAGCTACTAGGTCAAAGTAGTATGTGGATTCCGCACAGATTCTTGGTCTCCTTCTCGGCCTTCAAAGATGCGGTGGAGTGCTAACATCTTGACGTCGTTTCCGACGAGACGAAGCTGATAGTCTCTCCAGCACGGGAAGAATGACAAGGATCGAATGTGATTTCTAACGGTGGACAATGATAAGGCCTGAGACGGTTGTTGCATCACTACCTAGCGACTCCGGTCATCGAAGAAGAATCCAAAGGTTCATTATTTTCATGGCGACTCCTCTTTTGAGAACCGATTAGTGTGAATAAATTCTTGAGAGTAGACTTCATTATTTTTCAAAATGAATTAAACTACTCGGAGGTATGCTCCTATGAATCGAGTCATATTCATGGTTTACGAATTTTATTCCTTGTATATATTGGAAAACAATATTGCCAAAAATTAAAGGTCGGGATGGAGGAGAAGATGCTAGTTTTAATTTGGTCAAATTTAATTTTCATATTCACAAACTTAAGATTGAGTTTCGTGAAGGTGTACGATGAAGAGGAGTGTTCAATGATACCTTGGAGGAAAAAGTGAGATCATGGTATGATAATCTACCATCTTCTAGTTTGTATTCTTGCGAGACTTTCATTCAATTTTCTTTCAACATTATCAAAGCTCTAATTCTTCCTTATCGATGAGATTGATAGTTGTTTGTGAGATATACGAAAATTTCATTAAGTTTTTTGAAAATTTGTATGGAAATGGGGTTGAAGAGTGTATTGATGATGCGATCATAGAAGCCCTTTATGATTTTTCCTCCCGGCCAAGAATCGGTAGCTTCCTCCTTGGATTAAACGGACTCGACCAAAAATAGAGAAATGCCTATTCTAGATCTTGAAAATGAAAATCATCGAAGCCAATGTTAACTGCTATAAGAAACTCAAGTTTATCCTCTATACGAAGATGAAATAGATTAGCTCTTGAAAAGTCATGTTACGACCCAAGCTAATACCGGGTTTGTAGTGTTCCTTTTGTAGTCAAGAATTTAGTGAAACTTCTTCCATTATTGAAAATGAAAATGCGGTTTAAATGAAGATAATCATAAAACTCATGAAATATACGAAAGGAAGTTTTTGTGAAGTAGTAATTTTGTGATGATGATTTACCATAAAGATCAACTTAAAGGACTATTTTCTTTCATGAAAAGGATAATGCTCTCATGTTTAACAATATTGAAGAATGTTTTCTATTCAAGGATGATTTGAACTATGAATTTAGAGGTATGAGCCTAAGATAGACATCGTGCGAGAGATAGAGTCGAAGTTTTCCCATGCTTGAGGAATTTACGAACGTACTCACATAGCGAGGTCTATGCTTCCCTATACCTTCTGTGGATCAACAAACCAAGTGTACTTACAAATCGAGAATGAAGGGTGTGCTTGTGTTTTCACGAATCTCAGGAATAGGAGTAAAATTTCATATTTTTGAAAGATCCTTTCTTGATTTGTTGGGTATTAGGGATACTATATTTTCTTGAATTTATGGATCACGAGGACATTTCGGTGAACACTCGAAGTTGCCTATCTTGTTTTTTCTTCACCACGATCGAGGAAAGTGAGAGAAGAATTCAAGTAAGTAGCCATTTCTTCCCGTATTGGTTACCTTTGGAAGGCTTCAATTCACATGATTGTACATATATCTTCAACGAGGAAAGTGGTTGTCATACGAGATTTTAAGCCCTCAAGTCATCGGTGATATCACTAAAACATTTGGCGGAAATTCCGACGACGAATCATCGCTATTCGAACACATTGTCGTCGCAAGACGTAGTTGGAAAGAGCAGACAATGGTTCCTGTAAGTCACGATTCCAACCTGACTAAAAAGTATGTGATGGCCTGACACTTTCGTCAACTCAGCAAGCGTCACTCTTCGACGTTTTTCAGTACGCAGGCCGCTATAAATTGTCGCACTTCAGCGAAATGTGGTCGGCATTTAAAACATCGCTCTTAAGACGTCTCTAAATTGTCACAATTACGACGAAATGTGGTCAGACGTTTTGAACGTCGCTCTTAAACGTCATGCTTGTCACAATTACGAGGAAATGTGGTCGAACGTTTTTTGAACGTCGCTCTTAGCATTTATCATCGCTTGTCACAGTCCTGACAATGTGGTCGACGTTCCGAAGGTCGCTCTTCAGAAAGCGTTTCTAATATGTCACAATTAAGCCGAAAAAACTTCTGAGAGACATCGGAATTGCAACGAAAGGTTCAATTTAAAAAAAAAAATGAAACTTTAAAAAGGGAGAGGAAAAACAACATTTTGAATATATTATATGAAGTAAAACGGTACATGAAGTCATTACATTTCCACATCTGAAGATTTGAACCCAAACTATCCATCCGAGAAAAGTGGAAGTCCCACGGACAATGATAGAAAATACCCCATGTCACATTCGGGGACATGATATAAAACCTACATTAGCAGTCACATGGAGATTATCGACAATCTAGAAAACATCCAAATATGCCCAAGCATTTATAAGAAAGTGAAATAACGGTATGTAGAATAGTAAAACAGAGATAGAGTACGAACGTCCATTGTTCCAAATACAACAAAGTACCCAAAATCCTTGAACATGAAAGCATTAATCATGTGGCAGTGTGATATGTCCCAAATATAAAAAGACCATGAGACCATGTCAATAAACTAGCAACGGGGAGACCGGCATCGCTAGTTTTGGAAAGCTGATGATAAACATTAATCATTTTTTTCACAGGAAAAAACGTTGTTTTTTTGAATGTATATTATGTATGAAGTAAAAATGATTACATGAAGTCATTACATTTTCACATGCGAAGGTGTGGAACCCAAATATCCATCAATCTGGAAGTCCCACCCAGACGATTGATAGAAAAATACCCCATGTCACATATAGGGACTTGATATTAAATCTAGTAACCGGTCCACGCAGAATTATCAACAATCTGATACTTTCTTCCTTGCTACTCTTTGACCTCTTTATTTGATACTCTTCATGCTCTGATACTCTTTGACCTTTGTTCATCCTTTTATCCTTTTTATCACTTGATATCTGTGGTAAATAGGCAAAAATTTATGTAAGGATATTTTACAAAAGTTCCATCATTTCTTCCCATTGTTCCTTTGCTCTTTGGTACTTTACCTTTCTTAGTGTTTCATATTCGATGTCTGAAGAAATTAAATTTGATTTGGGTACTTAAATGATTTACTTCATGCTAGAATAAAATAAATTCTCCAATCTTTCATGAAGGTTTTCCCACTGTAGGCAATGCTTAACATTGATGAACTAGTTGAAGAACTAGCTTGATTATCTAACATATTTTGTCGATTTTTCAACTTACATAACTATCAAGGTCAACCAAACATCTTCGAAACTAATAAATTTGGGCAATCCTCTTTATTTAACAAAATATTCAATCTTTCTCTGAAGGCAATGATTTCTTCTTGCATGTCACAACACCTTCGTTCTAAATTGTACGAGTTCTTTTAGTAAAAACTCTCTTTATTTCAATTGTTCGGTCTATCCACGAATACCAATTCTTTTAAAGTTGATTCTTGAATCCCAGTATTCAAAAATGTATACAGTCTATTGACACTCTCTTAAAGCATATTTCCCAACTCTTGTCTTGATCTCTCAATCTCATCCAGAGCCAATTTAACTAGGATTGTCTGTTCATCCATTATCGAATTGAGGACCAAACATCCTTTATTGATTGAATGATATTATCCCAAAGAATTTCCATTTATTTCTTTTAAAGGTTTCTCCACGATGTCGATATCCTTTTCCAATGCTTTGTTGTTTTCTAATTTGTTCACTTCTCTTGTTTTATACGGCACTCATTTTTGAAAGATCATATTTATGTTCACTAGAAGTGTACAGTGTTCAGCTTTGTTTTGTGAAGCTCTATGGCCTGAATGTTTTCTTCCATTGACTTTGTTCATTCTCGGTCATTCAAATTTGCGGTGTTGGTCTGTGACAGATACAATGATGACTGTTGTTCTTGTACTTGTCCTACTCTAACGTAGATACTAAAATATTTTCCTGCTTATCTTTTAATGCATTCTCAAGCTCTTTTTCGGTACATTAAGTTGCTCATTCAATTTTAAGAGCAAATCCATTGGATTTCTTTATCAATTTTGTTTGATGATTTATACTGCCCGGTCATGTGGATGTCTTGAGGGCGGTAACTTTAATTGTTTTCTCGGAAGGAAGTTTGCAATATCATCATATTTTCTCTTGATCAATGATACCTTTCACATATTTAGGATTATGACCCAAACCAATGATTATTTCCTCTAAAGTTTTGATTCGTATGTCTAACATGACTTTTTCAAAAGTATAAACATGTCAAGTATTATCCAAAGAATCCTATGACTTATGGGTCATCATTGATTTAATAAGTCTGAGAGTAGAATAAATCATCTCCCTTTGTTTACTTGTGTAGCTCAATTTGATCGAGATGGATGTCCTTTGCTAAGACTTCAAAATTAGTCCTACTTACATCAATATAACAGTAATTTGTTACCTTGACTTAAATGGCTCATTAACATCTTACCTGTTGGATGTCATGGTGACATCGATCTTGCCTTGATTTTTGGGAGCCATCTTCAAATGTTAGTTTTTACCACTTTAGAGTCTAAGTGGATCGTTCTAGCCTTTATGATGAATGTTCTTTTGATGTCGAAGCTGAGTTTTTCACTGGAGGTTTGAAGAATATTTACACTTTTTCGCCTCTGTTATTCCCTATTTTTGAAAATTAGTGGATGTCCCACTACTGTATCTTGTTTGTTAATTGTCTTCTGCTACTGAGCATCGGGGATTTCACAAATGATTCATCTTCGGAAGAAGGAGTTAATTTACTGCCTTTTAACAATCTTCTTGTTCGGAAAAGCCACCAATAGGAGTATTTGTTATTCTCTCTTTTTTCCCTTTTAATATTCGGAAGGTTTGTAAAAAGAAATTCTGGCTCAACGATGCGAGTAGGAGGAATTTTCTTGACCTTGTTCTTTAGAAGTCTCACAGTTTGCCTTGTATTATGAATTTTCAATTATTTGTATATCGGATCCTTTTCTTTTCCCTTTAGATTCTCTCTTCCCTCATGCTAATCTCCTGTAAATTTGTTGTAAGTTCTGGTGCAGAAGAAGATCTGCACACAGCTCACTTTGTACAAGATTAGGTCAAGTATATTTTCAAGATCTTTCATTACATTTTCAACATTGACACCTTTCTATCATTTTCAACCAATGTCCCTTGTCCATTCATCCATATTAGCATATTGTTATTTAAAGTTCTTTGTTGGATGTATGGTGTGTTGTTTATTTTTCATTCTATTATCCTGAGGATAAATTTGTTTGGATCATAAGGCACCCGAGTAGAAACTCTTTTGTAGTACGAGATAGTCCTTTACAAATCCTTTGAAGCTGCTTTCTGCTTCCCTAGAGTTACCACAAATGGAAAGGGACCTAATTGGCTCTTGATCTTGATTGAGCCTTTTCTTTGCATTGCAAAAATGAATTATATCACGAATTATTCATCTGCTGAAATATTCACTATGCAAGAGTCTCATTGGGACATGCCAGGCGTTTGAATGGGCACAATTCACATCTGTATAGCTACGATCTCGTATGAATTTTGATGCCATTTTGAGTCTGCCTATCTTGTAATGCTTTGAGAGGCTGAAGGATTTCTTTGATTTTTTTTTTAACAATGTTAATTCTAGGGAAGGAGAGAGACTCACTTTTATCGACGAAATGGATTACAGGATGAACAAAAAAGGTCGACAAACTCATTATAGATAAAAATTAAATTGTGAGTAATGAAGACAAAAGATGGCTTGACCCTAGGATTCCTTCGGCATCAGGATTTCTTAACATAAAAAGGGAATTTTCTGGTAGTAAATCATGAGATGATATATGGCAGAAGAATATGGCTACTCTCTCATTCTCAAATCTCATGAGCGATCATGGACCCCAGCCAATGATATAAGATGCAAAATTGTATGGCAGTAGGGAGAACATCAGGGGAGTAAATGGATAACAATTCTAGGTTAAGTAATTCAACATGCTCACTGTGGAAAGCATTTATGGAAGATATTATGTTTAAAATAACTCTACCCTCATCATTAAAGAAAACACATAACCACTGCATAAGGAGGTTTTTAGGGTGATGCTACGGCAACATGAAGTTTGGCATAGGCGGTTTGACTCTTCATGGATAACTTAGTAGATTTCTCAAGTAATTCAACTGTGGACGGGGGAGTGAGGCTTGACCCAGGTTGGAATTGTAACAGCATTTCATTTATGGTGTGTGGAATTATTGGGAAAAGAAATTTTGACTTGAGGATAAAGCGCTCGTTGGTTGGGATCATAATTTGCATAGAAAATAATGGATTAACTCAGGAAAAAGAAATATGAATTTGAGGGAGAAGATTACATAGGAAGATTTGATTCCCAAAGTCCAAATATGTTAGAACCATTAAATAATTGTCTCTGCCGGCGGCAAAATATTCAAGAGGATTCTCACCGAGATGCAAGTCTTAATTTGAAAATCCATATCGGGCCCAGAGCAAATAATCCAAGTACTTGTGAGGGCATTGATGGGCACAACATTCGAGCTACGGAGACTTCATTTCTGGTTCTTGTGGATTCAGAAATGGAAGTTAAAGTTTGTGGAAAAGGGGCACAATTACCGGTTTGGAACTATAATTGCCCCCAGGTTACGGGAATGAAAAGACCAAGCGAACTTGCTTTTCGGACAACAGTGCTGAAATTAAAACTAAAACTGAAGTTTTTTACGAGTTTATGAAATTGGAATAAATACTGTTTACGAGAAATGAAACGTGTTTAAGCAGTGGCCAGTTGCCTTGGAGAAGAACACGAAATACTCGGCTTCAATTCTCTTGACGAAAGGTAACGGTATTGAGAAGCGTTATGGATGGTTTTTGAATTTTGTTGCATGTTGGCTAGCGCATGGAGTATGATAGTAATCTGGATACAATTTGTTTTATTTAAAAGTCAAAGGTGGCCGGGTTTTGATTGATGATGTCGACATGTATGATGGTTTCGTCACAAAGGGATAGGAGCGGATATTTGTTTGGGCCGCTCGTAGTGGAAATAAGTTGAAAAATATTGGGCGAATTTGATAAAAGTCCCGTCACAGCCTCTCCTTCGTACGCCAGCCAACTTGGTTAAAATATTGATTGGAATTCATTTGGTTTTCGCGTCTGGGGTGGAACGACGTCGGCATGCTTTTATTTTGGAATGCGGTGGTTGAATTATGGTTTATCATAGTTTAGTGTGAGCTCGACTTAAGAACAATTTTGTTTGATCCCATCTTATAAAATTTGTGTTGGTTTTCTTTGATAATACACATATTTATAATAAATCATGGGAATACACTAGTAAACATGTGGAAAAGTTATATAAATTATTGAGAGCAATCATTTTTATGTGAAAATATCAAAATGTGCTTTTGGGAAATAAAATTCGAGTATTTGGTTCATATTGTTTTAAAGGAAGGTGAAGTTGGAGCCTCAAAAGATGCAAGCTATTGCAAATGACCTATTCTAAGAAAATCAAGGTTCTTAGAAGATTTTTGAACTTACATGATATTATTGATCATTTGTTAAGAATTATACAAAGCCATTTCAAAGTCCATACAATCTCTTGAAGAAAATATCATTTATGGAATGATGAGGCCTGCTGGCATTCTCTCTTTTAATGGATGCCATGTCTTCTACACACCAACATCCCAGTTGCACCTACTTTTGGTAAGACATTCATAGTAGAGTGTGAGGCACTAGGACAAGGAATTTACGTAACATTGCTCTGATAAGGGATATCATTAGGTTTTAAAAGCAAGGAATTAGAGAAAATATTTGGTGAAATCTAAATATGAAAAATAAATGAAGCAATATTATGTTAAAAAATGGGGATAATGTATCACTGGGAGGTACTTTAAAGTCAAGATATACCATGATAGCATAAAGTATTTTGAAGCTATGGATTTCATTGGAAGATTAACAAAAATGAGGAAAAAAATGAAAATTTTTAATTTTGAGATAATACGCAAAAGGGTAGGAAAATTTAGTACATAATGCTCTTTCTAAAACAAAGAGCCTCGATTTATCCAATTCATTTCTATTCCTAGGTGGTAGAAGAAGCTTGCCATAGCTGGAAAAATGACAATAGTACTAAACAAAAACTAAAATTTATAAAGGATGGGATGAACTCTGGAGCATTGGGGTAGAGATATACTTTGGTACGGAAATGTAGAATATTTTATGCCTTAAACATGTTGGAATAAACAAATATTAAGGAGTCCCATGTCTCTCGATGGTAGGACGCGGGGGTTCCTTAAAACATCTCAAAGGATAAAGAAAATATATTTTTGGAAGGAATGAAGAAAGATATTCAAATTTTGTAGAGAAGGTCGAGGGTTTGCATAATAAATAAAAGAGAGATAGTAAGATGTCTAGGGAGTTACTTCAACCATTCCACATACATATTCAAAATAGAAGATATATCAACGGACTTTATTACGGGGTTATTTGAAATATAAAGGTAAGTATTACATTTTTGTGGTAATTTATATAGACAAATTTGTAGATTTTTTTAGAGCTCAAAGTACATAAACAGCCAAGCCAATTAACCCAAAATTCTAGTGAAAATTCATCGTCTTCTTAGTTTCTAAAGTAATAGTAACAAAGAAACTTTTGGAAATAATTATTTAATATGGTGGAGAAACAATAGGCACCATGGAGTTCTACATATCAAACAAAATCAAATAATTTGAGAACAAAAATAGTTAACAAATGTTTTTTGAGTTATCTACAATGTTTACTATTTAGAAAAGCAATCTTAATGGATGAAGTGGGTTCCTCAAGGAAGAATGGTAATATGATACTAATCATGCGTGGTCTCTCTATGCAATAGGTGTCATTTTTTCATGATTGTCTGGATTGAACTATGGAATATGTTCAAACCTTTTTTCTTGAGCAAAGGTGTTCCATATTCTTGAAAAACCAAAAAATCAAAAAATTTAAAAAATGTAAAGAGGGTATACCCTAAAAGAAAAATCAAAGGGTAAGAAAAATAAAAATGGTCAAAAAAGTGAAAGAAATGAACCCCAAACAAAAAATAGACCAAGGAAAGTGTGCAAATCCAAATGCCACTACTATTTCATTTTTGTAAATAAGCAATTGTGTGCAGCTTGTCAAACTTTGCCACAATTTATGAAGAGTCAAACTGTTTAAACTTGACTCATTCATGTTTCAATTTCATGTTGTAGAATAGAGAATAAATATCTGACCAAACAGTTTAATCTTGGCAGATAAGTAAATAGGTAGAGTTAATAAAAGGTGCTCAATAGTTTAATCTGAGCCCTTGGATGTAATAAGGGTAGAATTAGATAGATTTTCCATGTAAAAAGAAAAAGGTTGATAAGGGTTTGCAAGTCTAAATGCACCCTAATAAAGAAGAGAAAATGGTAGTGTCAAGTAGATAGGGTAGGTAGATGGTGTTGCAAAGTTTTATGTGATGAATGATGGTGCTGAATATGTTTAATCTTTTACCTTCATCAAAAGTACTCAATCAGAAAATGCATTGAAGAATTCACAGAAAGCAAAGTCAAAATCATTAACTTCCCACATCACTTTTTCCCTAAGTTTTCACTAATTTCCCCAAAGTGCTAAGGTATTTGGAGATCAAAAGGGCTCAAGGCATTTCCTTGACTTTTGGAGGGACCGGACCCTCGGCCTGATGATAAAAAAGACCTAATTACTTGAAGTTATCCATTATCATTCACTTTCAATCTTTTCCTAAGTAAAATCCCATTTTGCTTAGGAAAATCATGCAAAATTCCATAAAAAAATCCCTCAAAATAACTTACTATTCTAAGTTTAAGTGTTGAAGATGAGATATTGCAATTTACTTCAGAAATTGTCACTTTCTTAGATGTGCAAAGTATTTTGAGTTCCCTTGTCCCTTTGTCATATTAACATTTAACTCTATTTACTAAATCCCTAGTGAAATGCCCTATCATAAGTATATAACTCCTTTTATATAAATATCCAAAAACCCCTCTATTATAAACTTTAGCCAAAGTATTTATTTCCCCGTGCATTCAAATAAAAACCCACTATACAAGCCCTTTGGTTAAATATATCGTTATATAATACTCCCGCCCCTATGGTAAATTAATTATATCGGTTAATTTATCATATAATAAAAAAAACATATATGAGAAAATCTCTAAACATATGATATATATGTTTAATACAAAAAGAATAAACCCGAAGTTTTATTTTTAAAACCAAAACTTCGGAAAGATCCTCATGCCACCATGGCCCATCCACTTGGCATCCCACCCAACGAAACCCCGCCGCGACCCCTATTTCCATTATAATTATGGGATTAATTAGTTATCAGGACTAATTAATAACCTTTCCTCCACCAATCATGTGCCACCCGGGATGATTAATTAAAACGCTAATTATGTCGGGCCCGCGTGATAACCACCCCACTATCTCTCCATCCTTTCAACCGTTGGATCGCCCCTCCACAAATCTAAGGCTAATACTCATTCCGCTAGCCATCCAATGTCAGAGCATTAACGCGCGGGGGCTTGGTGGTATTTGACTACTCTTCCGTCCACGTGTCAATACTCCAATGGAATCGCTCCCCCCGCGCTCAATACCACCTTTGTCCATAAGCGGTGCGGGGACTAACCGCTTACCACCCAACCCTGCCCCACGTCAGCTTGTACTGAAATGACATCATTCCTCGAAAAACTAAAAACCCCTTTTTGACTTTGGAAATAAAACAAATTTGCGTGTTTTTGTGTCATTTTCGTTATTCGAAAGCGACTGCACCTTCTGCTGCAAAATTCAAATTTTCACTGGAATTCACTGTTCTATTCGATTTCGCTCCAGAATTCTGCCAGACCTGTGTTCAAGCATCCTCCTGCTACCATCTGATACCTGTTAAAAGCCAGCTTTCCTCCAAGAACAGGTATTTATCCTATAGCGCTTCGAACTTCAAAAGAAAGTCTGTTTTCCTTGTTTTCCACTGGATTAGTGATTAAATCTTATCACTGAGATCATTCTCTGAGGTTTAAAACTGTGAATTGTTCCCCCGAACCTGCAATTGTGCCAATATCCCTCATTAAAATTGAAATCGCGCCCGGCCTGTGAAGAAAACCCAGAAACTTCCGTTTTGAATCCACAAGAACCAAAATGGAAGCCCCGACAGCCTTGAATGTGACTCCATTGAATGCCCCCCACAGAGAGTTAGAATATTTGCCTTTAGTAGATAAAGATTTTCAGATTAAAAACTTGCATTTTGATGAAAGCCCCCTTCTGAGTTACTGTCGTTGCAGAAACGATTATTCGAAGGGGCAAGATGTCATTGGGTTGTGGGAATCTAATCTCCCGAGATATCTCATCCCTTCAGTCATTATTTTCCCAGAAATTATCCACTATTGCCATTCTAACTATGATCCCACTCAGAGAGCTGTAATATCCCCTGACCAGAGTGTTCTTTTCCCCATTACTCCCCAGGCTATCAATGCAATGCTACATTTTGAACCAGACCAAGAACTAGCACCTTTGTCTATGGAAGAATTGATTGAAAAGTCTAATAAATTGACCCCAAAAAAATTGGAGTCCATTTGCCAGAATTTCATGTTGCCTGAACATCAACCTAAGGGACCTCCTCCCTATGGTTTTTATTATTTCAATCAGTTGGGAAGGCTTATCCTAAATATGATATCTTTTGTCTTGGGTTTCAATACCAGTGAATGTGTTGATGAGATAACCCTGGTTTTGATGTCTATCTTTACTCCTGGGCAACCTCCTGAAGTTAAATATGACTTTGCCTCCTTCATAGCCAATAAGATCCATGATCAGTTCATGAGGCTAGATGATGAGAAAGTTTTTAAGTATTCCTCAGTTATTTATCATCTCATTATCTACTATCAATCAGAGAAGTTTCCTTTCCCTGTTAAAAAGCTTGATGCCAAGGGAAACCCTAGGTCAGTTATATTTTGGTCTCCCATAATTCATTCTTCCTATGATTCTCCATATTCCTACACTGAGTTCATCGATCTTTTTGTATATCCTGCAACTACCTTGTTGACAGGAATCCCTCCTCCAAGACTTAGTAATGAAATCAAGAAGACCTTGCAACTTTCAAGGACTTATAAAGTTGGAGATTGGTATTTATATCAAAACCATTCAGTCATCAGAATCTATGGATGTGAATTACATCCATTCAAGTTGCCAAGATATGTGCCCATGAGAATTTTTGCCTTGGAATATTTCAAGCAAATGAATAATTCAGATGTGATCCATTTTTGTAGTGTGAAGAAGAAAGCCCAACTAAGGATCAAAAGTCAATTAGGTCCTTTCATCTGCAACTCTAGGGAGGCCGAGCGAGAAGCAGAAAATATACTACAAAGCCATTGCAAGTTCCAAAGAAGTTTCCGTTGGACTCCTTATGATCCATTTGGTTTTATTTGTGAAAAAAGAATGAAGAACAAGTCATCCCCATATATTCACCACAGGATTCCTGATATAGAACAATATGCTAACCAAGATGAATGGGTTAAAGGGACACTAGTTGAGAAAGAAAGTGAAGAAGACAAAATGAATAAAATTATGAAAGATCTTGAGAAGAAATATGACCTAGAATCTTGTGGTCAAGTGCAGGTACCTCACATTGGCACTTCTTCAGCAGCAAATCCACAGCATAGATTACAGGAAGGCAGTTCACTAGTTGCAGCAGAGTCAAAAGGCAAAGGAAAGGAACCTGAGATACAGGTCATTGAAACTTTAGTCATGGCAGAGAAACCTCAAACCTCCATAGCACCTGATCAAACACAAGTTTCTCCCATTCAAGTAAAACATCCTGAAGTTTCAGAATTACAAACTCCATCCAACATGGAAATAGGAAAGAAAAGGTAGGTTCCAGATACTACTCCTCGTAAAGACTCCTTAGGAATACATCAAGCCAAAAAGCATAAACCAGATCCACTTCCAGATGTGGAAATCATTGATGAAATATTTGATGATGGAAGGGAAGATAGTGAACTGACTGGCACAGTTAGTGAAACAAACACAGGACAGAAAGGAAAAGCTTTGCAAAAGCAGTTAAGTACTGAGGTATCCTCTTTCAGACCACCAAAAGCAGATACAGGGGATATAAAAAGAACTTTCATTAATATAAAGGCAAAGAATGATCCATTGAGAATGAAAGTATATGATCAATATCTGAAAATGGCTCCACATAATCAGGAAAGGTTAATGTCAGCATTTGACATTTCACAAGGCAAAATGATAATGAGCCACTTCAAGTCCAAGGTGCCAAAACCCATGACAGCAGCTGATTATATTAGAACAAATTTTGAAGTCCTGGCAAAGGACATTCATCCTTTGGACCAGATAGAGCTGCATAAACAAACTGGGGAAATGGTGTATTCCACTCTTACTAATAAGGCCATGGCAGCCATAACGCTGCAAGATTCTTTAAATAACACAAGCGCCCAATTGCAAATTGAAAAGGCCTCTTCTCAGGCCAAAGATAACAGAATAAATTCTTTGGAAGATATAATCATCAGCTTGGGTCACAACCCCAAAGATATTAAAAGCATTGAGGCACTAATAAAGAAGAAAGATGATGACATAGCTGTACTGAGAAAGCAGCTGAAATTGCCAGCCTCAAGGCACCCCCAGACCCAAGAAGTTTTAAAGGGGAATTCACAAGAAGAGGTAATGGAGTTGCTCTTAAAGGTAACTGAGCAACTAAGTGAAACAGAGAAGGGATTGGAACAAGCTTTACAGGAAAAAGAAGCTATCAAGCAGGCATCCATCACAGAAGCTACTACAACCACAGGTACTACAACAACAAAGCAGCAAACAGAGCCAGCGCAGGTAAACACTTCTGGTTTAAGTTCTGATGAGTTGATAAAACAAATGGAAAGTTTACAATTAAGAGTCACAGAACTTCAAACCACAAAGTTACAATTAGAAAATTTGGAGTAGAAGTATGATACATCTAAGAAGACAGTTGCTGATAATACCAGAGAAATTAAAAGATTGGACAGATTAGTTAAGGCTTTAGAAAAAGATCTTTCATTAGAAAAGCCTTTGAAGGAAATAAATGAAATTCTTTGGGGAAATATAATTGAGTTAATAAAAAGTATTTGGCCCTCTATTCAAGCAATTTTTGAACAAAATGACTTGATTAAAATAGCTCAGGAAGAAATAAATAGAACAAGAGATGAACTAAGAGGTAGACCTGAGCAGGCCAATCAACTTATTCAATTTTTGAACACCCGAACAAAGCAACAGCTTGCAGTACTAGGAATTGAAGACAGGACCGGCACTATTTTGATGATAAAAAGAGTTTTCATCAAAATAACTTTTATGCAGAATTTAGAAAGGAAGTGTTCAGATATTTTGGCTGATATTAATACTTTCAGAGGAAAATTTCAGATTTTTTTGGACAGTGGGTTACCCAGTCCAATGCTCTCAGAGGACCAAATAATGGAACTGGAAACCTATGTCAAGAAAATAAATATACATGCTCATAACGTAACTGCTTGTTCCATCAGTTTTCCAGAAGCAACGTTGCCAACAGGGAGAAATCTATATGATAGGTTGAAGAATTTATTTTATCTTGAACATGAAATAAGGTATTTGTTCCCTGATCAGCCTACTTTTTACAAACTCACAGAGGCTGATGAAACGTTGAGGAAACTTAAAAGAACCGAAATACCAGAAGATCAATGGTGGAATGACCTATTGAAAATTCTATGAAAATTATCTTCAGGATGAGAATTTTATCTTTTTTACTATTATGTGAAAGATAAAAATGAGTACAGGTTAAAGAGTATCAGTTGAACAGGTTAAAGAGTATCCGTAAAGACAAAGAGTATCAAACAAGCAAAGAAATTACTCCAAGGGACAACACCGAGCCCTATTTCAGCACTTACCTCCAGCACATCAGCAAAATGAGGAAACCGTACATCAGCAGTTACTTATTATTCTATCTACGAGACCATTTGTCTCCTGTTTATTTGTAAATTACTCTTTAGTCACCCTAGATTATTGGCTAGGTTAGTGAGAGATTTTCTCAATTATTTTTTGTATAAATAACCCTCAAAGAGAGTATTGAGGGTGGATTCTACTACTTCGCTGTGACATTGATGTTTTTGGAATAAAAGTGCTTTGGAGAAACTTCTTTGTGGCTTGCTGGATGACAATTTGAAGCTCAGGACTTTTTGCAGGATTCATGTGTCGGACTGCAGTTCAATAAGTCTTTCTACCCTATGTCTTAAGTTTTATATCCGTTTATAATATCATTGTGTCCATTTCTGAATAGTTAACATAAAGGATTGAATCAGAATTTACTTAATTGTACTCTGATTTCAGATGTGATTATTCTTAATGTTTTCCTCTAAATTAGTTATAAGCATGAATTCTTAAATGCTCTTGCTTTGCTAATTTAAACATTCTTGATTACTATAATAAAGAATTATTAATTGCTCTTTGTTTGTAGTCATTTCATTTCTTTCTTTTGAACATGGTGAAATATTCTTAGCTGCCTTTCATCCCTTCAAAATCATCCCATCCACTTTAAATTTTAAGGATTGTTCTCTGTCTGGCTATCTTGCCCTGCAAAACCATCTTGTGTGTAGAATAGAAATCCAGTAAAGCCATCCTTTGACTCCATAGCCCAATGGACTGAAAATCTTCAACCTTGCCCCTAGTTTGCGGATTCCACCATTTTCAAACAAACTCTTGGATCTATAACTAGCCTAAAACCTTCTAAGAAAAAAGATAAACTATAAAGAGAGAGCCCTCTCTGGATGTAGATTGGCTAGATTCTGCATCTGAAGGTTGGTTTGTGGTTACCTCGGGTATACTTTCCTTTTCCACAACTTCAAGGAAAACCTGAGTGATAACATAGTGGCGACCATACTGGGGATCTGAATCATCTTTATTTGGTAATATTTTTCACTTATAAGCTATAGACAGAGTCTGAAGATCAGCTAGGTAGCCTTTGAAATTGCTTTTGCTCTGCAATTGCAAAAGTAAATAAATGTTGCTTCAGTCTATCTCTGATTTAGCTTATCACTAAACCTTAGTTTAAAAATGTTTAATCAGACTCTCTAGTTTAACAGATCTTTGAGAAAAATTTTAATCATACATCATTATTTCTTGAAGAATTTGTAGAAGTTTTATTTATTCTTTCAATTAAAATCAAAAATCCAAAAACACATAGTCTAGGAAAACTGGCTTCAGAAAGGATTCGACATACTAGGTCAAACCCTGACCCTAATCCACCACCAATATTTGAAAATCCAAATCTGATTCCTAGGATTCTTAGAAAACAAGGAAGTCAAGAAAGTTCTGAAAGAGGAAGTCAAGAGAGTTCAGGAAGTTCTAGGCCACTTTCTAGATCTGCATCCTGTCCCGTGAAAATTATATATATTGATGAAATTCCTTTTGATGCACGCTTTGAAACATCCATATTTGTGAATTTTTCTGAAACCGAATTATCCAGATTAGTTCCAGATCCATTGTTCTTTGAAGATTTTCAATACAGATTTGTTTCACATCATCTTGACAGACAATTACAGAACTCTATTCAATCTGAACAAACCTTTGAAGAAAATTCAAACATCTCTGTAATTACTGAAGCATCTCCAAGTTTAGTTACTTTTTCTCAAGCTTTTCAAACACCTGTCACCCCTTCTACTCCTCCATATCCTCCTACCAGACCATCAACTCCTGTTACCCCACTATATCTTCCAATGGCCAATCGATACGCCCCTTTACAGATATCAGCCAACGCTGCTGCTTTGCCCCAAGATTACCAGAGTAAGATCACACCTTTTGATGGATCAGGTACTTATACAGCTCAACAACATACCAAAAGGATGACGGATTACTTTGAGTTCTATGAAATTGACACTGATGATGTCCGAATGAGAATTTTTGTTCAGAGTCTTACTGGAGAAGTTAGGACATGGTTTAGGGCCCTTGCTCCAAATAGTATTGCTGATTTACCAGATTTATATAGGGCATTTTTTAACAGATGGGAGAAGAAGAAAGATCCTCTTCAAATCCTGTCAGAATTCGAAAAATTAAGAAGAAGACCTAATGAAACAGTACAAGATTACATCATTAGATTCAATGAAGCATATAACGCAGTTCCTCAAAACCTAAGACCCCCACCTGACTCCGTATTGGTTAAATTTCCAGACGGTTTTGATTCTGACATTGCTTATTCACTCAGGAAAAGAGCCCCTCAAACCTTAGAGGAAATGAAAAGCATAGTGGTGAGTGTAGAAGCAAATCTGATAGAAAAACGATCTAGAGCAAGAGCAGAAAGAAGAATGCCTCTGAATGAAGAACCTTCAGCTTTTGAAAAGAAGCTGGATGCAATCATTAAAGGTATGGAAAGATTAGGATACAGAGTGGAAACCATTGAAAGAAAGTCTTCTAGTGATAATCAAAATGTTACAAGAAACCAAACTTTAGGAGAAATCTGAATCAAAATATTGGAAAGAATGTCCCTGACCAAAACATTAGGCCACCTTTCCAAGAAAACTTTGTTGAAGGATCAACTTCTGAAGAACCTACAGAAGATGTAGAGATAAACAATGTAACTGATGACAAAAATGAACCAGAAGTTTTCCTATCCCAGGATGATCAAGAGAATCACATCCTTGAAACATTCCAAACTCATTCAGGTGAGACTTTTGATTTTAAGGAAGGCTATGACACAGCAATTTATGAGGTCCATAAACAGTATAATTTGAGAAGTAGACGGATTGATGTGCCAAAGAATAGAAAACAGAAAAATGCAAAACAAAATGTCAAAGGTAAAGTTAACATTCCCCTTGTACAAAACATTCCCCAAGTACAAATTCTGTCTAGGATAACTCCCAGCCCTTCAAATCTAATAATTGAAGATGTCTCTGACAACCAACCAAACAATAAACAACAATCTAATACTTTTCCTCCTGTAGGAAATGTAGAGGAAACAGTAGAAGTTAGTTCAGAAACACCTTCAAAACAAAATTTCATTCATGAAAAAGAGAAAAACATTGAAGACCCAAAAAATAGAGAAAACCCAACTGTGCAAAACACTAAAACTCAAACAGAAAAACCTTTTAATCTAGAGACTGAAATAGGCAAACTGAAGATAGTCGTTCCTTTATCAGAATTGGCTAAACATGATGTCTATAGAAGTCAAATTACCAAGTCCCTAAACATTAACATTACTGGATTGGACGATTCAGTAAATATTCTTGATGATCAACCCAAACTTCTTTTTGGCCCCGAGGTAAATGGCAAACCAGAAAGTGGAGGAACTCCTCCATTTTATGTAAGCCTGAATGTTCATGACAAGATACTCCATAATGCAATGCTTGATTCTGGAGCATCTCATAATTTGATGCCAAAAGCGGTAATGGAAAGATTAAATCTAGATATTACCAGACCATACAAAGATTTGTTTTCATTTGATTCTAGTCAGGTAAAATGTTTAGGTTTGATTAAAGATTTGTGTGTTACTTTGGTACAATACCCTGCTAAGTCTGTTTTGATGGACATAGTAGTGGCCGATATTCCACCTAAATATGGTATGTTATTGTCTAGATCTTGGGGTGCTAAACTTGGAGGGTCTATTCAACTAGACATGTCATATGCAACTATTTCAGTATTTGGTCAGCCTAAAAGACTTTACAGAGAGACATTGATGAAATATTTAGTCAGTAGCCATGAGAAGCCTGAGAACTTCCCTGTTTACTCTATACATTCTGATATGGACTCTTTTATTTTATACAATGCTGAGTTGGATCTCCCTACTGAAATAGAAGCTCCAGAATTGGAAACCACAAACAAAACTATTGTTAAAATTGAAGAAATCTCTGAAAACAAGGAAACACCAGATGATCAAGAAAAACCAGAAGAAACTAAACAACTAGCTCCTGTCAAGAAACATTTTAAAACAATTGATGAGGATTATGAACATGAAATTCTATGGCATTTAGAATTTGATGGCTCAGTAAACAAATTAGGGGCAGGAGCTGGGATTTGGTTACATAATGTTGAGAATAATCATGCGGAGGGTCATGCTTATAGGTTGAATTTCAAATGCACTAACAACATGGCAGAGTACGAAGCTCTTTTATTAGGGCTTAAACATGTCAAGAAGTTAGGAGCTATTAGGGTATCAATCATAGGAGATTCTGAACTAATTATTCAACAGATTAAAGGAGAATGTTCAACAAACGACATGAGATTGAAACAATACAGAGAAACAGTTGTAGAAATTCTCAACACCTTTCTACAATCTCAACTTGCCAAGATTCCCAGGAAACAAAATTTGCATGCTCACAGCCTCGCAATGTTTTCTAGTACATGTAAATTACCTTTTGATCCTAATCATCAGTTTTCAGCTGAGATTAGACATAGGCCTGCTATACCAGACAATCTTTTGAATTGGCAAGTATTTGTAAATAACAATCAAATCAATAGTTTTTTGACACTTCAAAATGAGTTTTCTAACTGTAATATAGATGAAGACATAACTATTGATGAATTTGATCAAGAAAAAGAACAAAAAATTGAAATTTCAAGAGAAAATGCAATTCATATGCTGCACCCAACCACATTCACAGAAAAAGACATGTAGAATTTGAAACACATGGAATCTGATGAGATCATAGAAGATGAGACAGAAATCATCAATTTAAAAGATAATCATTTGCCCAAAGGATTAACTCCTTTGGAAGATCTGTTTGATTCAAATGATATTCCATTTAGACCTAAAATGGAACCTGTTAAGGCTGATATGGAAGAATGCAATTTAGGAACCCCAGAAAATCCAAAAATGGTTAATTTGTCCAAATCTCTTCCAAAATATCAAAAGGTCAAATATGTTGAACTATTGAGAGAATTCCAGGATGTTTTTGCCTGGAGTTATGAAGATCTGAAATCTTATGATACATCCATCATTCAACACACTATACCTTTGAAACCAGATCAGAAACCTTTCAAACAAAAGCTTAGAAGAATAAATCCTGTTTTATTACCCTCAATTGAAAAGGAAATCAAAAGAATTTTTGAAGCAGGGATTATAGCTCCTATCAGATTCTCAGAATGGGTTTCTAACCTGGTACCAACAAGGAAGAAGACTGGGGAAATTAGACTATGTGTCGATCTAAGAAATTTGAATAAAGTTTCTTTAAAAGATAACTATCCTTTACCAAAAATGGACCATATTCTACAAAGGGTAGTAGGATCTTCTAGAATATCTCTACTGGATGGATTTTCAGGGTACAACCAGATTCTGGTTCATCTTGATGATCAAGATAAAACAGCATTTACAACACCATGGGGTACGTTTAAATATGTCAAAATGCCATTTGGGCTCAAGAATGCAGGAGCTACATTTCAAAGAGCGATGGATATTGATTTTGCTAAAGAAATACATGATTTTCTGGTTATTTATCTAGATGATTTAACTGTTTTTTCTAAAATAGATCAAGAACATTTAGATCATTTAAGGCAAGTATTTATAAAATGCAGAAAATATGGGATTTCTTTAAACACTAAAAAGTCATTGTTTGGTTTGGAAGAAGGAAAGCTTTTAGGCCATATCATTTCTAAAGATGGCATTAGGATTGATCCAGAAAGAATACAAGCAATTTTACAGATACCTCATCCTAGAAACATAAAAGAGTTGCAAGCATTCATAGGAAAGATTAATTTCTTGAGAAGATTTATTTCTAGTTTAGCTGAGTTACTTAGATTGCTTACTAACATGTTGAGGAAAGATTCAAGCATTGACTGGACTGTAGAAGCCAAGCAATCATTTGAAGAAATCAAAATGGCTTTAACAAGAACACCAGTTCTTACCAGTCCCAAATTTGACAGAGATTTCATTATTTTTTCATTTTCTTCTGAACATACAGTTGCAGCTGTTTTACTTCAAAAAGATGATCAAGGGTGTGAAAAACCAATAGCATTTTTTAGTAAAGCACTTAGGGATGCATCTTTGAAATACAATATTATGGAAAAACAAGCTTTTTCATTGGTAAAAGCAATTAAAGATTTCAGAGTTTACATATTATATTCTCATGTGATAGCTTATGTGCCTAATGTTGTAGTTAAAGATATTTTGACTCAAGATGGCATTGAAGGTAAAAGAGGTAAGTGGATAGCTACCATTTTAGAATATGATATTGAAATTAAACCAACAAAACTCATAAAAGGTCAAGGTTTGGCACAACTCATGACTGAAACTAATTTCCAAGCCTTAGACATTAACGAACTGGATGACGAGCAGGAGATGGCGACTCCAGAGATCAGTCAAGCTTTCTTAGATTCTCCCTGGTACACTGATATCATTCATGTTTTTCTAAACCTGCAAGCTCCTCCAGGGTTGTCCAGAACCAAACAAAGATTTTTAAAGATGACATCCTTGAAATATTGTATTTTAGATGGCACTCTATTTTGGAAAAATCATGAAGGGATCTTATTGAATTGTCTATTAAAAGATGAAACTGATAAAGTTCTTAATGAATTTCATGCAGGGGATTGTGGAGGACATCTCTACTGGAAATCAACTGCAGACAAAATGTTAAGGGCTGGTTTTTACTGGCCAACATTATTTTCTGATGTTAAGAAATTTGTAACAACTTGTCATAAGTGTCAGATCTTTGAGGGTAAAAGAAAGTTGTTACCTCTGCCATTAAAACCAATTTCCACAGAAAGACCTTTTCAACAATGGGGGTTAGATTTTATTGGAGAAATCCATCCACCTTCTTCAGGGCAACACAGATGGATTCTTACTGCCACAGACTACTTCACTAAGTGGATTGAAGCTATCCCATGCAGACAGGCCAATGATTTTGTGATTATAGGGTTTTTAGAAACCAATATACTTTCAAGATTTGGCTGTCCAGAAAAGATTATAACAGATAATGCTGCTGCATTTAAGTCAAAGAAAATGATTAGTTTATGTAGTAAATATCATATTACTTTAGGCCATTCAACAGCTTATTACCCTCAGGGTAATGGACTAGCAGAATCCTCCAATAAAAGCCTTATTAATATCATCAAAAAGTTATTGGAAGAAAATAAAAAGAACTGGAACAAGAAACTGACCAATGCATTGTGGGCAGACAGACTTACAACTAAGAAATCAATTGGGACTAGTCCATATGAATTAGTTTATGGCCTTGAAACAAGATTCCCATCATCTTTAGGAATTCCTGTTATGAAATTACTTCAGGAGGCTCAAGTGGAACCAAATGACATTCAAAGAAGAATTAATCAAACAATTCACTTGCAGCAAACCAGAGAAGAAGTATACCAACGATCTCAAGTCTTGTAGGAAAAGCTAAAGAAAATGTTTGATAAAAGGACTAAAGCAGAAGATTTTCAACTAGGTGATAAAGTCCTAAGATGGGATTCCAGAAGGGAAGAGAAAGGGAAACATGGGAAATTTGATTTCTTGTGGAAAGGGCCTTACATCATACATGCCTTGCAAGGAAACAACACATACTTTTTGAAGAATTTGGACAATTCAGAAGCTGAGGAAGGACCAGTCAATGGTCGAATGCTGAAGCATTATTTTGATCCTATTTACTAGGATGTTTTAATTTTTCTAACTTGTACATAATATATCCTTTTCTAATGCAGTTTGGATTGGATGGTGACTTCTTGTAGTTGAATCCCGAAGTGAAAACCCTAAGCTTCAAAAGTTTCACTATCATATGTACAATAAAGCTACCAGAAGAAGGAGATTACATAGTTCAGTTTGAAGACATTTTGAGGCATCTGACCTGCTGTTCTTGACTTTTCACAAGGAAAAGCCATCCCCAAGTGGAGCCAGTGTTAGACTCCTATACCAATAGGTGTCATTTTTCATGATTGTCTTGATTGAACTATGAAATATGTTCAAACCTTTTTCTTGAGCAAAGGTGTTCCATATTCTTGAAAAACCAAAAAATCAAAAAATTTAAAAAATGTAAAGAGGGTATACCCTAAAAGAAAAATCAAAGGGTAAGAAAAATAAAATGGTCAAAAAGTGAAAGAAATGAACCCCAAACAAAAAATAGACCAAGGAAAGTGTGCAAATCCAAATGCCACTACTATTTCATTTTTGTAATAAAGCAATTGTGTGCAGCTTGTCAAACTTTGCCACAATTTATGAAGGGTCAAACTGTTTAAACTTGACTTATTCATATTTCAATTTCATGTTATAAAATAGAGAATAAATATCTGACCAAACAGTTTAATCTTGGCAGATAAGTAGATAGGTAGAGTTATTAAAAGGTGCTCAACAGTTTAATCTGAGCCCTTGGATGTAATAAGGGTAGAATTAGATAGATTTGCCTTGTAAAAAGAAAAAGATTGATAAGGGTTTGCAAGTCTAAATGCACCCTAATAAAGAAGAGAAAATGGTAGTGTCAAGTAGATAGGGTAGGTAGATGGTGTTGCAAAGTTTTATCTGATGAATGATGCTGCTAAATGTTTTTCATCCTTTACTTTCATCACAAATACTGAAGCAGGAAATACACTGGAAAATCACAGCAAGAAAAGTCAAAATCATTAACTTCCCTCATCACTTTGCCCTTAAAGTTTTACTAATTTCCCCCAAAGTACTAAGGTACTTGGAGATCAAAAGGGCTCAAGGCATTTCCTTGACTTTTGGAGGGACCGGACCCTCGGCCTAATGATCAAAAAGACATAAGTACTTGAGATAATCCATCATTATAATCATTCACCTTTAACCTTTTCCTAAATAAAATCCCACTTTGCTTAGGAAAATCATGCAAAACTTCCATAAAATCCCTCAAAATAACTTACTATTCTAAGTTTAAGTGTTGAAGATGAGATATTGCAATTTACTTCAGAAATTGTCACTTTCTTAGATGAGAAAAATGTTTTGAGTTCCCTTGTCCCCTTGTCATATTAATGTTTAACTCTAGTTACTAAATCCCTAGTGAAAGTGCCTTATCCTAAGTATATAATTCCTTTTAAATTAATATCCCAAAAACCCTTCTATTATGTTTTAACCAAAGTATTTACTTCCCAAATATTCATTAAAAACCCGCTTCATACGCCCTTTGGTTAAATATATCCTTATATCATAGTCCCGCCCCTATGGTAATTAAATAATGTTTATCTATTACCATATAAATAGAAATATCGAAATAACGTTTAAACATATAATTCTATATGTTTAACACAAAAAGAATAAACCCGAAGTTTTATTTTTAAAACCAAAACTTCGGAAAAGCCCCTATGCCACCGTGGCCCATCCACCTGGCATTCCACCCGACGTTTCAACCACAATTGAAACCCCGCCGCGACCCCTCTTTCCATTATACCATGGGATTAATTAATTATTATAATTAATTAATAACCAACTACCTCCACCAATCAACTCCCGCCCGGGGTGATTAATTAACGATAAATATATTGGGCCCGCACCATTTAACTTCCCACCATCTCCCCGTCATTTCAACCGTCGGATCGCCCCTCCAAAGATCAACGCTCCTCGGCAATTCCGCTACCCATCCTTTGTCAGAGTTTTAACGCGCGGGGGGTTGGTGGTATTTGACTAGTCACCCGTCCACGTGTCGATACTCTAATGGAATCGTTGCCCGCTCATCTAATACCACCTTTTTCCATAAGCGGTGCGGGGACTAACCGCTTACCGCCCGGCCCCCCTGCCCCATGTCAGCCCGTACCAAAGTGACGTCACTCCTCGAAAAACTAAAACCCATTTTTTGACTTTGGAAATAAAACAAATTTTCGCGTTTTTATGTCATTTTCAGCATTTGAACGCGACTGTGCTTTCCGCTAAGAAATTCGAATTTTCACTGAAATCCACTGTTCCATTCGATTTCGCTTCGGAATTTCTCCAGACCTATGTCCAAGCATCCTCCTGCTACCGCCTGTTACCTGTTAAAAGTCGGCTTTCCTCCAAGAACAGGTATTTATCCTATAAGCGCTTCGAACTTCAAAAGAAAGTCTGTTTTCCTTGTTTTCCACTAGATTAGTGATCAAATCATTCACTGAGATCATTCCATGAGGTTTTAAAAATGTGAATTGTTCCCCTGAAACTGCAATTGTGTTAATTTCCTTCATTTAAATTGAAATTGCACCCAGCCCGTGAAGAAAAACCAGAAACCTCCGTTTTGAATCCACAAGAACCAAAATGGAGGCCCCCGCAGCTTTGAATGTCACTCCACTGAATGCCCCCCACAGAGAGTTGGAATATTTGCCTTTAGTAGATAAAGAATTTCAGATTAAAGACTTAGTGTTTGATGAAAGCCCCCTTCTGAGTTATTGTCGCTGCAGAGACGAGTACTCAAAGGGGCAAGATCTCATTGGGTTGTGGGAATCCAATCTCCCGAGATATCTCATCCCCTCAGTCATTTCTTTCCCAGAAATCATCCACTATTGCCATTCTAGCTATGATCCCACTCAGAGAGCTATAATATCCCCTGACCAGAGTGTTCTTTTCTCCATTACTCCCCAGGCTATCAATGCAATGATACATTTTGAACCAGAACAAGAACTAGCACCGTTGTCTATGGAAGAACTGATTGAAAAATCTAATAAATTGACCCCAGAAAAATTGAAGTCCATTGGCCAGAATTTCATGTTGCCTGAACACCAACCTCAGGGCCCTCCTCCCTATGGTTTTTATTATTTCAATAAGTTGGGGAGGCTCATCCTCAATATGATATCTTTTGTCTTAGGTTTCAACACCAGTAAATATGTTGATGAGATAACCCTGGTTTTGCTGTCTATTTTTACTCCTGGGCAACCTCCTGAAGTTAAATATGACTTTGCCTCCTTCATAGCCAATAAGATCCATGATCAGTTCATGAGGCTAGATGATGAGAAAGTTTTCAAATATTCCTCAGTTATTTATCATCTCATTATCTTCTATCAGTCAGAAAAGTTCCCTTTCCCTGTTAAAAAGCTTTATGCAAAGGGAAACCCCAGGTCAGTCATATTTTGGTCCCCCATAATTCATTCTTCCTCTGATTCTCCCTATTCCTACACTGAGTTCATTGATCAGTTTGTATATCCTGCAACAACTTTGTTAACAGGAATCCCTCCCCCAAGGCTCAGTAATGAAATAAAAAAGACTTTGCAACTTTCAAGGACTTATAAAGTTGGAGATTGGTATTTGTATCAAAACCATACCGTCATCAGAATTTATGGATGTGAATTACATCCATTCAAGTTACCAAGATATGTGCCCATGAGGATTTTTGCCTTGGAATACTTCAGTCAAATGAATAATTCAGATGTGATCCATTTTTTTAGTGTGAAGAAGAAAGCTCAATTAAGGATCAAAAGTCAATTAGGTCCTTTCATCTGCAACTCTAGGGAGGCCGAGAGAGAGGCAGAAAATATATTACAAAGCAAGTTCCAAAGAACTTTTCGTTGGGTTCCTTATGACCCATTTGGTTTTATTTGTGAAAAGAGAATAAAGAATAAATCATCCCCTTACATACACCACAAGATTCCTGAACTAGAACAATATGCCAACCAAGATGAATGGGTTGAAGAAACACTAGTTGAAGAAGAAAGTGAAGAAGAAAAAATGAACAGAATGATGAAAGATTTTGAGAAGGAGTATGACCCAGAATCTTGTGGTCAAGTGCAGGTACCTCACATTGGCACTTCTTCAGCAGCAAATCTACAGCAGACATTACAGGAAAGCAGTTCACCAGTGGCAGCAGAGTCAAAAGGCAAAGGAAAGGAACCTGAAATACAGGTCATTGAAACTTTATTCATGGTAGAGAAACCTCAAACTTCCAGAGCACGTGATCAAACACAAGTTTCTCCCACTCAGGTAAAACATCCTGAAGTTTCAGAATTACAAACTCCATCCAACATGGAAATAGGAAAGAAAAGGCAGGTTCCAGATACTACTCCTCGTAAAGAGTCCTCAGGAATACACCAAGCCAAAAAACATAAACCAGATCCACTTCCAGATGTGGAAATCATAGATGAGATGTTTGATGATGGAAGAGAAGACAGTCAACTAACTGGTTCTGTTAGTGTGACCCATACAGAGCAGAAAGGAAAAGCTTTGCAAAAGCAGTTGAGTATGAAGTATCCTCCTTTAGGCCACCAAAAATAGATACAGGGGATATAAAAAGAACTTTCATTAATATAAAGGCAAAGAATGATCCATTAAGAATGAAGGTATATGATCAATATTTGAAAATGGCTCCACATAATCAGGAAAGGTTAATGTCAGCATTTGACATTTCACAAGGCAAAATGATGATGAGCCACTTCAAGTCAAAGTTGCCAAAACCCATGTCAGCAGCTGATTATATTAGAACAAATTTTGAGGTCCTGGCAAAGGACATTCATCCTTTAGACCAGATAGAGCTGCATAAACAAACTGGGGAAATGGTGTATTCCACTCTTACTAATAAGGCCATGGCAGCCCTAACGCTGCAAGATTCTTTAAATAACACAAGCGCCCAATTGCAAATTGAAAAGGCCTCTTCTCAGGCCAAAGATAACAGAATGAAGTCTCTGGAAGACATAATCATCAGCTTGGGTCACAACCCCAAAGATATTAAAAGCATTGAGGCACTAATAAAGAAGAAAGATGATGACATAGCTGCACTGAGAAAGCAGCTGAAATTGCCAGCCTCAAGGCACCCCCAGACCCAAGAAGTTTTAAAGGGGAATTCACAAGAAGAGGTAATGGAGTTGCTCTTAAAGGTGACTGAGCAACTAAGTGAAACAGAGAAGGAATTGGAACAAGCTTTACAGGAAAATGAAGCTATCATGCAGGCATCTACCACAGAAGCTACTACAACTACAGGTACTACAACAGCAAAGCAACAAACAGAGCCAGCGCAGGTAAACACTTCTGGCTTAAGTTCTGATGAGTTGACAAAACAAATGGAAAGTTTACAATTAAAAGTCACAGAACTTCAAACCACAAAATTGCAGTTAGTAAATTTGGAGCAGAAATATGACACTTCTAAGAAGACAGTTGCTGATAATACCAGGGAAATAAAAAGGTTAGAAAAAATGGTTAAGGCTTTAGAGAAAGATCTTTTATTAGAAAAGCCTTTAAGGGAAATAAATGAAATTCTTTGGGGTAATATAATTGAGTTAATAAAAGGTATTTGGCCCTCTGTTCAAGCAATCTTTGAACAAAATGACTTGATTAAAGTAGCTCAGGAAGAAATAAACAGAACAAGAAATGAACTAAGAGGTAGACCTGAGCAGGCCAATCAACTTATTCAATTTTTGAACACCCGAAAAAAACAACAGCTTGCAAGACTAGGAATTGAAGACAGGACCGGCACTATTTTGATGATAAAAAGAGTTTTCATCAAAAGAACTTTTATGCAGAATTTAGAAAGGAAGTGTTCAGATATTTTGGCTGATATTAATGCTTTCAGAGAAAAATTTCAAGTTTTGTTGGACAGTGGGTTACCCAGTCCTATGCTCTCAGAGGACCAGATAATGGACCTGGAAACCTATGTTAAGAAAATAGATATCCATGCTCAAAATACAACTGCTAGTTCTATCAGTTTTCCAGAAACAACGTTGCCAACAGGGAGAAATCTCTATGACAGGTTGAAGAATTTAATTCATCTTGAACATAAAATAAAGTATTTATTTCCTAATGAGCCCACTTTTTACAAACTCACAGAGGCCGATGAGACATTGAGAAAACTTAAAAGGACTATGATACCAGAAGATCAATGGTGGAATGACCTATTGGAAATTCTATGAAAATTATCTTCAGGATGAGAATTTTATCTTTTTACTATTATGTGAAAGATAAAAATGAGTACAGGTTAAAGAGTATCAGTTGAACAAGTTAAAGAGTATCCGTAAAGATAAAGAGTATCAAACAAGCAAAGAAATTACTCCAAGGGACAACACCGAGCCCTATTTCAGCACTTACCTCCAGCACATCAGCAAAATGAGGAAACAACACATCAACAGTTACTTATTATTCTATCTACGAGACCATTTGTCTCCTGTTTATTTGTAATTTACTCCTTAGTCACCCTAGATTATTGGCTAGGTTAGTGTGAGATTTTTTCAATTATTTATTGTATAAATAAACCCTCAAAGAGAGTATTGAGGGTGGATTCTATTACTTTGTTGTAACATTGAGATTTTCGGAATAAAAGCATTTTGGAGAAATTTATTCGTGGCTTACTGGATGACGATTTGAAGCTCAGGACTTTTTGCAGGATTCATGTGTTGGACTGCAGTTCAATAAGTCTTTCTACCCTTTGTCTTAAGTTTTATATCAGTTTATAATATCATTGTGTCCATTTCTGAATAATTTACATAAAGGATTGAATCAGAATTTACTTAATTGTACTCTGATTTCAGATGTGATTGTTCTAAATGTTTTCCTCTAAATTGGTTATAAGCATGAATTCTTAAATGCTCTTGCTTTGCTAATTTAAACATTGTTGATTACTATAATAAAGAATTCTTCATTGCTCTTTGTTTGTAGTCATCTCATTTCTTTCTTTTGAATATGGTGAAAGATTCTTAGCTGCCTTTCATCCCTTCAAAATCATCCCATCCACTTTAAATTTTAAGGATTGTTCTCTGTCTAGCTATCTTGCCCTGTAAAGCCATCTTGTGTGTAGAATAGAAATCCAGTAAAGCCATCCTTTGACTCCATAGCCCAATGGACTGAAAACTTTCAATCTTGCCCTTAGTTTGTGGATTCCACCATTTTTCAAACAAACTCTTGGATCTATAACTAGCCTAAAACCTTCTAAGAACAAAGATAAATCATAAAGAGAGAGCTCTCTCTGGATGCAGATTGGCTAGATTCTGCATCTGAAGGTTGGTTTGTGGTTACCTCGGGTATACTTTCCTTTTCCACAACTTCAAGGAAAACCTGAGTGATAACATAGTGGCGACCATACTGGGGACCTGAATCATCTTTATTTGTTAATATTGTTCACTTATAAGCTATAGACAGAGTCTGAAGATCAGCCAGGAAGCCTTTGAAATTGCTTTTTCTCTGCAATTGCAAAAGTAAATAAATGCTGCTTCAGTCTATCTCTGATTTAGCTTATATACTGAACCTTAGTTTCAAAATTTTTAATCAGACTCTCTAGTTTAACAGATCTTTGAGAAAATTTTAATCATACATCATTATTTCTTGAAGAAGTTGTAGAAGTTGTATTTATTCTTTCAAAAATCCAAAAACACATAGTTTAGGAAAACTGGCTTCAGAAAGGATTCGACATTCTAGGTCAAACCCTGACCCTAATCCACCACCAATATTTGAAAATCCAAATCTGATTCCTAGGATTCTTAGAAGACAAGGAAGTCAAGAAAGTTCTGAAAGAGGAAGTCAAGAGAGTTCAGGAAGTTCTAGACCACTTTCTAGATCTGCATCATGTCCTGTGAAAATTATATATATTGATGAAATTCCTTTTGATGCACGCTTTGAAACATCTTTATTTGTGAATTTTTCTGAAACCGAATTATCCAGATTAGTTCCAGATCCTTTGTTCTTTGAAGATTTTCAATACAGATTTGTTTCACATCACCTTGACAGAAAATTACAGAACTCTATTCAATCTGAACAAACCTTTGAAGAAAATTCAAACATCTCTGTAATTACTGAAGCATCTCCAAGTTCAGTTACTTTTTCTCAAGCTTTTCAAATACCTGTCATCCCTTCTACTCCTCCATCTCCTCCTGCCAGACCATCAACTCCTGTTACCCCACTATATCTTCCAATGGCCAATCGATATGCCCCTTTACAGATACCAGCCAACGGTGCCGCTTTGCCCCAAGATTACCAGAGTAAGATCACACCTTTTGATGGATCAGGTACTTATACAGCTCAACAACACACCAAAAGGATGACGGATTACTTTGAGTTCTATGAAATTGACACTGATGATGTCCGAATGAGAATTTTCGTTCAGAGTCTTACTGGAGAAGTTAGGACATGGTTTATGGCCCTTGCTCCAAATAGTATTGCTGATTTACCAGCTTTATATAGGGCATTTTTGAACCGATGGGAGAAGAAGAAAGATCCTCTTCAGACCCTGTC
Organism: Pinus albicaulis; assembly: GCA_034641835.2. NCBI lineage: Eukaryota > Viridiplantae > Streptophyta > Pinopsida > Pinales > Pinaceae > Pinus > Pinus albicaulis. The sequence goes on along the minus strand of CM076582.1, from coordinate 124,919,593 downwards.
AGAATTTGAAAAATTAAGAAGAAGACCTAACGAAACAGTACAAGATTACATCATTAGATTCAATGAAGCATATAACGCAGTTCCTCAAAACCTTAGACCCCCACCTGACTCTGTATTGGTTAAATTTCCAGATGGTTTTGACTCTGACATTGCTTATTCCCTCAGGGAAAGAGCTCCCCAAACATTAGAGGAAATGCAAAGTATAGTGGTGAGTGTAGAAGCAAATCTGATAGAAAAACGAGCCAGAGCAAGAGCAGAAAGAAGAATGCCTATGAATGAAGAACCTTCAGCTTTTGAAAAGAAGCTGGATGCAATCATTAAAGGTATGGAAAGATTAGGGGACAAAGTGGAGACCATTGAAAGAAAATCTTCTACTGATAATCAGAATGTTGCAAGAAACCCAAACTTTAGGAGAAACCTGAATCAAAATATTGGAAAGAATGTCCCTGATCAAAACATTAGGCCACCTTTCCAAGAAAACTTTGTTGAAGGTTCAACCTCTGAAGAACCTACAGAAGATGTAGAAATAAACAATGTAACTGATGAAAAAAATGAACCAGAAGTCTTCCTATCCCAGGATGATCAAGAGAATCACATCCTTGAAACATTCCAAACTCATTCAGGTGAGACTTTTGATTTTAAGGAAGGCTATGACACAGCAATTTATGAGGTCCATAAACAGTATAATTTGAGAAGTAGATGGATTGATGTGCCAGAGAATAGCAAACAGAAAAATGAAAAACAAAATGTCAAAGGTAAAGTTAACATTCCCCCTGTACAAAACATTCCCAAAGTACAAATTTTGTCTAGGATAACTCCCAACCCTTCAAATCCAATAATTGAAGATGTCTCTGACAACCAACCAAACAATAAACAACAATCTAGTACTTTTCCTCCTGTGGGAAATGTAGAAGAAATAGTAGAAGTTAGTTCAGATACCCCTTCAAAACAAAATTTCATTCATGAAAAAGAGAAAAACATTGAAGACCCAAAAAATAGAGAAAACCCAACTGTGCAAAACACTAAAACTCAAACAGAAAAACCTTTCAATTTAGAGGCTGAAATAGGCAAACTAAAGATAGATGTTCCTTTATCAGAATTAGCTAAACATGATGTCTATAGAAGTCAGATTACCAAGTCCCTAAACATTAACATTACTGGATTGGATGATTCAGTAAACATTCTTGATGATCAACCCAAACTTCTTTTTGGCCCTGAGGTTAATGGCAAACCAGAAAGTGGAGGAACTCCTCCATTTTATGTAAGCTTGAATGTTCATGACAAGATACTCCATAATGCAATGCTTGATTCTGGAGCATCTCATAATTTGATGCCAAAAGCAGTAATGGAAAGATTAAATCTAGATATTACCAGACCGTACAAAGATTTGTTTTCATTTGATTCTAGTCAGGTAAAATGTTTAGGTTTGATTAAAGATTTGTGTGTTACTTTGGTACAATACCCTGCTAAGTCTGTTTTGATGGACATAGTAGTGGCCGATATTCCACCTAAATATGGTATGTTATTGTCTAGATCTTGGGGTGCTAAACTTGGAGGGTCTATTCAACTAGACATGTCATATGCAACTATTTCAGTATTTGGTCAGCCTAAAAGACTTTACAGAGAGACATTGATGAAATATTTAGTTAGTAGCCATGAGAAGCCTGAGAACTTCCCTGTTTACTCTATACATTATGATATGGACTCTTTTATTTTATACAATGCTGAGTTGGATCTCCCCACTGAAATAGAAGCTCCAGAATTGGAAACCACAAACAAAACTATTGTTAAAATTGAAGAAATTTTTGAAAACAAAGAAACACGAGATGATCAAGAAAAACCAGAAGAAGCTAAACAACTAGCTCCTGTCAAGAAACATTTTAAAACAATTGATGAAGATTATGAACATGAAATTCTATGGCATTTAGAGTTTGATGGCTCAGTAAACAAATTAGGGGCAGCAGCTGGGATTTGGTTACATAATGTTGAGAATAATCATGCAGAGGGTCATGCTCATAGGTTGAATTTCAAATGCACTAACAACATGGCAGAGTACGAAGCTCTTTTATTAGGGCTTAAACATGTCAAGAAGTTAGGAGCTATTAGGGTATCAATCATAGGAGACTCCGAACTAATCATTCAACAAATTAAAGGAGAATGTTCAACAAAAGACATGAGATTGAAACAATACAGAGAAACAGTTGTGGAAATTCTCAACACATTTCTACAAGCTCAACTTGCCAAGATTCCCAGGAAACAAAATTTGCATGCCCACAGCCTTGCAATGTTTGCTAGTACATGCAAGTTATCTTTTGATCCTAATCATCAGTTTTCAGCTGAGATTAGACATAGGCCGGCTATACCAGACAATCTTTTGAATTGGCAAGTATTTGTTAATAACAATCAAATCAATAGTTTTTTGACACTTCAAAATGAGTTTTCTAACTGTAATATAGATGAAGACTTGACTATTGATGAATTTGATCAAGAAAAAGCACAAAAAATAGAAATTTCAAGAGAAAATGCAATTCATATACTGCACCCAACCACATTCACAGAAAAAGACATGCAGAATCTGAAAAACATGGAATCTGATGAGATCATAGAAGATGAGACAGAAATCATTAATTTGAAAGATAATCATTTGCCCAAAGGATTAACTCCTTTGGAAGATCTGTTTGACTCAAATGATATTCCATTTAGACCTAAAATGGAACCTGTTAAGGCTGACATGGAAGAATGCAAGTTAGGAACCCCAGAAAATCCCAAAATGGTTAAGTTGTCCAAATCTCTTCCAAAATATCAAAAGGCCAAATATGTTGAACTATTGAAAGAATTCCAGGATGTTTTTGCCTGGAGTTATGAAGATCTGAAGTCTTATGATACATCCATCATTCAACACACTATACCTTTGAAACCAGATCAGAAACCTTTCAAACAAAAGCTTAGAAGAATAAATCCTGTTTTATTACCTTCAATTGAAAAGGAAATTAAAAGAATGTTTGAAGAAGGGATTATAGCTCCTATCAGGTTCTCAGAATGGGTTTCTAACCTGGTACCAACAAGGAAGAAGACTGGGGAAATTAGACTGTGTGTTGATCTAAGAAATTTGAATAAAGTTTCTTTAAAAGATAACTATCCTTTACCAAAAATGGACCATATTCTTCAGAGGGTAGTAGGATCTTCTAGGATATCTCTACTAGATGGATTTTCAGGGTACAACCAGATTCTGGTTCATCCTGATGATCAGGATAAAACAGCATTCACTACACCATGGGGTACGTTTAAATATGTCAAAATGCCATTTGGGCTGAAGAATGCAGGAGCTACATTTCAAAGAGCAATGGATATTGATTTTTCTAAAGAAATACATGATTTTCTGGTTATTTATCTAGATGATTTAACTGTTTTTTCTAAAACAGATCAAGAACATTTAGATCATTTAAGGCAAGTATTTATTAAATGCAGAAAATATGGGATTTCTTTAAATCCTAAAAAGTCATTGTTTGGTTTGGAAGAAGGAAAGATCTTAGGTCACATTATTTCTAAAGATGGCATTAGGATTGATCCAGAAAGAATACAAGCAATTTTACAGATACCTCATCCTAGAAACATAAAAGAGTTGCAAGCATTCATAGGAAAGATTAATTTCTTGAGAAGATTTATTTCTAGTTTAGCTGAGTTACTTAGATTGCTTACTAACATGTTGAGGAAAGATTCAAGCATTGACTGGACTGTAGAAGCCAAGAAATCATTCGAAGAAATAAAAATGGCTTTAACAAGAACACCAGTTCTTACCAGTCCAAAGTTTGATAGAGATTTCATTATTTTTTCATTTGCTTCTGAACATACAATTGCAGCTGTTTTACTACAAAAAGATGATCAAGGGTGTGAAAAACCAATAGAAGCACTTAGGGATGCATCTTTGAAATACAATATTATGGAGAAACAGGCTTTTGCATTGGTAAAAGAAATTAAAGATTTCAGAGTTTACATATTATATTCTCATGTGATAGCTTATGTGCCTAATGCTGTAGTTAAAGACATCTTGACTCAAGATGGCATTGAAGGCAAAAGAGGTAAGTGGATAGCTAACATTTTGGAATATGATATTGAAATTAAACCAACAAAACTCATAAAAGGTTAAGGTTTGGCTCAACTTATGACCGAAACTAATTGCCAAGCCTTAGACATTAACGAACTGGATAACGAACAGGAGATGGCGACTCCACAGATCAGTCAAGCTTTCTTAGATTCACCCTGGTACACTGATATCATTCATGTTTTATTAAACCTGCAAGCTCCTCCAGGGTTGTCCAGAATGAAAAGAAGATTTTTAAAAATGATATCTTTGAAATATTGTATTTTAGATAGCACTCTATTTTGGAAAAATCATGAAGGAATCTTATTGAATTGTCTATTAAAAGATGAAACTGATAAAGTTCTTAATGAATTTCATGCAGGGGATTGTGGAGGACATCTCTACTGGAAATCAACTGCAGACAAAATCTTAAGGACTGGTTTTTACTGGCCAGCATTATTTTCTGATGTCAAGAAATTTGTAACAACTTGTCATAAGTGTCAGATATTTGAGGGTAAAAGAAAGTTGTTACCTTTTCCATTAAAACCAGTTTCCACAGAAAGACCTTTTCAACAATGGGGATTAGATTTTATTGGAGAAATCCATCCCCCTTCTTCAGGGCAACATAGATGGATTCTTACTGCCACAGACTACTTCACTAAGTGGATTGAAGCTATCCCATGCAGACAGGCCAATGATTCTGTGATTATAGGGTTTTTAGAAACCAATATACTTTCAAGATTTGGCTGTCCAGAAAAGATTATAATAGATAATGCTGCTGCATTTAAGTCAAAGAAAATGATTAGTTTCTGTAGTAAATATCATATTACTTTAGGCCATTCAACAGCTTATTACCCTCAGGGTAATGGACTAGCAGAATCCTCCAATAAAAGCCTGATTAATATCATTAAAAAATTGTTGGAAGAAAATAAAAAGAACTGGCACAAGAAACTGACCAATGCATTGTGGGCAGAAAGACTTACAACTAAGAAATCAATTGGGACTAGTCCATATGAATTAGTTTATGGCCTTGAAGCAAGATTCCCATCATCTTTAGGAATTCCTGTTATGAAATTACTTCAGGAGGCTCAAGTGGAACCAAATGACATTCAAAGAAGAATTAATCAAACAATCCACTTGCAACAAACCAGGGAAGAGGTATACCAAAGATCACAAGTCTTGCAGGAAAAGCTAAAGAAAATGTTTGATAAAAGGACTAAAGTAGAAGATTTTCAACTAGGTGATAAAGTCCTAAATATTGGATTCAAGGAAGAGAAAGGAAAATATGAAATGGATTTTTCAGGGAAAGGGCCTACATCTATATGTCTGCATAAAACAATGTTATTATTTTTGGAAGTGATCGAATAATCTTGATTCAAGAAGGACTCAGTCAACAGTCAATGGTCGAATGTCAAACATTATTTTGATCCTATTTATTTACTTAGGATGTTTTTTAATTTTTTTTCTAACCTAGTGCATATTACATCCTTGCATCCTTTTCTAATGCGCTTAGATTGGATGGTGACTTCTTGTAGTTGAATCAAGAAGGCCCTAAGCTTCAAAAGTTTCACTATCATATGTACAATAAAGCTACCAGAACAAGGAGATTACATAGTTCAGTTTGAAGACATGTTGAGGCATCTGACCTGCTGTTCTTGTCTTTCCACAAGGAAAAGCCATCCCCACGTGGAGCCAATGTTAGACTCCTATACCAATAGGTGTCATTTTTCATGATTGTCTTGATTGAACTATGGAATATGTTCAAACCTTTTCTTGAGCAAAGGTGTTCCATATTCTTGAAAACCAAAAAATCAAAAAAGTAAAAAAATGTAAAGAGGGTATACCCTAAAAGAAAAATCAAAGGGTAAGAAAAATAAAGTGGTCAAAAAAATGAAAGAAATGAACCCCAAACAAAAAATAGACCAAGGAAAGTGTGCAAATTCAAATGCCACTACTATTTCATTTTTGTAAATAAGCAATTGTGTGCAAATTTTTGTCAACCTTGCCACAATTTTATGAAGAGTCAAACTCGTTAACTGCTAATCTATATTTCAATTTCATGTTATAGAATAGAGAATAAATATCTCATCAAGCAGGCTTAATCTTCAAGGGATAAGTAGATAGGTAGAGTAAATAAAAAAGGAGCTCAATACTTTAATCTGAGTCCTTGGATGTAATAAGTGTAGACTTAGGTAGGCTTGCCATGTAAAAGAAAAAGAAGATTGATAAGGGTTTTCTAGTCTAAATGCACCCTAATAAAGAAGAGATAATGGTAGTAGTAGATAGGGTAGGTAGATGGTGTTGCAAAGTTTTATTTGATGAATGATGCTGCTACATGTTTTGGATCCTTTACTTTCATCACAAATACTGAAGCAGGAAATGCACTGGAAAATTCACAGCAAGCAAAGTCAGAATCATTAACTTCCCTCATCACTTTCCCCTTAAAGTTTTACTAATTTCCCCCAAAGTACTAAGGTACTTGGAGATCAAAAGGGGCTCAAGGCATTTCCTTGACTTTTGGAGGGACCGGACCCTCGGCCTAATGATAAAAAAGACCTAAGTACTTGAGATAATTTATCATTATAATCATTCACCTTTAACCTTTTCCTAAGTAAAATCCTATTTTGCTTAGGAAAAATATGAAAAATTCCACAAAAATCCCTCAAAATAACTTACTATTCTAAGTTTAAGTGTTGAAGATGAGATATTGCAATTTACTTCAGAAATTGTCACTTTCTTAGATGTGTAAAATATTTTGAGTTCCCTCTTCCCCTTGTCATATTAATGTTTAACTCTAGTTACTAAATCCTAGGAAAGTGCCTTATCCTAAGTATATAATTCCTTTTAAATTAATATCTCAAAAAACTTTCTATTATGTTTTAACCAAAGTATTTACTTCCAAAATATTCATTAAAAACCCGTGTGTGGCACACCCTTTTCGTTAAATATATCCTTATATCATAGTCCTACTTCTATGGTAATTAAATAATGTTTTTCTATTACCATGAAAATAAATATCAATAACGTTTAAACATAATTATATATGTTTAACACAAAAGACAACCAAGTTTTACTTTTAAAAACCAAAACTTCGGAAAAGCCCCTATGCCACCGTGGCCCATCCACCTGGCATTCCACCCGACGTTTCAAACACAATTAAAACCCCGCCGCGACCCCTCTTTCCATTATACTATGGGATTAATTAATTATTAGAATTAATTAATAACCAACTACCTCCACCAATCAACTCCCGCCCGGGGTGATTAATTAACGATAAATATATTGGGCCCGCACCATTTAACTTCCCACCATCTCCCCGTCATTTCAACCATCGGATCGCCCCTCCAAAGATCAACGCTCCTCGGCAATTCCGCTACCCATCCTTTGTCAGAGCTTTAACACGTGGGGGCTTGGTGGTATTTAACCAGTCTCCCGTCCACGTGTCGATACTCTAATGGAATCGCTGCCCGCTCGTTCAATACCATCTTTGTCCATAAGCGGTGCGGGGACTAACCGCTTATCGCCCGGCCCCCCTGCCCCACGTCAGCCCGTACCAAAGTTACGTCGCTCCTCGAAAAACTAAAAACCCCTTTTTTGACTTTGGAAATAAAACAAATTCGCGTGTTTTTATGTCATTTTCATCATTTGAACGCGACTGCGCTTTCTGCTACGAATTTCAAATTTCCACTGAAATCCACTGTTCAATTCGATTTCGCTCCAGAATTCCGCCAGACCTGTGTTCAAGCATCCTCCTGCTACCGCCTGATACCTGTTAAAAGCCAGCTTTCCTCCAAGAACAGGTATTTATCCTATAGCGCTTCGAACTTCAAGAGAAAGTCTGTTTTCCTTGTTTTCCACTGAATTAGTGATTAAAACTTATCACTGAGATCATTCCCTGAAGTTTTAAAACTGTGAAATGTTCCCCTGAAACTGCAATTGTGTTAATTTCCTTCATTTAAGTTGAAATTGCGCCTGGCCTGTGAAGGAAAACCAGAAACCTCCGTTTTGAATCCACAAGAACCAAAATGGAAGCCCCGGCAGCCTTGAATGTAACTCCACTAAATGCCCCCCACCGAGAGTTAGAATATTTGCCTTTAGTAGATAAATATTTCCAGATTAAAGACTTGCATTTTGATGAAAGTCCCCTTCTGAGTTATTGTCGCTGCAGAGACGAGTATTCGAAGGGATAAGATGTCATTGGGTTGTGGGAATCAAATCTCCCGAGATATCTCATCCCCTCAGTCATTAATTTCCCAGAAATTATCCACTATTGCCATTCTAACTATGATCCCACTCAGAGAGCTGTAATATCCCCTGACCAGAGTGTTCTTTTCCCCATTAGTCCCCAGGCTATCAATGCAATGCTACATTTTGAACCAAACCAAGAACTAGCACCTTTGTCTATGGAAGAATTGATTGAAAAATCTAATAAATTGACCCCAGAGAAATTGGAGTCCATGTGCCAGAATTTCATGTTGCCTGAACATCAACCTAAGGGGCCTCCTCCCTATGGTTTTTATTATTTCAACAAATTGGGAAGACTCATCCTAAATATGATTTCTTTTGTCTTGGGTTTCAACACCAGTGAATATGTTGATGAGATAACCCTGGTTTTGCTGTCTATCTTTACCCCCGGGCAACCTCCTGAAGTTAAATATGACTTTGCCTCCTTCATAGCCAATAAGAGCCATGATCAGTTCATGAGGCTAGATGATGAGAAAGTTTTTAAATATTCCTCAGTTATTTATCATCTCATTATCTTTTATCAATCAGAAAAGTTCCCTTTCCCTGTTAAAAAGCTTGATGCCAAGGGAAACCCTAGGTCAGTTATATTTTGGTCTCCCATAATTCATTCTTCCTATAATTCTCCATACTCCTATACTGAGTTCATCGATCTTTTTGTATATCCTGCAACTACCTTGTTGACAGGAATCCCCCCTCCAAGGCTTAGTAATGAAATCAAGAAGACCTTGCAACTTTCCAGAACTTATAAAGTTGGAGATTGGTATTTATATCAAAACCATTCAGTCATCAGAATCTATGGATGTGAATTACATCCATTCAAGTTGCCAAGATATGTGCCCATGAGAATTTTTGCCTTGGAATATTTCAGGAAAATGAATAATTCAGATGTGATCCATTTTTGTAGTGTGAAGAAGAAAGCCCAACTAAGGATCAAAATTCAATTAGGTCCTTTCATCTGCAACTCTAGGGAGGCCGAGCGAGAAGCAGAAAATATACTACAAGGCCATTGCAAGTTCCAAAGAAATTTCCGTTGGGTTCCTTATGATCCTTTTGGTTTTATTTGTGAAAAGAGAATAAAGAATAAATCATCCCCTTACATACACCACAAGATTCCTGAACTAGAACAATATGCCAACCAAGATGAATGGGTTGAAGGAACACTTGTTGAGGAAGAAAGTGAAGCTGAAAAAATGAACAAAATTATGAAAGATCTCGAGAAGAAGTATGACCTAGAATCTTGTGGTCAAGTGCAGGTACCCCACATTGGCACTTCTTCAGCAGCAAATCTACAACAGACATTACAGGAAAGCAGTTCATCAGTTGCAGCAGAACCAAAAGGCAAAGGAAAGGAACCTGAAATCCAGGTCATTGAAACTTTAGTCATGGCAGAGAAACCCCAAACCTCCAGAGCACCTGATCAAACACAAGTTTCTCCCATTCAAGTAAATCATCCTGAAGTCTCAGGATTACAAACTCCATCCAATGTAGAAATGAGCAAGAAAAGGCAGGTTCCAGATACTACTCCTCCTAAAGAGTCCTCAAAGCTAAATCAAGCCAAAAAACAGAAACCAGATCCAATTCCAGATGTGGAGATCATTGATGAAATATTTGATGATGGAAGGGAAGACAGTCAACTAACTGGCACAGTTAGTGAAACAAACACAGGACAGAAAGGAAAAGCTTTGCAAAAGCAATTGAGTACTGAGGTATCCTCTTTCAGACCACCAAAAACAGATACAGGGGATATAAAAAGAACCTTCATTAATATAAAGGCAAAGAATGATCCATTAAGAATGAAGGTATATGATCAATATCTGAAAATGGCTCCCCATAATCAGGAAAGGTTAATGTCAGCATTTGACATTTCACAAGGCAAAATGATGATGAGCCACTTCAAGTCAAAGGTGCCAAAACCCATGACAGCAGCTGATTATATTAGAACAAATTTTGAGGTCCTGGCAAAGGACATTCATCCTTTGGACCAGATAGAGCTGCATAAACAAACTAGGGAAATGGTGTATTCCACTCTTACTAATAAGGCCATGGCAGCCCTAACGCTGCAAGATTCTTTAAATAACACAAGTGCCCAATTGCAAATTGAAAAGGCCTCTTCTCAGGCCAAAGATAACAGAATAAAGTCTTTGGAAGACATAATCATCAGCTTGGGTCACAACCCCAAAGACATTAAAAGCATCGAGGCATTAATAAAGAAGAAATATGATGACATAGATGCACTGAGAAAGCAGCTAAAATTTCCAGCCTCAAGGCACCCCCAAACCCAAGAAGTTTTAAAGGGGAATTCACAAGAAGAGGTAATGGAGTTGCTCCTAAATATGACTGAGCGACTAAGTGAAACAGAGAAGGAATTGGAGCAAGCTTTACAGGAAAAGGAAGCTATCATGCAGGCATCCACCTCAGAAGCTACTACAACCACAGGTACTACAACAGCAAAGAAACAAACAGAGCCAGCGCAGGTAAACACTTCTGGTTTAAGTTCTGATGATTTGATAAAACAAATGGAAAGTTTACAATTAAGAGTCACAGAACTTCAAACCACAAAGTTACAGTTAGTAGATTTGGAGCAGAAATATGACACTTCTAAAAAGACAGTTGCTGATCATACCAGGGAAATCAAAATATTGGACAAATTAGTTAAGGCTTTAGAGAAAGATCTTTCATTAGAAAAGCCTTTGAAGGAAATAAATCACATTCTTTGGGGAAATATAATTGAATTAATAAAAAGTATTTGGCCCTCTATTCAAGCAATTTTTGAACAAAATGACTTGATTAAAATAGCTCAGGAAGAAATAAACAGAACAAGAAATGAACTAAGAGGTAGACCTGAGCAGGCCAATCAACTCATTCAATTTTTGAACACCCGAACAAAGAAACAGCTTGCAAGATTAGGAATTGAAGACAGAACTGGCACTATTTTGATAATAAAAAGAGTTTTCATCAAGAGAACTTTTATGCAGAATTTAGAAAGGAAATGTTTAGAGATTTTGGCCGATATTGATGCTTTCAGAGAAAAATTTCAAGTTTTATTGGACAATGGGTTACCCAGTCCCATGCTCACAGAGGACCAAATAATGGAACTAGAAACCTATGTCAAGAAAATAGAGAGCCATGCTCAAAATACAACTACTAGTTCTATCAGTCTACCAGAAGCAACGTTGCCAACGGGGAAAAATCTATATGACAGGTTGAAGAATTTATTTCATCTTGAACATGAAATAAAGTATTTTTTTCCTGATGAGCCCACTTTTTACAAACTCACAGAGGCTGATGAGACATTGAGAAAACTTAAAAGGACTATAATACCAGACGATCAATGGTGGAAAGACCTATTGGAAATTCTATGAAAATTATCTTCAGGATGAGAATTTTATCTTTTTACTATTATGTGAAAGATAAAAATGAGCACAGATGAAAGAGTATCAGTTACACAGGTTAAAGAGTATCCGTAGAAACAAAGAGTGTCAAACAAGCTAAAGAATTACTCAAAGGGACAGCATCGAGCCCTATTTCAGCACTTACCTCCAGCACATCAGCAAAATGAGGAAACAGCACATCAGCAGTTACTTATTATTCTATCTACGAGACCATTTGTCTCCTGTTTATTTGTAAATTACTCCTTAGTCACCCTAGATTATTGGCTAGGTTAGTGTGAGATTTTTTTTCAATTATTTCTTGTATAAATAAACCCTCAAAGAGAGTATTGAGGGTGGATTCTATTACTTTGTTGTAACATTGAGATTTTCGGAATAAAAGCATTTTGGAGAAATTTATTCGTGGCTTACTGGATGACGATTTGAAGTACAGGACTTTTTGCAGGATTCATGTGTTGGACTGCAGTTCAATAAGTCTTTCTACCCTTTGTCTTAAGTTTTATATCAGTTTATAATATCATTATGTCCATTTCTGAATAATTTACATAAAGGATTGAATCGGAATTTACTTAATTGTACTATGATTTCAGATGTGATTGTTCTTAATGTTTTCCTCTAAATTGGTTATAAGCATGAATTCTTAAATGCTCTTGCTTTGCTAATTTAAACATTGTTGATTACTATAATAAAGAATTCTTCATTGCTCTTTGTTTGTAGTCATCTCATTTATTTCTTTTGAATATGGTGAAAGATTCTTAGCTGCCTTTCATCCCTTCAAAATCATCCCATCCACTTTAAATTTTAAGGATTGTTCTCTGTCTAGCTACCTTGCCCTGTAAAACCATCTTGTGTGTAGAATAGAAATCCTGTAAAGCCATCCTTTGACTCCATAGCCCAATGGACTGAAAACTTTCAACCTTGCCCTTAGTTTGTGGATTCCACCATTTTTCAAAACAAACTCTTGGATCTATAACTAGCCTAAAACCTTCTAAGAACAAAGATAAATCATAAAGAGAGAGCCCTCTCTGGATGCAGATTGGCTAGATTCTGCATCTGAAGGTTGGTTTGTGGTTACCTCGGGTATACTTTCCTCTTACACAACTTCTAGGAAAACCTGAGTGATAACACTAGCCTGCCTCCACTGCGCAATCCCTACTGAAGAATAGCTCTAAATGAATTCAAATTACTCTTGCCTTGACTCCGCAATCCTCATTGGAAATTCCAATGTGTGTGTGATGCAATAAATGCATCACTATAGTCACAACAGATAGTCCATCTTGCCCTTCCACCTATCTCTCCACTGGGTCTCCACTGGAACTGCCATGCACTGTAGTTAACTGCTTTATTGTTCAGTTGATTAATGAGTTATTATTTGTGAATTAATTAATTCATTCATTCATTCCACTCTCACTAGTGTATCATTCAGTTAGACTAGATACAACTAGCTCAACTGAGTCTAACTGAGTTAAACTGAGTACAACTCCATAAACTACTCTTCCAACTTTATCATAACTTTTCTGCTTGAGTTCTAACTGAGTCCTCCATGCATGAACCTCAGTAAACCCTTGGGAATTGCGTAATTCCCTTAGTCCACTGATCTGCCACATCTATGCACTGAAACAAAGTGCTCTAAGAGAATAAGTTGTTGTTTATTGTCTGATTATTATTAAGAGCTAATAATAACCGACATGCATCTATTTTTAGATCAACGATCTATAAATAGACTTCGCCCAATTTTCTAAAAATAGAATTTCATCTATTTTTCCAACTTGATCAACCATCCACAAATAACATCCTGCAACTTCTAAAATATGATCACCATGTCTAAACATAGACATAGTCTAAAAATTGACTTTCGCCAAAAATAGCCTGTGGGCCCACTTAGTGAAGGCGACTCTTTTCACTAACCTCATCATCTTGTTGAATCTCAATACTTGTTATATTTTGATTAGTTGATTAAATGTTGATGAATGCATGGGCTAACAAGTGTTATTGCAACTATTATGAGAGGGCCTTAGACCTTCTTGGTGATTCTCAGATAAGTTTCAGACTCATATGTTCATATATGCATTCAGAGTTCCAACTCAGGGATTGACCACCTGGGGTGTTTCTCCAACTCCTAGGTGATCTGTAGTCCCTATAGGATGTCATTTTATGGTCATAAAGTCTCATTTATAGGCCCCACTTCCTTAAATAGAGCTAGGAGGTCAGGTCATGTCACAATGGATTTTCATTTCACATTTACCTAGAGGGCTTGAAAAAGTGAGTAAATGTGGGAGGGGGCATTTCTCCTTTCTCCACTAATTAGGAGATCATGTCCAAGTTTTAAAAAATGCCCAAAAATTAAAGTTTTCAGAAATGTTTGCAACCTGAATGACCAGAAAGGTCTCGTTGTTGCGATTTTGGCGCCATGAACATTTCTCAAAACCGAGGTCATATGCAAAAGTTATTGAGGTTTAAAAATGCCCAGTAAACTCCAAAAATGAGTTGACCAAGTTTGACTATGTTAAATTTGGAAAAAATTAAAAAAGAATATTCTTTGGAATATTCTATTTGGGCATATCACAAGTTGACAAGTGGCATATCGTCATTTGATGAAAGTTTGACTTTTTGGATTCTTGGCCAATTAAAGGGTGCCACGTGGCAGACCCAGAGGCTTCCAAGTGGCCCCAGGCTGGTGGAATTTTTGCGTTGTAAAATTCTTTGACAAGCTTGCAAGATTCGATCGCGGGTCACTCGTCAGCCACCCACGGACCCAACCATATGTGTTGCACGTTACATTTTAACAATGACTGGTCGCAGTTTATATTTGACATTTGAAATTGTAAAGGGCAGAAAACAAAAATGGCTAGCCCCAACACCACGTGACCTCCGCCCGCAACCAGGGTATAACTGTTAATAGATAAGGGTAGTGGTTAAGTTCCGTCAGGTTTGGGCCCATGTGGCCAGCGCCACTTCCAACATTTAATGCCAAAGTTTGTTGACATGCGGTTTGGGTGGCGGTCACCATGTGACCGCCCCACTTAAATTTTATTGCAACATTTAATGTTTCCACTATTTCTAGAGCAGCTTCCGACAATTTCGGGGTTTGGCCAAAATTGGCGCTCTTAACTGGAGTTCGTCCATTTTTGGAGGAGGTTTTCAAGGGATATTGGGAAAAATGTTGTTTTTGCGATAACTCCCTCATTATTGAACCAAATTGAGTGCAAAAATAGTCAATTTCAACTATCTAAGACCTTCTGGACTCAATGGAATATGTTGCAGAGCCATCAAAGAGCTTCTAAGCAAGTTTTTTCTTCAATGAATTTCAAGGGGCCACTAGGGCCACCAGGAAGCAAAATTAGTTTGAGGCCTAGCTAGGGGAGCTAGAGGCCTTATCTAGAGATCAAATAGTCAAAATTGGATATTTCCGATGTTCTGAATCTGATTATATGGTTTTCATAGCCTTTAGAGAACTTTAGAAAGTCTAAAAGCTTTAGTAAAGTTCCAAGGGCTAATAGTGCCAGCTTTTGCCAACGGTAGTGTAGGGCCTAGCCAGAGTAGCTAGAGACCATATGCAGCGAACCAATACTCATTCTTGACTGTAAATAGAATTCTGAATATAATGGTAGAGGTTTCAGAAAGTGTTGAGGACTTCTAGTGGTCGAAAACTCAACAGAGAATTTTTCAATGACCCTAGTGCCAAGGGCTGCCGACAGGTGTTGGACGCAAAACCGAAGCAGCTGGAGGCC
Organism: Pinus albicaulis; assembly: GCA_034641835.2. Classification (NCBI taxonomy): domain Eukaryota; kingdom Viridiplantae; phylum Streptophyta; class Pinopsida; order Pinales; family Pinaceae; genus Pinus; species Pinus albicaulis. The sequence goes on along the minus strand of CM076582.1, from coordinate 124,904,147 downwards.
ATTTTTGATGAATGAATAGTCTATATTGACTATTTAGGACATTTTGGAACCAATGAAAATGGTTTCAGAACATTTTGATAAATTATAGAGCTTGAGAAGCTGATGTGAAGTTTTGGGAAGCCCTGGGCAAACCGTGGAGGATAGCCTAGTTTGGGGATGTAGTGCTCGATTTGAGCAATTTATCAGTTGATATTTGGTGTATGATTTGTGCTAGATACAACAGGAGTGGTTTCAATGACAGAAACATAATTCTTAAGTAGTTTGTGCCATTTAGAATCTCAGAGTAGTGCAGAGCACCGACAGAAGGAATCATGTCAAAGGAAGCCTAAAGCTGTTTGCAGAGTTTGGACAGCCATGAGAGGGATATAGATGGTATTCTCAGCCCTTTGGATCAGTTTATTATTCATTGGAGTTAAGTGTGGAACTTGTAAGATAAACCTTACCATAATCCCAAAGAGCCGAGTCAAGATGACAAAGCTCAAAGGAGACGTAGCCCACGAGATTTCGGGCGAACTCCTAGATTAATTTTGCTGTTGTGTTTAAATGTTTTATTGCTGCATTATGTTGCTGTTATACATGTTAAATTTTAGCAAGAAAAAATGAACTTAAGACACATAAACAATTAAAAAAGTCATACACCACTTTCCAGCATAAATTTCGCAAATTGTCAAGTACAAGCTAGATCATTTAATTGTTAAACTGAGTGGGAGGTTCTTGAAATACATAACAAGTTATCCAGTCCATTTTTAGATCATCCATAGACTGTGCAAGTGCAACTAACTCCAGTTCGATTTTACCAATTCATCAAGTTGTTAGTAAACCATGAAGAATCCACCATTCCAATAGTGCGATTTCTCCTTGAGGCTGAGTCCAACAATATGCCCAGAGTAAGTTTCAACATACCCATTATCTTGTTGATGGTTTTCAACAAGTTCATCAGTTGTAACTAATAAATTTTCATTGACATGTTCTTCCCATGTTTCATATCAATAATCAAGACCCAATTTTAGGCCATGCTGCACCTTTGTGTCGATGGAAATATTATGAAAAAAGTAACTAATTTTTCTGTGGATTGAGCAAGAAAAGGCCACCTTAAATCAATATTTCTCTCTATTTTTTCTTATGATCCATTTTTTTCACTTAAAAGCACCTTCCAAATTTCTACCATAAGCAAGAATTGAAGTTACCAAATTTTCTGAAATCTCTTCTAGCACTAGAATTTTATTTTTATTTTTACGGGTCTCAATAACATTATGTTGTCATGGTGATCTACCTAATGTTTTCTTTATAGAACATTCATCTTCAAAATCATAAAAAATAATTATAATTTTTTCAAGGCTTCAATCTTTGCAGAAAATGGAAAGACCGATCATTAAAATATTTTAGTCAACTGTGCAAGATATAATAAAGGCTTTAATAAGTGAATCTCAAATATGCAAACCCATGAGTTTCTCATTGCCAATGGTAGGAATTCTAGTGTGATAATGGAGTTGGGCCATTTGCCAATTTGGAACTAGAACATGTTAAAAAATACAACTTTCCTCTTTATTATTTGAATAAGCCCAATTCCACCTCTTATCGTTTGTAAAACACAAATGTCAAGTCTTCAATTTGGACAAGCTCTTCCATTTGATTTATATTCTAGCAAATATAACCACACATTTTCACCTCTCAATTATGTTGGGCAAGTCTCCACCCAACCCAAAAGGTTCAAATATAAACAATCCTTGTTTTATCCCATATAGCAGAATTCAAATTTGGAATACTTACCTCACATAAAGAAGACTTAAAATCCAACTTTTGCAGTGTAACCATGTAGACTTTTACTCCATTTTGTTGTTGAAATATTGGCGCAAGTGCTCAGGATGCATGGCTATCATGACACTCTGACACTCCATAGTTCATCATCTTGTTCAAACATTTTGCAACTTGGATTAAATAATCCTCAATATTTTCATATTTGGCATGCATGTTGACAAGGTCATTACCCACAAAAATATATAGCTCACATCAAGTTTTAATAGTATGTGCACAGATTTATGTTCCCAAGTCAAGTGATTCATTATTGACATAAGCACTAAGGACAATGAAAAATGATTTTTGATTCAATTTTATACCTTGTAGTTGGATTTGAACCAATGCATCTTGGAATCCATCCATATTAAGTAACTATGCCTCTAATGAGTTGTGAGGTACGTGCTTTCCTTCAACATTCCGTAGATTTTTCTTGAAGAACCTTTGTCATTTTCATTTTTCAAAATTCAGCGACACCACCTCCCATGGTTGGTTCCTAATAAAAGCCTTTGTTTTTATGAGAATGGTCTCTTTGAGTAATTTAGTAGCAACTTGAAAAGCCACCTTTCATTTTGAATTGGTTCTTTTTTAGTGACTTCCTCTTGAGTTGAAGATGTGGAATCCCCTATTGAAATTTATTTTGTTGTCATTTGTTGTAATTTTAAAGGAAACAAAGCTCACATTTCATCTCTGAATATTAGAAAACACTGATAGTTGTATGGGGATGTTGAGGAGGTAAATCCCCTCTGCGGACAGAGGCGATCCCTACTAGCCCAGCAGGGGTCTAGCAACAAACAAACAATGCTATGACGCAAGCTCCTAGTTACGAATGAAAGACTTGGGATAAGAGCCTACCCGAATTCCAACGCTAGATCTGAAGAAGAAGATGTCCCCGTCCTTCAGCCCTGGCAGATCACAATCCTTCCACGATCTCCGTGGATGAACACCTGCACACAGAAGAAACGAACAGATACATGCATAGGAACCAGCATACGTAACTAAACATCGGTCAGAAAAGATATTACTCGTATTAACATGATGGAAAAAGGAGTGGAACCATAATCATAGTCATCTATTAAAATGATAAACGAATAGAAGTTACAACCAAGTTCTGACGTCGCAGCTTCCTTCGAACGGGTCTCCGGTCGTCCACGTCTCGCAAATCTCGCCAAGGAAAGGGAAACCTCTCCAGAGTCTCGTAACAATGGTCTCCTCGCTTGAATGGGCCTTAAGGGAAAGAAGGGATTCTTTACAGCACAAAGGCACTTGGGAATAGGGAGATGCAAAGCTTCAGCACTCCAAGACTAGCTTGCCATGGATCTGAGCAAGCTTTTATAGATGGGGAAGGAGGGAGTTGGGATCCCTATTATTATGGGATTGGCCCTATCAACAAGGAAGGTTCCATAGAAGGTGGCAAAACCACTTCCCTTCCATAGAACTCCCATAGCCAAACCTCCCAACTCAAGATAGGCAATGGTTGTGAGTTTGTTTGAACTCAACTTCCGCCATCCATATTTAAAAAACAGTCCCTAAAATGGGTGGCGCGATTGCTGCTCTATGACAGAGCGCCAAGTGGCGCGACCTCTTTACAGGATTTCCCTGATTGGCGCGAGCACCGAACTGTCTACCCGCGCCAATGCAAAAAGAGCTGTTTTTCATGGATTTTGCAAGGAGATGTCTCAAGGGGAAAAGAAGCTCATACTCAGAGGGATGCATTGATGATGTTTTCAAGGCATGACAGTGTTCACAGGTCACATAATGGGTCCTCCATTGTGCGGGACGGGGAATGGTAGGGACGGTGACAAATTACTGTGTAACAGATGCCCCCTAAAGCATGAGGCCCGAGAGAGAGAGGGGTAAAATGCTTTACGAGAACATGTCCAACTGAAGGCCCACCGTCGGAAAACCTGCACAGAAAGATACAACTGATATCTCAAGTACATGATGTATATATATGGTATGGACGCAGCCATCCGAACAGAGTATGCTATAATCCGGATCTAGGGTATGGGCGCAGCCATCCAACTAAGATCAAACAAATAGACTCGGGTATGGTCGCAGCCATCCAATCAGTGAGTCATGTACATAATGATAAAAATCCACAATCGCAGCCTGGATTACAACAGACACAATCCAGGGTCTTGCGCTCCATCTCGACCCAAATAAGTACAAGTTCTAGCATGCGAATGTGTGAGCTGACGTCGAACATGCAAGAACATCGCCTGATTACCAGCCAATGATGAAAGCTGTTAACAGACGCGAGAGAAACCACCAATAATGACAATGGTCCTCAAGGTACTACAGGTACAATCTACGGCGTGTGAATAAATGAGCTGACGTCGAACACCCGCAGAATCATCCGATCGGAGGCCAATGATAAAAACCTCACGTTGAATGCGACGAACCCGCCATTGAGGCATGCAGGCTCCAAGGTACCATCAGGAGTCTCTAGACCAACTTCCTGGATAATGAGTTGAAGTCGACAGGAAGTGACCTTGATCGAAGGTGGGCCATAATGATTCCCACATCATCGACACGAGACAAAGGAACATAATGTTTGTTGTGAATTAGGATCATATGAGAAACAGAGGAAGGTTGATATTTGCAGAGCCCAACTTCTCTTGAACATACGAACGACACGACAATGGACTTGGCAGTATTTGACATCAACGGATCAAAGGTCATGGCGACGAGGCAGTGAACAGATGAGAGGTCAAAAGAGATTACACAAACCCATGGAAGCAAAGTGAAGCAGCGAGATGAGATGTCCCCAACCCGACACGAATGCAGACAAGTGCCATGTTCAAGAGCGACATACTGCCGACGACAACGACGATGGTTCCATTTTTCCCCCACCATTTTTGGCGAGTACCCCAATTATTTTTGATAACAAGCTTGAAGGGGATAGCATATGCTTGTGATATAAGTCCGCCCTTCGGGCGAATCCATCCTAGTGCATTTAACAAGTCCTAGGAAGGAGAAACTCGGAGAACGTCATTTCGACGGAATCCAATGTCATCAGGGTTTAACGAGTCTGACAAAGGAAGAACTCGGCGTCTTTTCATGTTTAGAGAGTTTGAAAAGACAGCGGAAAAGAAAACTCCACAGGTCCCTTTTCGTAAATAGTTCCCCAGATCCGAAAAGGTAGAAACAATATCCGGGAAAACCTCCTAGTCGCGATAGGCTAGGGTATTCCTTTTTCGTAATCGATCCAGCCCAGCCCGAAAAAGGGTTAAACTTATACTGGGTGAATGTCGATTCGTGTCCATTTTAACGAGATCAAAACGACAAGGGCCTCGGCGATCTTTTCATATTTAGAGAGTCAGAAAAGAGCTGAAAGATGACTCCAGAGTGACTTTTTCGTGTATTTACCGAGTCCGAAAAAGTATAAAATACAACTCGTTTCCACCTTTTAAGTCGCAAAAACCTACCGCTGCACATACCCAACAAGCGTAAAATCCATTTTCGACATAATACATGCAAATATTTGACAAAAAAAAATAACTTTTAAAGCTCATTTAACGTCGAAAAGTTATAAATATGTCTTATGGTAAAAAATAAAATTACTTTTTACTATTTACCTTGTGGAGAGCAACAGTGGTCCATTTGGAGCAGAATCTTCTGACGGTGATTGCGACCGATCCAGGCAACTATTTAGCGTCTCGTCTGTGGCAGGTAAGAGGCGCTCCTTTTCTCTTTCTTTCCATGCATTTTTTAATGATTTCCCCTTAGAAATCAGCTCTGTAAGGGCACTCTTGAATTTTTAGGGCCGGGCCAAGTGGCGCGGGTATCGGGCACGAACCCGCGCCACTGAGCTCTTTTTACCAAAGGGCCCGCGCCACATGGCGCGACTGTCAGCAAAACAGTCGCGCCAGCGGCGCAACCCAAATTTACGCCTAAAAATCCTCTATTTATGCCAAATTTCTTGAATTTTGAAGCTCACAAAAGATATAATAAGGGGTTTTGGACCATGTGAATGCAGATAAATAGTCAGAATGGCAATCGAATGGAAGGAACGAGAACACGGAGATGAGGACGAAGAGGCCATGCAAAGCCAAGCATGTATGAATGCTCTGAGAGACTGTGGCTTAAAAAAGTTCTTCCTCACGCCCTGCTTACAAGCTCAGCCTGAGCTCCTCCAATATCTGATCAACCTATGGGATGAAAATGACCAAGTATCCAGAATACGAGACCAGGTGTTGGAATTGGAGGTCACTGAAATTTATTTCGTCACTGGATTATCCCGCAGGGGTCCAATCCCTGTACTGACTGGGAGCAGACCATCAGGGGAAAAAATGGAAGAAGTAATGGCGCGGGTGTGCCGTGGGGCACAAACAGGAACATGGAGTAAGAAGGTATACATCTCAACCATCCCTGACCTAGCACTGAGAGTTGTACTCCACACCATTACGCGGGCTGCTGGATCGCAGGCACTGCACGAGGCTACAAAGACTCAACTCTTACTGGCCTCAGAATGCATGGGTCCCCGACTGTATGACTGGGCAACAGCTGTCACGATCAACATGAAAAGGCAGCTCACAAAGTGCAAAAAGGGAAAACTGAAGCAGTTTGGGTATGGTTCCATCTTGGTATCGTTCATTCTGGAACGCATACCAACCTTCCAGGGCCAAGAGGCCCATGTGGCGAGTCCGGTACCACGAGAGCCGAGGATGGCTCGCTGGGCAGCACTGATGCCCAGATATGGAGGCGGGCAACAGATGTCCTGGAAGCCCGAGTTCTTCAGGTGGTTACGGTGCCAACTGATCGTTGTGGAAGATTGGCCCTATGCGGGAACTGACTTTACAGGGGACCCAGATCTCCCGCTACCAGAAGGAGACCACTGGGATGAAGAGCTGGGTAAGACCTCATATTTTGATTTTATGTTTATATGTTTTTTTTTATTAACACACACTTGTCTAAACACAATTATATATGCATGCAGATGTAGGACCTGAGAGACCAGCCAGGATGTCTCCTATCTCCCGGAGGACACAACTCGCCCCTGAGATTCAGGGGGAAGGCACCGGAGGAGAGGCACTGGTTCAGAACCTCGAGGGGATCGTCCATGGGATCCCAGACTATGCCCGACTGTCAGACGTACCGATGGAGTACCAGCGCCATACGGTGGGAGTTCCAAACCGGCTCCACCGAATCTTGAGGCGACTAGTGCGTGCAGTGACGTGCTATCATGAGCACCATGCTGATTAGTCTCTAGGATTTAGCCACACCTATTTTTTGAGAGACACAGTATCTCCGGATGTATTAAGACAATTATGTATATTTTTTGAGTTTTATGTGACACACTTCTATGTAAACATTTCGATATCTATATATATGCATATCTATTTCTGGATGAGTCTTCTTTACATGTGATGATGATTTATAAATTGCGCAAATGTCTATCTAACACCAAATTTGCTACCGCATCTGTCAATGTATTCAAATGTCTGGGTATATGATGATATGTAATGTATTCAAAATTCCTTTCCAGTAATCGAATACGCAAATACAATCGTAAAATGGACGGGTTTCTTACCGAATAGTGCCCGTTCAGCTGCAACACTACGAGCTGTGAATCTAGGTACACGAGTAATTCACGGATACCAAGGTTTACTGCCTCGGTTAATAATTCCAACATGGCGCTATATTCCGCGATATTGTTCGTGGTACGTCCTAAACACACACCTTGCAGGTCGATCAACTCACCAGCAGGATCATAGATTACCCAGGCTGCAGAAGACATATTCCTGGTACTGCGGGAGGCACCGTCCGCGAAACCAACAAATGGATGAAAAGACATCTGCACAACCAGGAAGACCCGATCAGCAGAAAGATGTTTACAAAGCACACCACATCATGCACACAAATGACAATCACACACCTATGTACACACACCACACCAAAAAAATCATTTCAGGCGTAGTACTTCTTAAGGTACAGCCCATTTCTGGGCTGCGCCAATGGAACTCCTTCGTAGTCTATAAGCTCGTAGGCCCCATTTTTCAAAACACGTTTTACTATGTAGGGACCGTGCCACATGGGTTGGAGTTTACCGGCACCAAGCTTATCATGTGCCTGATCGTACAAGAGGACTAGGTCTCCTTCAATGAAAGAACGGGGAGAAACAGATTGATCAAAATGAGATTTGACCCTCTTCTTTTGCGCTTCGATAATCAAAGCAGCTAGACGACGGGTTTCATCCAACCGTTCGAGATACAGAAGACGCTCTTCCTCAGGAGAAGTATCCAGTAAGAGCTCCACAGCTAATTTGAGCGAAGGAATTTCACATTCAACCGGCAAAGTAGCTTCCAGACCGTACACCAGTTGAAATGGTGTGAATCCGGTTGCACTTTTAGCAGATGTTCGGTACGCCCAGAGAGCTGAGAACAGTTGGAGATGCCAACTGGATTTATGAATCCCAACTTTTCGTTGAAGCATAGTGACCAAAACCTTGTTCACCGCTTCAACCTGACCGTTCGCTTGAGGGTAGTATGGCGTTGAGCTGTCGTGACGCAAGCCCAACGCAGCTGTCAGCTCCGCCATCATGTAATCACGGAAATGAGTACCGTGATTAGTGACGATAGCTTGAGGAACCCCGAATCGTGCAATAACATGGTTGAATAAAAATGAAGCAGTCATTCTTCTGTCAGCAGCTATTGTAGGCATCGCCTCGGCCCACTTAGTGAAGTAGTCGACGGCGACAATGATATACGCATGCCCCCCGGCCGAGTGAGGGTTACACGTCATAAAATCCACGCCCCATTTCGCGACAGGGCCGACGGTAATAACGAGATGCAAAGGTAACGGCGGCGCGCGCATCTTGCGCTGGAAAATCTGGCACGGATGGCATTTTCGGACTGCAGTGATACAATCCTTGAATATAGAAGGCCAGAAATAACCTGCCCTCATAATCTTTTGGGCAGTGGCATATCCGGACATGTGTCCACCACAGGCGCCACTGTGGCAGTCATTCAAGACTTTCTCAGCCTCGTCCAAGGTAAGGCATCGTCGGAGCACCGAATCTACTCCAATACAATATAGGGTATCTCCTACTATGCGGTAGGGTTGGGACTGGTGCCGAATCCGACGGCGTGCAGCTTTATCCAACTCAGACCGGAATGTTGCGGTCTGAAGATACACTATGATGTCTCCGTACCAAGGATCACGAGTATCAATAAGAAACAGCGTTTCGTCCGGTATATGATCTTCAGATTGTTCCGGAAGAGAGTCTGTAGGGAGAGAACACATCAAATCCGCGAAGACCAGTGATTTAGTTGATTTGGCAGTGGTGAACTCCAAATCAAATTCCTGCAGGATGACGATCCATTTGGAGTACTTGCCCCCCAGCAATTGTCTAGAAAGAATATATGTCATGGGGTTGCAGTCTGAAACCACTGTTATCGTGCGCAACAGGATGTAATGGCGAAAGCGTTGTACGGCGTGTACGGCTGCTAAGGCCAACTTCTCGACATGTGCATAACGCGTTTCCAGGTCGAGAAGGTTCCGAGAGAGGTAATAAACAACATGTTCATCACCGTTTTCGTCATCCTGCACCAAGACCATGGCGATGGTGCTTAATGCGGCGGCTAGATACAAAGTAAAGTCGCGGTGGTAGTCCGGAGGACGAAGCAACGGAGCATTGACGAGCAATGTCTTCAGCTTCTCAAAGGATTCTTGAGCGATTTCGTCCCAATGAAAGGGAACATTCTGCTTTAACAAACGAGTGAATCCTTTGGCCACCTCGGCGTAATTCGTGATGAAGCGTCTAAGAAAATTCGCTTTCCCTTGCAGACTCTGCAACTGATAAAGGGAGGAGGGTGACGGGAGATTTATAATGGCCTCAACCTTCAGAGGGTCGAGGCGAATTCCGTCTTTCGAGACTATAAAGCCTAAAAGACGGCCAGAACCGACGCAGAAGACGCACTTATGAGGATTAAGCCTAATGTTGTAGCGTCTGCAGCGAAGAAATATCTGGCGAAGATGTTCAGGATGATCCTCTCGCTTACCCGAATGGGAAGGCAAGTCGTCCAGATAAGGCTGGACAATATGGCGAATATCATGAAAATCATATGACATCGCACGCTGAAACGTGGCGCCAGCGTTCTTTAAGCCGAACGGGAGTTTTTTATATGAAAAAGTGCCCCACGGACAGATGAATGTGGTCTTATGTTGATCCTCAGGTGCAATGTTAATCTGGTTGTAACCTGAGAAACCGTCCATTAAGGAGTAGATCTCACTTCCGGCGCAATCGTCGATAATCTGATCGATAAACGGAGTGGGATAATTGTCCTTAGGACAGGCGCGATTGATATCGCGATACTCTACACAGACTCGAATGGTACCCTGCTTTTTATCGACAGGGACGATATTGGACACCCATTCTGTAAGGGGGATAGGATAAATAAACCCCGCGTTCAGAAGTTTTTCAACCTCTGCCTTGATAGCGGCGGCTTTCCGAGGATGCATGGGACGCAAGCGTTGGCGCACGGGTTTCGCACCTGGATAGGTTGGAATCTCGTGCACGACAATACTAAGATCAATTCCCGGCATTTCGTCGTAGGAACACGCAAAAACATCTCTGAATTCTTTGAAAAGTTCCGTATAGACCTGAATCTCCTCGGGAGAACAAGTCACACCCACATGAATGTTCTCAACAATCCCTGGTTTAACAGAGATGTTGATAGGAACCGTTTGAGTAATGTTACTTAGATTACCCTCCGAAAAGACCTCGTGCGTCAAGATCGGCGTTTGAAGAGGAGGGGAAGGAACCTGAGTAGCATAGCGCTCAAGACAGTCAGTCATTGCCCCCAAGCTAGGCATAAACGAGGAACGATGATGCCCATCGCCCCAGGGTAGCTCCTCAAGAGACATAGTTTCAATGATCGCCTCATCTGAGGGGAAAGTCTCTCTAAGAGGATCAGGCGAATCAGCCTGACCAAGCCAGGGGGATTGTGAGTAGACGTCAAGGGCCATGCTCATTGGAGCATGCTGAGGAGGTGGAGGGTCCAATGCAGCAACAATCTCACAGTAGCTGATCTCTACTGGCGTTAAAGGCATGGACTCTCCAAACTCATATACCTGCTCAGGTGTAGGAATCAGCCAGGGGTTATCATTCCTGGACAACATGTTAACTTGAGCGGTATTCGGTGGCGGTGCAGGGAAAATACCCATGAGGACTGGGTCTTTGAAGAGACCAGGTCCTATGCTGTCTGGGGGATTCGGAATTTGATCCACATACGGCACGTTGTTCTCGGAGCTCGAGGTAAAAAATGACAACTGGTCTACTGTGACAATCTTGCCCTCGTGAGGGAACTCGATGAATCGAAAGACAGTAGACGGCACGCAGAGCATGGCATGGGTCCAGCTGCGGCCAAGAAGTATATTGTAGTTGAGTTTAGCGTCAACTACTTCTACTTCTACGTTGACAGTTTTTCCTTGTAATGTAATCGCCAGACTCTCGAGAACTCCCAGGGGTTTAGATTCCCGACCATCAAATGCCTCAAGGGCATTGGGAGATGACGACAAAGTTGGAGAGCCGATGGCCTTCCAACAAGTGGAGGACATAACACAAGTAGATGCACCCTCATCTACGACGGCTCTGTGAACGTTCAGACCGTTAATCCCGACTTGAATAACCAAAGCGATTTGATGTGGAAGCCGGGGAGTAAAATTCTCCAGATCAAAGGTGAGAAGGCTCGAATCGGCGTGATCAATACCACCGATGGCAGACAATAAAGCCTTCCGTTGTGAAGGACAACTCTGAAGAACCTCAAGTGCAGACATGGCACATGGCGCCTGTGCCAGATCCTCAACAATACTGTAATGTTGAGCGGCACGATCGTTTGGATTATAAGAGGATCTCCGAAGAACACCCTTGGGAGGTGGCTTCACAACGGGTTCGAGAGTCGGCTTCTCGATTTCCAATGAACCAGAAGCAGGTGGGGGAGGCGGTCCTTCCGCCACTGCCTTCCCAGGTGCCTGCTGCTGACTATTGTAATCCTTCGATCTCGTAGCGATAGTGATAGGTGCATTAGTCTTCATCATGAAAACCTGAGACCCAAACGGTGCAGATGATGAACCTTGTTCGACCATCTGGGTCTGCTGAGATGGAAATGGCTCTTTTAAAACAGCCGGAGTTCCCTTTGAGCCTTTAAGAAGTTGACTGATTTCAGATCGTCGTGGACAATCCTTAGTGTAATGGTCACCTTCACAGATGAGACAAGGGAATTTCGGCTTACGTTGGGAGCCATCCTCAGTTCGAGTTTTAGATGCCGGTTTCGGGGCATCAGATTTTGATTTGCCTTTGCCCTTCTTTTTCCCCTTGGAGGATTTGTCTGCAGGATTGGCCTGAACAGCATTTACCTCCGCGGATTTACCAGAATCGGATGAGGCGGGATTAGCAGAGGTATTGTTGGAAGAATTAGCCTTCTGCTTCCCATTCGAAGACTTATTCGAATTTTGAGAGACGGAACCAATGACGCCATCCACCGTAGGGGTAGGCGGGGTCTTTTTGGCTCCGGGCCGTGGAGCATCAGGCAGGATGTCATAAAGCGTGCCAGATTGCGAATAAACAAGATCCAGATACTGGGCACGCGTGATAGCTTGTTCCTCCGTCACACACGCTCCCATCGCGATATCCTGAGCGATTTTATTCACAAAGGAGGTGGTGAACCAGTGAGTCAAAATCTGATCAGGTATGTGAAACTTGATCAGCCGACGACGGCGCCGCCACTCATGGATGTGATCCGAGATGTGAGTGGCCGAGTCCTGCTTCAGGGAAGACAGGAGGTGCGTCCCGGTCTCATACCGGACTGGTAACTGGAAATGCGTGAGGAAAGCCATAGCTAACGAGTTGAAATCCTGAAAAATACCACGAGATAGCTCTATGTACCACTTAGCAGCAGCTCCTGTTAAAGTACGCTGGAAAAGACGCAGACGAACCGAATCGTCAGTCCAAGAGTTAGACGAACACCAGAGGTGATACGTCATCACATGCGCCTGGGGGTCTTCGCCAGATTTGCCCTCAAACTTGGGACAATCTCCCGGTATCTTGGTTGGAACCGGAGGCCAATATGGATTATGAGAAATCGGATCATTGGTCAACTTTGAAACGTCCGGCAGATCCAAGGTAGCCAGGAACGGCAATGGAGGGTTAATTCCCATGCCAGTCCCAGAATAAGGTCCGGTACCCATGCTCCACGATGGTTGTGAATATCCCTGCCCCCATTGGTTCTGTCCCGTAGGATTCCGACCGTGAGGGGCATAATTCGTATAGCCAGACTGATTTGGTTGCTGGTAACCATTGTGTGGGGCTTGATAACCAGGGTTCGGGCCCTGATTAGGCGTTTGCCCCGTATAAGCAGCATTTGGATTTGGCTGCTGAGCATAGTTAGAACCGGGTGGAGGAGGTTGATACTGAGAGCCTCCAGAGTAGTTATAGTTCAGTTGAGATTGACCATGAGAATAATAACCACTCTGAGGATGAGTAGACTGCTGATAAGTGGAACCCTGCGGAGCCTGGTACGTAGGGCGCAGCTGTTGATTTGGCTGCAGCATTGAATGAGCAGGCTGCTGAGCAGAGTGAACAGAATGAGAGGGCTGCCCTGAATGAACAGGTTGACCCGAGTGAGGGGGCGGCCCTGAATGAACAGGTTGGCCCGAATGAGGGGGCGGCCCTGAATGAACAGGTTGGCCCGGATAGACAGGTGGCGCTGGTTGCGCAGGCTGACCTGGTTGTAAGTGAGCCCCAGGTTGCACCGAATAAGCTGGTTGGCCTGGAGGCGGGACACCAGGTTGTACCGGATGACCCGGTTGGCCTGGTGGTGGAACAAGACCAGGTGCTTGCTGGAAACCAGTTTGACCTGAAGCAGAACCATAGAGTGGTCCTGGCTGATATGCAACGTTAGAGACAACAAGATACTGCGGTTGCATCGGTAAAGAAGGCTGGATTTGCCCCCCAGGACCATAGGCCGGTCCCTGTTGATACCCCGGCTGAGGCTGAGCAGGTTGACCAGCAGGGTTATAATACGGTCCTTGCGGATTATAGAATGGTCCTTGCTGGCCCGCAGAGTAGCCTTGATTGGGCTGTCCCTGCGGGTCGTACTGATAGCCAGGTTGGCCTGCAGGTTGGCCTTGAAAAGGCTGTGCCTGCAAGTTCTGAGCCTGGTTGTACGGTAAACCTTGAACATACAGATAAGCCTCAGGAGCAGGAAGACGCAAAATGTCCCCATGCTCATCAAGCTGACCCGGGAAACCATACACGGGAGTGCCGTCCTGTGCATAGTGCGAAAAGAAAGACCGGTAAGGATCTTGGGGGATTTGTCCAGCTCCGGCGTTCGGCTGCTGTAAAAACAACCGATACTCCTCCGGAGAGATATTCTCCGGTATAGCAGTAGCTAGATAAATGTCTTCAGGAGTTGGCCCAGATCTAGTAGCAGATGCTGAGACAACAACAGAAGAGGCAGCCACACAAACAGTGGGTCGCACGGGAACAGAAGTGACGGGCGTCGAAGGAGACACCCCGGGTGTAGTGGCAGCTGGCCTCGAAGTAGGAGATGATATTCCCATAGAGGCAGCAGCTGAGATAATCTGACCCAGAGATCTGTATCCCCGTGGCAAAGAAGGACCAGCTGACGATGTGGTAGCCAGCTCAGACTCGTCTCCCTCAAACAATCTACGAGGGATGCGCTGATAGTCATCAGACCCGGGAATTTCCTCACCAGAATCACTCATGGTTGATCCTGCCGCTAAATCACGCAGAAGACGGCGAGGACTAGGAGGAAAAATAGCAGCAATAAACGGTGAACCCGATGTAAGAGAAAGGAAATCAGCTCCTAATCTCAATTCAGACACAGGGTCCGAAAAGGGCCAGTGGAACTCAACTGGCTCTCCAAAGGGTTGCTCGGCGAGGACCGGTCCCTCGTCAGGGAACTCGGAAACAACAGGCTGCTGTGGTTCAACAGAAGGCTCCGAAGCCTCTGAAGAATCGTCCGTGTAAGGACTACCAGTAGACGAAACCGAGGGTTCCGCCACCGTGACAAAAGACTAGAAGAAGAGAGCACACACACACGGGCTGAAAACGAGTTAAGACACACGATCAAACAGTCACAAGCAATATCTAAACGGGTGTGTAATCGTGGGAGATTGATTTTACCACATTGGAAAATAAACAAATTCTACCGTTTCATGTTTTAAGAGTCGAGAAACAATAAAAAGATGACTCTATCTCTTTCAGAGTTGATACAAGCGTGAAAGGACAAGCGCTTGACGGTCTTTTCAAGTTTAGGGAGTCAGAAAAGACCAAATGACTGCTCAGGAAAAACTAGGCACAAAGGGTGTACCAAATATTCGTGAACTGCAATATACACCTTGGTTTCAAAAATGAAACAGAAATCGACCAAGGACTTTCCGTACGTGCAGGTAGTCTCCCTGAATGCTGTGTTCGGTGTATCACGGGTAAAAGGCGGCAGACTCGGCTTCCTATGGATAAAGGATTGAAAACCTAGAGGGGTCTCCCTTTATATACGCGACGGTACGGGGAGCGCAAGTCCGTACTAGCGCTGTCTAAAGCCAACAGGCGAACGACAGCTGCTAGGTTTAACGACGCCGAAACACGTCTCTAGCCTAGACCTTCTAAATATGTTGCGTTAAGTTCCAATGTTGCCTTAGGTTAATTGAATAAATTTTACAGTTGATCTTCAATTAAGTTTCAATCTCCAGGCCCTATCGTATGTAGTGTCTCCTAAATGCAAGCTATATGCCACGGTGCAACATTTCGTTCGATGAAAACTAGTTAAATGAGAGTTGAGAGCTTTTATACAAACGAAATGAACGGAATACAAACAAGAATATCTCTAATGTAACTAATGCAATTGCACACTTTTCATTCAAACACTAATCACTAGCAATATGGAAAAGATCACAATTTGCACTAATTTAACAAAAGCAAAAGAGATTATATATTTTTTTTTTGATTTTCAATGTTTAATGGCTAATGTGCACTGAAAACAAAAGGAACAATTTGAGAAATGATATCTAAGAGAGCGAAGCAAACAACATTCACTCAACGAAGCAAGCGACCAAATCTCTAAATCGACCCAAAGTCCCTCAAAGCAAAGAAAGACTTGAAAACTTCCGATGGACCGTGTGATCTAGGTCCAAAGCAAGGCAAACGAATTCTGAATGAAGGAAAGAACAATCACCCAAAAGACGTAGCAAAACAATCAAAGACTGGTAAGAGAGCGTGGAGAATCAATCAACAAGTTGACAGGACAATCAGAACACCAAAACTCCCAATGGAGGGCTCGATTCACTAAGCCACTAGATGCCCTAGGGCTCAAATCGTGAAATTGATAGACAGAGGCAAACAACCAAAGGATAGCGATGAATTCCAGTAAAACAAGACTCCAACACACTCAGACAATCAGAAAATCAAGAAGAAAAGTACTGGTCAAGCTCAGAAAGCCAAAAAATGAAGAAACTCAAAAAAGTCACAGGGGTGGCGCGACTGTGGCCTTGAAACTGGCGCCAGAGGCCGATTGGCGCGAGACAGACAAATGCAACAAGCGCCAAGTGGCGCGACCGTCGGGTTAAAACCCGCGCCAGTCGAGTTCTTCAATAAAAATTAAAAAACAAGCTACTCTGAAAGTAGACCAATACAAGCTAAGCAAACCAAGAAGCTAAAATAGTGAAAGAATCCAACCCAGAAGGTTCATCAAGCAAGGAGAAACAATCAAAGCAAACCAATCATAAACGGGACAAGGAAAACCGGACGATCCCCAGTGGAGTCGCCAATTTTTTGAGGAGGTAAATCCCTCTCCGTTTTACGCAGGCGAGACCCCACAGCCCAAGACAGGGTCTAGCAACAAACAAACAATTAGCAGAAGAGACGCAAGCTCCTAGTTACGAAATGAAAGACTTGGGAGAAGAGCCTACCTGGATTCCAACGCTAGATCTGAAGAAGAAGATGCCCCCGTCCTTCAGCCCTGGCACATCACAATCCTTCCACGATCTCCGTGGACGAACACCTGCACACAGAAGAGACGAACAGATACATGCATAGGAACCAGCATACGTAACTAAATATCGGTCCGAAAAGATATTACTCGCATTAACATGATTGCAAAAGGAGTGGAACCATAATCATAGTCATCTATTAAAGTGATAAACGAATAGAAGTTACAACCGAGTTCTGACGTCGCAGCTTCCTTCGAACGGGTCTCCGGTTGTCCACGTCTCGCAAAGCTCGCTAAGGAAAGGGAAACCTCTCCAGAGTCTCGTAACAATGGTCTCCTCGCTTGAATGGGCCTTAAGGGAAAGAAGGGATTCTTTACAGCACAAAGGCGCTTGGGAATAGGGAGATGCAAAGCTTCAGCACTTCAAGACTAGCTTGCCATGGATATGAGCAAGCTTTTATAGATGGGGAAGGAGGGAGTTGGGATCCCTATTATTATGGGATTGGCCCTATCAACAAGGAAGGTTCTATAGAAGATGGCAAAACCACTTCCCTTCCATAGAACTCCCGCAGCCAAACCTCCCAACTCAAGATAGGCAATGGTTGTGAGTTTGTTTGAACTCAACTTCCGCCATCCATATTTAAAAACAGTCCCTAAAATGGGTGGCGCGATTGCTGCTCTATGACAGAGCGCCAAGTGGCGCGACCTCTTTACAGGATTTCCCTGATTGGCGCGAGCACTGAACTGTTTACCCGCGCCAATGCAAAAAGAGCTGTTTTTCATGGATTTTGCAAGGAGATGTCTCAAGGGGAAATGAAGCTCATACTCAGAGGGATGCATTGATGATGTTTTCAAGGCATGACAGTGTTCACAGGTCACATAATGGGTCCTCCATTGTGCGGGATGGGGAATGGTAGGGACGGTGACAAATTACTGTGTAACAGGGGATAACTTCATTTCTTTCCTAAAAACTTCCTAATATGACATAAATTTACAAAACAAATCTTCATAAGTACATCCTTCATGTGCATATTTCTTCATACTTGTATTGGTACAATGTTTACTAACCTCTTCAAAAGGATCATATAGTCTTAAGGGAATTGTGGCTAGGTTTAGCAAGTAATAGCTATTTAGTTCTTTTTTGGCATGCTAGAAGTTTTGAAGAGTGTAAATGTTGATTTCAATTGGGAATTCAGGAAAGAGTTTATTTGCAGACTTATGTAATCTCGTCTTTATTCTCTTGTCTACTATTCAATAAGCCACTTCCCTACAAAGTAGTCTATAAAGAATATAGATGGGTAAAGCATGTGTAGGACCTTCACAACCATATATTCTTACATAAGTGAAATTTTCCTTTGAAAATCAATGGCTAATTCTTGAAAGGAAATACATGGCTTCTTCTAACATTCTAGGGGGTTTTGTGTTAAATATGGCTTGAAAGATAGGTATAATAATATAATGACATTTGGTAAAATAAATTGGAATAATTATCTTCCCAGAGCTTGCTATGAAATACAAGAATGGGTAATGGTTTAGCAGGTGGAGAAATAGATGGCAACCATGATAAAGGTTGGCATGTAAAAAGGGGGATTATGTGTGACAATTTGATCATGGAAAAAATTTGTAATGTGAATAACAAGGTTATTTGACAATATTGGCCCAATCTAGCCCATATCCCTCTGAATCTCTTTGAATAAGAGGAACCCAATCTTATGGAAAATGTGAGACATCATTTTTACCAAATATTCTACAAAGCATAGAAGCAAGATAGAAAAAAGGAGAAGCTAAAGAAGAAAATATATATTTCTTAGAAGATTCTTCCTTATGTTTGTTTGGATGTCTTCTCAAATCATTAATTAAGATAGGTATTGTGTTACCATAGTGAATGCATTCTTCTTTGAAAAAATGTTCTACAAATTTAGCTCTATATGTAATTTGGGGCGGAGGAAATTTGTACATAACTTATAGATCTTTGGGCCGAAAAGAGCAACAATTGTGCCTTTAGGAGTATATATTGCATGCCTAGAAGTATTTGTGATTTAAATGTCCCAATGTATCATATAAGTATAAGGAAGTATTTTGGGATGAGTAGCTACTTTATACAGGGAAGATTTCACAGCATCTCAAAGTGATCTATAGGGATTCCCTTTAGAGCCTTCTTCATCTAGTAAAATTACAATGACATTTCCCTGCAATTATTCTTCGAAAAGTCTATACATTCCATTCTACAAAGATATACAAGCATTAGTGCTAATTACTGTATCTAAGAATAGAAATTCATTTGGGTTCTTGTTGTCAATTTCCCTAAGAATTGGTTCTGGCTTACTTTCCGTTGGGTGTTTCTTCTTTAGTTGTCTCTTCATCTTTAGAATTCTTGCAGAGTCAACAAACTTAGAAGACTGCAACCATGAAAAATAATATCAACAATTCAAGGTGCATTAAGCAATGCATAGTATTGTAATAAAGAGAATTCACATACATTTAACTATTAAAAAGAAATCAAATGCATGCAGGGTGATTTGGCATGAGAGGTGGATGGAATGAAATGATAAACATTTAATCCTATGGGTGCATAATCAAAATTTGTTGAGTGGGCATGGTGATGTTGAACTAAAGCCAAATATTGACATAAGTATGTCCACGTTTGTGCTATCATGTCTTGACCATATGACAAATCAATGTCTGTCACCTAAGGGAAAAATATCACGGGAAAACAAATGACCTTGTTAATAAAACATTGGGATTTATATGTCCCGAGATGGGAAAACTCGACGGGAATTGCATACGTCAAGTGCCGTGAAAATATTTCTGTCTTAACATTTTAAAATGGATGCACTCGTGAAAGCACCAAGATATATGTCCCGAAATGGGAAAGATTCGACGAAAATTTTGAATGTCAAGTGTCAGCAAATTCTCCATCTTCGCTCAAAGTTTCGGGAGGTCTTTAACGCAACAATAAAGCGCTCAAGAAGCTTATGTCCTCAGACGTGAAAACGAAGACCAACAATTGATGACGTGAAAGGTACTTAGCGTATTTTGAACATTTTGAAACCTTTTCTAATTTTTAAAAAAGGGATTTTTTAAGGAGGTGGACTATATACACTCAGAAAAAACTTCTTAACCATTTACAATATCTCCTAAGGATAAAAATTTAAATCTTAAGAAAAATGGTCCCATTTTATTATGGAATAAGTACAAAATGGGGGTTATTATTTTACAACAACATGGTCTCACTATGTGCCACACGCATTGCATGCATTCCTGTCACTTTATCGATCATGCCACGAAGTTGACATAAGGTTAATTGCCATTTATATATTGTTGGCAACATAGGGAGATCAACTTAAAGTTAATTGTCATTTATATATTGTTGGCAACATAGGGAGGTACAGTAGGACTCAATAGGAGAATTCTATCAAATTGGTAGAGCTACAGGGAAAAATTGACAGTATAGACCGCAAGCCGACCATTCTAGCGAGGAGATCAGCGAAAATCTCCTTCTCCTCGGATGAGGGTAGTGACTAACTAGCATAGATGTAGAGAGATTCCTCCCAATAGTTGTTATGACTCACTTATTTTTGCTTGCAGAAATTAAAAAAAAAATATTTTCTTCTCATGTTGATGTATTTCAGGGTAGAAACAGCCAACCAACTTTTATAAGTTTCTACGTACAAGATGCTCTAGTTAGACGAGGTCTTAGCAACCTAAAGACTCCAAACTTATATTACTAGTTTGGTTTCCCTTTGCACAAACCAGTAGCATAATTTTTTTGTCTATGTAATCCTCATTTGACGCAATGCAAAGTTCCTAACTTCAAAAAAGAAGAAGAAAAAGGTGTACAAGGAGAAGCTAAATAAAATTTGACAATTCTTAAAAAAAAAATCAAATGGCATCAAATAGGATGAACCAACAAGCAGATAAACATTGTATTGAAAGACAATAAGGACGGAAATTACGTATTTTTGAGACTACAACCTTATAAATAATCTATATTTCATTTTATTATGGAATACGTACAAATTGGGGTTATTGTTTTACCACAACATGGCCTCACTATAATTGGCACATTGCATGCACTCCCGTCACTTCATCGATCATGCCACGAAGTTGACATAAGGTTAATTGTCATTTATATATTGTTGGCAACATAAGGAGATCGACATAAATTTAATTGTCATGTATATATTGTTGGCAACATAGGAAGGTACAAGAAGACTCAACAGGAGAATTCTATCAAATTGGTAGAGTTGCAGGGAAAAAAAGACAATATAGATCGCAAGCTGACCATTCTAGCCATGAGATCAACTAAAATCTCCTTCTCCTTAGATGAGGTTAGTGACTAACTAGCGTAGATGCTGAGAGATTCCTCCCAATAGTTTTTATGACTCACTAGTTTTTGCTTGCAGAAATAGTATTTTTTTTTGTCTTCTCATGTTGTTGTATGTCAACGTATGAAACAACCAACCAACTTTTATAAGTTTTTACGTACAATATGCTCTAGTTAGACGAGGCCTTAGTAACCTCAAGACTCCAAACTTATGTTACTAATTTGGTTTCCTTTTGGGCAGACCAGTAGCAGAATTTTTTTCTCTATATAATCCTCATTTGACGTAATGCAAAGTTCCCAACTTCAAAAAAGAAGAAGAAGAAGGTGTACAAGGAGAAGTTAAATAAAATTTGACAATTCTTAAAAAAAAATTCAAATGATATCAAATAGGATGAACCAACAAGCAGATAAGCATTGTATTGAAAGACAATGAGGAGGGAAATTAGGTATTTTTGAGACTACAACTTTATAAATAATCTATATTCAAGAAAAAAAATGAATCATAAATTGACTCCAAAATTTTATGGACCCTACAAGATTATTCACAATATTGGACAAGTCGCGTATGAATTATATTTACTTTCTTCATAAGGTTTTTCCTATATCTTGCACCTAAAAAAGTTTTTGTGTCAAAACATAGCAGTGAAAATAGAATTTCCAAAATCAGATGAAGAAGGTAAGCTAGGTCCTGAATCATAAAAATTGTAGAACAAAAATCTTTATCTCTCTGGAAAATAACCATTATGGTGTACCTAATCAAGTGGAAGAATATACATCTAGAAAAAGATACATGGAAAAATTAGTAGTTCTTAAAGAAACATGCTCCATTACAAGCTTTGAAGAAAAATCATTTTTAAAGAGCATGGCTATGTTATGCCCTAACAAGCATTCATTATTAGTTTATTAGTTATGATTAGATTAGCTTAGTAATAAGTTACATCATATCACTTTATTTTCTATTTATAATAAGATGAGTCACTTGTATAGACATCATATATCGTACATTAGATTTATAGTTAAAAAAAAATCACTTTGAAATATATTGTACTCATTGACTTTCTATAATTTTCAAAACATTTACTTCATAATAACATTTGGTATTTTTATATTCAATCCTTAAATATAATCATATTATATTAAAAAAATGGAATAAGTTTATTCAATCTTGAAAAATAATTCTTATATTAAATATATGTTCATAAACATATTTTTCATTAAAACAAAAATAAACTGATTACAACATAATGAAAAATAATTTTTAACATTTTGTTAAAAATTATACAAGTAAATATTGAAACAAAACATTATTTTCTCATACTTTCTATGACCTTGTTCTAAAACCAAGAGTTATCAAAGGTCTCCATCAATCATTTATTTTAATCTCGTAGACACTTTTGTTCCCATCAATTTTGCTTCTTTGTAAATAAAGTTCGAAAATTTTGTGACATTTGTTTTATATTTTAAAAAATTAGCAATTTTCAAATAACCTTACAATTTTTTTATAAAATATTTTTACAAAAGATAATTTGGCTCACTTATATATTATAAGTCTCATCATTGTAAGAAAGATACAAATTCCATTCAAGTAAAAGCACAACCAGATGTCTACTCTTTCCTACATTCCACCACTTCATAGTAGATTCTCTAATAAAAAAAATAGAATCATTCTCATAATTTATTAGGAATGGATTCTTTTTCTTTTTATTTTTAAATAATTTGTCCTTTTGTATAAGATCATTGGTTATACAATGTATCTTATATAATGTCTACACATATTCCCTCTCTATCTTTAAAAATGGTTCCATTGGTCCCATTAAAGTATAAGCACAAGAAGAGGCCTCTCTATTACATAGGTTCACTAATAAGTTGTTTTATTTTTTTAATATTATAAAAAATATAATTTAATGTTTAAAATTAATAATAATAATATATTTTTTTAAAGTTATAATTTTTATTTTATTATATATATATTTTAAATGTTAATTAAAAAATAGATTGGTTTTTTATTTTAATAATATTATTTAAGTTAAATAGATTAACACAAATTTCATGCTTAATCAAATGAGAATATGAAATAAAATCTATAATATCAAGAATATTTACCCTAAAAACCTTTATTTCTAATTCACAATATTCAATTATTTAAACTAATATTTTTTACTTTTTATTCACCATATGAAAACATTTAAACTAATTTATGAAATTACATTTTATCTAATAATATATTTTTAATACCATATATATTAAATAAAATTGAAAATATTTTTTAACTTTATTTCCATACATATTTAACATATATGATTAATGATTTTAAACATTTGAGAAAATTTCTATCTAAATATTAATTATAATAAAAATAATATGTAATCAAGGATTATTTATTTATTTTTAATTAAGGAAAGAAAGTCATATTACTTTAATATATATTTATATATTTAAGGTTTTTTTATATAAAATACAAATTTACATCAAAATAAAAGTAAAAAAACGAAATAGGGAGTGTGAACGAAGGTGGAGACAATTGTTGGTTTATGGTTGGAGGTTAGGGTTTCTACATTTTCGAGTAGCTTGTCCTCAACTGGATTATGTGCGGTTTAGGGGGGCAGGGTTAATATCATGTCTTGAGTTTCACTACATTCGCTTGAGGTGGCACAATATTTAGCAGGTGAAGTTTATCATTATCCATTTCTTTCTCTTTGTCTTGGTCGATTTTTTTGTTAGCACTCTCTGTTCCTCACAAGGGTTTGGCGGTGTGTTGATCTAGCGTGATTTGAGTGCAAGAACATGGGTGAATAGATGGTAGATAATGACTTGGTGACCCTATTCCGGGGGTTTATTTTTTTCTTCTTTGGTGGTAATGGTCCTATGGGGAGGGCACCAACTCCTCCAATGGGAATGTTGAAAGGGGGATTCCTTTCTCTAGAGATTTCTCTTAGTCAGACGATCATTTTCCTTCTAGGTTTTCACAACCCACTTCCGTCAGTTGTCTATATCTCTTGCCAGTGGTAACACAGGAAAATAATTTTACTGCTCCCATGATTTTACTCATGTCGTTAGTGATGGTGGTTTCCCTCCTTTTGGTCCCACCCTCTTCCGTCACTGGGTTGTTAGTATTTTTCAGTCCTTTTCGATGGGATATATGGATGTGGGTCTTCCTTTTCCATATGTTAGTTGTGGGCTTTCATTATTTTTGGTTTCTTCCTTCAGTGGTGGTTTCCTGGTGGTGTCAGAGGCATATTCAAATGTGCCCATAAAATTCGTGCCTCTTCCATATGTGGGTGTCATTCTTCCCCAATTTCTAGAGCTTCATGAGTGCCATTCCACATTTATACCTCAGTATTATGGGCATTTTGAGATCCTTGAGAGAATTGTACCAATGGCCTACAGACTTGCACTATCGTCAAAAATGAAAGTCCACGGTGTTTTCCATGTTTCATTTCTTAAAACATATCTGAAGTATCTTGACCATGTGATTGATTGGTTTGTATTGCAGGTGGAACCAGAAGGAGAATTCTAGTCAGAAACTCAATGCATATTGCAAGAGGTTCAACTCATGCTCCAGAATCGAGCAATCGAGCAAGTTAAAGTGCAGTGGAAGCACTTTGGGCCCGATGAAGCTACATGGGGGATGACTAATTAGATGCGGGTTATGTATCCTTCATTATCTGCTAGTTGAGGAAAAGGCGTTTTGGCATATGTACATATCTATGTATGGTTGTTATTGTAGATACCACAATGAGCTATGTTATAAAGATCCAATAAGAAATTTGATTATCATGTTTGTTCTTTTGGTCATGGTTTACAATAGTTGTTCATTGTAAATACTACAACGAGCTATGTTATAAAGCTACATAGGAATTATGTTTTGTTTTCAGTAGTTTGTTGGTTATAGGTGTCATTGAACACCGAGGATGGTGTTCTTCTAAGGGGGAGGAGTTTGTAATATCCCTAGTTTAAAGTTCATGTAATAAAGGATAATAAAGGAAAAATAAGACCAAGGTCACAAAACACATATTCCAAGATGAATTTTGGGCGAAACATCCTAGTGGGTGTCACTTTCGGTTTATCTATGGCTAAGGAAATTGGCAAAGGAATTGGAAAAGGAAAAGAGGCATTATTTGAAATTTAATTTATGAAAACAAAGGAAAATAGGAGAAAAGGGAGATGAAAGGTTACATATATGCATGAGAGAAAAATTGAAGGAAAAATGAAGTACAATGAAGAAAAT
The DNA here is from genome assembly GCA_034641835.2 of Pinus albicaulis. Lineage (NCBI taxonomy): Eukaryota > Viridiplantae > Streptophyta > Pinopsida > Pinales > Pinaceae > Pinus > Pinus albicaulis. Next base: position 124,878,844 of record CM076582.1, on the reverse strand, counting down.
AGAGGCATCGATGATAAAAAGGATTCTAAGGATTAGTTCACATCTTTTGTTGGTTTAGCTTTTGATAATTCATTTTTGGAGCACTCTCTCTATTCTATCATACTTTTGCATTCTTGTAGCACTCTAGCAGTGGAGAAGGGAAGGAAAAGGAAGGACAAACAAAGCAAAGGAGAAGTAAGGAAGGTTGGATCAAGCAGCTTCAGTAGGAGGATTTTGCAGGTAACATGATGCATGTATGATTTCCTAGTTGATGTGTGAATCCATGCTACATGCATTAGTTCATCCAGTCTGTTTGTTGTCATGGCATGGGTTTTTCCTTGTTTAACTGTGGTTTCAACCTTAACTTTCCATTTCTTGGATAACTATGGTGTGATGGGATTTTTTTTGGTTGAGCTTTGGATTGCAGGAAGGTTTTGGAACTTGGTGAGGTGGTCTCAGGAAAATTCCCAAGAGTTGGGGGTGGAGGTGGTTTAATCTTGGGGAGGGCCTCAATAGGTGGGTTTAGACAAGGAAATTCCTCAAGGTAACGGTGACAAAATTTCGAGGCATCCAATCTTGTTTGGGTTTCGTGATCTCTTCACTGGTTTGGAAAGATTGTGGTAGCCTGAGGGTGGAGGTGGTTTAATCTCCAAGAAGCCTTAGTTGCTTTTGTCTTGATATCCCAAATTCAATCTTGGATTATGGCATAAGGGTGATTGGATGAAAGAAATATTTGGTTCAACCCAATCCATGGTCGGGTGGTATGTGGAAGTCCTTGAATTGGTTGGATTTTGCATACATTAATAAGATTTATTTTCCTATTGTGATTCATGAGTACTTGTGATTTTTATTTTGTGGCTTTGATGGTTGTTTTTTCATGGTTAATATTCTGGTTATATGTTGGTTATAAGCATGCTTCTATAACATTTTCAAGTTATGGCTCTTGTTATATTTTGATTAGTTGATGAATGCATGGGCTAACAAGTGCTATTGCAACTATTATGAGAGGAAATTAGGCCTCTTGGTGATTCTCAGATAAATTTCAGGCTCCTATGTTCATATATGCATTCATAGTTCCAGCTTAGGGATTGAACACCTAGGGTGTTTCTCCAACTCCTAGGTGATTTGTAGTCCCTATAGGATGTCAGTTTGTGGTCAGAAAGTCTCAGTTGTAGGCCCCACTTCCTTAACTAGACTTAGGAGGTTGGGTCATGTCACAGTGGTGCTTCGTTTCACATTTACCTAGAGGTCTTGTAAAAGTCAGTAAATGTGGGAGAGGGTGTTGCTCCTTTCTCCATAGACTGTGCAAGTGAAACTAACTCCAGTTTGATTTCACAAATTCATCAAGTTGTCGATAAACCATGAAGAATCCACCATTCCAATAGTGCATTTTTTTCTTGATTCTAAGTCCAACAAGATGCCCAGAATAAGTTTCAACCTACTCATTAGCTTGTTGATGATTTTCAACAAGCTTATCAGTTGTAACTAATAAATTTTAACTGACACGATCTTCCCATGTTGCAACTCAATAATCAAGACCCAATTTTAGCCCATGTTGCACCTTTGTGTCAATGGAAATATTATGAAAAAAGTAACTAATTTTTCTGTGGACTGAGCAAGCAAAGGCCACCTTAAATCAATATTTCTCTCTATTTTTTCTTATGCTCCATTTTTTACACTTAAAGGGCTTTCCACATTTCTACCTTGAGAAATAATTGAAGTTACTGGATTATTTGAAATATCTTCTAGCACTGGAATTTTATTTTTATTTCTACGGGTCCCAACAACATTATGTTGCCATGGAAAACTACACGATGTGTTCTTTTACACACTGTTCATCTTCAAAATCATCAACAATAATTATAAATTTGTCAAGGCTTCAATCTTTGCAGAAAATGGAAAGAGTGATCATTTAAATATTTTAGTCCCCAGATATGATAAAGGCTTTAATATGTGAATCTCAAATATGCAAATCCATGAGTTGCTCATTTCCAATGGTAGGAATTCTAGTGTGATAATGGAGTTGGGCCATATGCCAATTTGGAAAAAGAACATGTTCAGAAATACAACTTTCCTCTTTATTATTTGAATAAGCCCAATTCCACCTCTTATCGTTTGTAAAACACAAATATCAAGTCTTCAAATTGGACAAACTCTTCCATTTGATTTATATGCTAACAAATATTACCACACATTTGCACCTCTCAACTATGTTGGGCAAGTCTGCACACAACCCAAAAGATTCAAATATAAACAATCCTTGTTTTATCCCATATATCAAAATTCATATTTAGAATACTTACCTCACATAAAGAGGACTTAAAATACAACTTTTGCAATGTAACCATGTAGATTGTTACTCCATTTTGTTGTTGAAATATTGGCACATGTGCTCCTGGCTATCATGACATTTTGACACTCCACAGTTCATCATCTTGTTCAAACATTTTTCAACCAGGACTCAAGCATCCTCAATATTTTTAGATTTTGCATGCATGTTGACAAGTTCATTTCCCACAAAAATATCTAGCTCACATCGAGTTTTAATAGTATGCGCATATATTTGTGTTCCAAATTCAAGTGATTGATTATTGACATAAGCACTAATGACAATGGAAAATGATTTTTAATTCAATTTTATACCTTATAGTTGGATTTGAACCAATGCATCGTGGAAGCCATGCATATTAAGTAACTATGTCTCTAATGAGTTGTGAGGTACGTGTTTTCCTTCATCATTCCGTAGATTTTTCTTGAAGAACCTTTGTCAATTTCAATTTGAAAAATTCAGCGTCAACACCTCCCACTGTTGGTTCCTAATAAAATTCTTTTATGAGAATGGTCTCATTGAGTAATTTAGTAGCAACTTGAAAACCCACCTTTTCATCTTGAATTGGTTCCTTTTTAGTGAATTTTTCTTGAGTTGAATATGGGGAATCCCCTATTGAAATTGATTTTGTTGTTGTTTGTTGTAATATTAAAGGAAACTAAGCTCGCATTTCATCTATGAATATTAGAAAACATTGATATTTGTATGGGGACAACTTATTTTCTTTCCTGAAAACTTCCTGATAGGACAAAAATTTACAAAACAGACCATCATAAGTACATCCTTTAAATGACATGACAATGAAATGACAAACATTTAATCCTATGGGTGCATAATCAAAATTTGTTGAGTGGGCATGAACTAGTGCCAAATATTATGTGTGCTATCATGTCTTGACCAAAGTAAGTACATGTGTGTGATATCATGTCTTGACCATCTAAAAAAGTCTTTGAACATCTCACAAATTAGTGTATGTCACCTAAGCGAAAAATCTCAGGAGAAAACAAATGACCTCGTTAATAAAACATTCGGATTTATATGTATCGAGATGGGAAAACTTGACGAGAATTGCATACGTCAAGTGTCGTGAAAATATCTATGTTTCAACATTTTAAAATGGATGCAATCGTGAATGTTGCCAAGATATATGTCCCGAAATGGGAAATATTCGACGAGAATTTTTAACGTCAAGTGTCAGCAAAGTCTCCATCATAGCTTAGAGTTTAGGGAGGTCTTTAACACTACAATAAAGCGCTCAAGAAGTGTATGTCTTGAGACGTGAAAAATAATACCAACAATTGACCAACCATAGAGGTTTGAACATTTTGAAACCTTTTCTAATTTTTAAAGTTTTTTAAAGGTATTTTTAAAAGGAGGTGGACTATATACAATGAGAATAAACTCTGCACAATTGAAGTGACATAGGGGTTTTTCAGGGCGTTGAATCTATATATGCAGTCAAAAAACCAGTTTAAATAACACAAATCAAGACTTTACATCAAATGTTTCAGTTGGATTACACCCAGAAAATCCTCTGGAAACTCCCAAAATTTGCATTAAAGACAACTCCTAAGGTTAATTGTAATTTAAATATTGTTGGCAACATAGGGAGGTACATGAGGACTCAACAAGAGAATTCTATCAAATTGGTAGAGTTGCATGAAAAATTTGACAATATAGACCACAAGCTGACCATTCTAGCCACGAGATCAGCCAAAATATCTTGCACCTAAAATAAGTTTTTGTGTCAAAACATAGTAGTGAAAATAGAATTTCCAAAATCAGATGAAGAAGGTAAGTTGGGTCCTGAATCATAAAAAATTATAGAACGACAATATTTATCTCTCTAGAAAATAACCATTATGGTGTACTTAATCAAGTGGAAGATTATGCCTCTAGAGAAAGCTACATGAAAAAATGAGTAGTTCTTAAAGAAACATCCTCAATTACAAGCTTTGAGAAAAATCATTTTTAAAGAACATGCCTATGTTATGCCCTAACAAACATTCATTATTAATTTATTAATTATGGTTAAATTGGCCTAGTAGTAAGTTGCATCATATCACTTTATTTTCTATTTATAATAAAAGAAGTTCACTTGTGTAAACATCATATCTTATACATTAAATTTATAGTAAAAAAGAGATTTCAAAGAGATTTCACCTTTGAACTAGTAGAATGTACTCATTAACTTTTTATAATTTTCAAGACATTTGCTTCATAATAGCATTTGGTATTTTTTACATTAAATTTTTGAAAAAAATTCTATTAAAAAAAAAAAAAAACATGAAAAATAATTCTTATATATGTTTATAAGCATATTTTTCATTAAAACAAAAATACAAAACATTAAATAATTTTTAACGTTTTGTTACAAATTATAGAAATAAATATTGAAACAAAACATTATTTTTCATATTTTTACGACTCCTTTTTAAAACCGAGAATTATCTAACGTCTTATTTAATCATTTGTTTTTATCACACTTTTGTTCCAATTAATTTTCCTTAATTTTCCTTATAAATAAGAATAAAAATTTGTGAATCTTTTATGTTTCAAAATAAATTAACTATTTCAAATTATTTTACAATTTTTTGATAAAATAATTTTACCAAAGATAATTTCCCTCACATATATATTACACATCTCATCATTGTAAGAATATACAAATTCCATTATAACCACAACATGTCTACTCTTCCACTAATTCATCACGTATTCTTCCTTACATTCCACCCATTCATAATAGATTCTCTAATAAAAAGATAGAATGATTCTCATAATTTATTCTTTTTCTTTTTATTTTTGAAATAACTTTTCCTTTTGTATAAGATACATTGGTTATACATATTCCCTCTTTATCTTTAAAAAAAATGGTTTCATTGGTCCCATTGAAGTATAAGCACAAGAAAAGGACTCTATTACATATGTTCACTAATAAGTTCTTTGGTTTTTTTTAATATTATAAAAATTATAATTTAATGTTTAAAATACAATATTAATAATATTATATTTTATAAAAACAATGGTTCCATTGGTTTTATTGAACTATAAGCACAAGAAAAGGCCTCTCTATTACATAGGTTGACTAATAAGTTTTTTGTTTTTCAATATTATAAAATTTATAATTTAATGTTTAACATAAAATATTAATAATATTATATATTTTTTAAGTTATGAGTTTTATTTTATTATATTTACATTTTTAAATTGTTATTTAAAAATTAGATTTGTTTCTTATTTTATTTAAGTTAAATATATTAACACAAACTTTATGCTTAATGAAATAAGAATATGAAATAAAATTTATAATATCAAAAATATTTACTTTAAAATCTTTTATTTCTAATTTACAATATTCAATTACTTAAACTAATTTTTTTACTTTTAATCCACATCATTCAATTACTTAAATTAATTCATGAAGTTACACTTCATCTAACTAGCTATTTTTAATACCATATATTTTAAATAAAATTGAAAATATTTTTTAACTTTATTTAATATATATGGAGAAAAAAAATCTATCTAATTATTAATTATAATAAAAATAATATGTAATTAAAGATTAAAAAAAACCATATTACTTTAACATATTTTTATATATTTAATGTTGTTTTATATAAAATAAAAATTTACATCAAAATGAAAGTAAAAAAATAAAATACCGAGAGCGAACGAAGTTGGAGGCAATTGTTGATCTATGGTTGAAGGTTAGGGTTTCTGCATTTTTGGGTGACTTGTCCTCACATGAACTTTGTGCAGTTTAGGTGGTGGGGCTGATATCATGTCTTAAGTTTCATTGCATTCTCTTGAGGTGGCACAATCTTTAGCAGGTGAAGGTTTATCATTGTTTATTCCTTTCTCTCTGTCTTATTGGGGTTTTTTGTTAGCACTCTTTGTTCCTCACGAGGGTTTCGAGGTGTACTGCTTTGGCATGATTTGAGTGGGGGAACATGGATGAATAGATGGTAGATAATGACTCGGTGACCCCATTCTGAGGGCTTATTTTCTTCTTCTTTGGTGGTTATGGTTCCTATGGGGAGGGCACCAACTCCTCCAATGGGAATGTTGAAAGGGGGATTCCTTTCTTTGGAGGATTCTCTTAGTCAAAGGATATTCTGCCATGTGGGGTTTGATGTCCCACTTCCTTCAGTTGTCCATAACTCTTGCCAATGATAACACAGGTAAACAATTGTACTACTCCTGTGATTTTACTCATGTTGTTAGCGATGGTGGTTTCCCTCCTTTGGTCCCACCCTCTTCCGTCACTGTTTTGTTAGGCTTTTTCATGTCCTTTTCGATGGGATATCTGGATGCGGGTCTTCCTTTTCTATCTGTTAGCAGTGGGGTGTCATCATTTCTAGTTTCTTCCTTCGGTTGTGGTTTCCTGGTGGTGTTGGAGGAATATTCGAATGCGCCCATAAAATTTGTGCCTATTCCATATGTGAGTGTCATTCTTCCTCAATTTATAGAGTTTCATGAGGGCCCATATCTAGTTGATAATGGTTTTATCTTCATAGCTTTAGAGGTGGAGTTGGAAAGCCCTTCTTGGACACCTAATCCTCTATGGGTAGTTGTGGAAGGCGAACAGTCACAGAGGAGTCAAAGTGACCTTGGAATGTGGAATCCAAGAGTCACACCATTGTATTATAAATGTACATCTATGGTGAATAATAACATAACTCATGTTTATCCTATATTTCTATGTGTGTGTTATCCATTCTCCATGAATATTTAACATGGTATCAGAGCCATGATGAGTGGCCTTCTTCCTCATTATGCGTTTATGTGCTAGGTGGGCTTGACAATAGGCAATGTTAGGTTTGACAGAGTTGGGGATGTTTTAGTTGCCTTGAATGGTGTTAGTCTTTGTGTTATAGGTAGCATGCAATATTATTATCTCCCCCAACGCCTAATATGTTGCGGAAATTGGGCACTTTTGTGAGAACTATAAAGAGGAGTCTGGCGGTCGCAATGGAGGACCCCTGTTTTTGTTGTTATTCTTTAGTTCTCGGAGGCTTCTGAGCTCGAAATATACTAGATTTTCCCTTCGAGACCTGGTTCAAGAGGTTCAGAATCACCAAAGGGGATGATGATCGTTTTCGCCATCTGATTTGGAGAAGTCTAGGCCACACTTCCTCAAGATTTCTGTTTTGCAAATTTGTTTTCGGTTGCGGAACATTTTTGGCTGGTCTCTGCATCGGATTTGGATATTCTGGAGACAAATTTCATTTTGTCTCTCTTTCTGGAATTAAGACCAGTGTTGAATGGAACTTTACTATTTGAAAATTTGTTTGATTGATCAGTGATAGTTTGAGCCATTTCTCCGTTCGATTTGGAATAGTTTCAGCGAAATTTTGGATGTATTTCATTCATATTTCCATTAGATAGAAACAAGGTTTTGAAAGCTCTAAGAGGGATAGATCGGGGCGTCCAAAGAGATTCAATGGATAGGGGAACCGTTAGCAAACTGCTTCCTATTTTTTGAAACTTCTTTGATGTGTTTATGTTCATATTATGAAGCTACTGTGGAAATCATGGTTTTCTACATTAGTTTTTCGAACATCCATTTCTCTGAAATCTCAGGAAATTCCTGGCGGATTTCGAAAAAGTGACTGAGATTTTTCTAAAAAATTACCAGACTTTGAAAAGTCTGCAAATTATGTTCTTTAGTTAGCTAATCTGTAACCAGAAAAATTTCCAGTTTGCAGAAGTTTAACTTTTGTCAGAAGTTTAGTGGTGGTATTTACTGATGAAGACATGGTTGTTCAGTCTTTCCAAGCTTCGACGTCTTGATTTTGATCATTTTTTGAAGGTGGCTAGTGGAACCTCTCCTATGTAGAAATATTAATGAATAATGTTCTTTGGCTATGTATAGCATTCTGTCTCTTCTCATTGTCTACGCAAACTCCGATTCTCTTCCAAAAGATCCAAACTCCTCCACTTTCCGGCCTCCCTCATCATCATCGGCCTCCCATGGCTCTTGTTAGCCAGCTTTAAAATTTGTTATACCAAATGCTGGCTAAAAACTCTTTGGAGCCTTCAAGGAACAAATTTTATGACTAAAAAGTGTTGGCTCTTGAAGACACTTGAAGGCCTCCTGCCTCTGTCCCAATCTTCACTACTGTGCCTATTTCCCCATTCAGAAATCCTGCTGTTTCCCAAGAAAGAATACTGCTGCAAGCACCATTTCCCTTTCTCCCCTCTTCCAAAACTAACCTTAATTTTTATCCCTCCATTTCCCATGAAAATCCCTCATTTTCATGTTTTTCCCATTTCCCCTTCTTCAAAATCCCTTGATAAGGTTTTAAGACTCCCTCTTAGCCTTATCAAAACTCTCAAATTCCTTTGAAAACTATTGAAAAACCATTAAAAATCATATTTTTATATATTATGAGCTTAAACCCCCTTGGGCTAAGCCTTTAAACCCTTTCCCTCCATGCGTTTTGGTGCTAAGACCGAGCGCTAGTCTTCTAAGCGCTTATCGCATTGCCCAATTGCGATTAAGCCCCTCCCCTTTTAAACCCCAGTCATATGTTCTCCCATATAACCCATGACCTCACAGATGGGTGCCTATTCACTTCAAATAAAATATTTTTCGACCAAAGTCTAAAACCTTTGGTTATATATTAAAAACCATCGGCCTTATATTATTTTATGATTTTTCCGCCGGTCCATTTTTCAGTCGTTCCGCACTGTCGATCTGATCTGATGATCAGACGGTGCGGAGTCCGTCTCCCCGGTGGTCCCTGCATTCCACTCACCATTCTGAAAACCGCGCGGTATTCATCGCACCGCCTTTGGGTGATGGCGGTTTTTTCCCGATCGGCAGCGTTCCATACGCTGGCCGACACGTGTCTTGGGCACTGTTCATAAAACTACCGTCCATCGCGCGTTAACGTTCGGACATGGACTCGACTCGATATTGATGCGTACCATCTGATTTGAGGCTGCCCATCTGACGGCTATCGCTCACCGAAGATGCCCGGCGGTTAACCGGGCTATGACGTGGTCATTGGAGCATCTCCATCGTCTATCTGATCTGCATATCGACGGCCCACATTTCATCGCCCTAATTCGATCGCCCAGTCAACGTCTTCCGCTTTGACTTTCCGTTTCCGCTCCCGACCGTCGATCTCTGCGCGATCGATGGCTCTGATTTAAACCATTCTTCTACCTCTCTATGATTTCTCCCGATCAATCCCGACCATTGGATGATGCCATCCAACGGCCATGCTTCCCCCACACATCCTCCGCAGTAATAAACCTATAAATGCAAGATTTTCTAATCTTTTTCGTATTTTGCAAGGTTCAAAGAGTTTTTCCACTATGTATGAAGAAAATTCGAAGGTAGAGGATGACGATCCTCCTACCCTCGATTTGTTATACAAAAATCATTCGCAGGGTTTAAAATTCATGTTTCATCAATCATTCGCGAGGCATTGATGCCATATCATCCCTGCGCGACCCTGCATACCAGCAAAGCACAGTGAATTAGACACAAATCAAAGAGTATCAGTGCCGAAGGCAAAAATATATCAAGACAGAAGAATGAAGACAGATTTGCGGGGATCACAGCTAAGAATGATTATCAAAAGCCTAATCCCCTATTAAGACACAGTTAAAGGGAGAAATCATAAAGGTTTATTAGTCAGAAAGCTTCTACCGCTACAGTTGAGGAAAATCGATCCCTCTATCTACCACGATGCCACCTGTGCCTCAAAGCAGTCATATCTAAGGCCGAAGTTATTGAGAAAAATCAGATATTCACCTCAACGTAGCCAGAGAGTTACTTCTGCAAGGAACTTAATGCAAAAAATATCTGCAAAGTTACTCCAACATGACACAGAGCCTCAAAGGTCAAAAAGAGCTCCCACCGAGCTTAAATCTTTATGAGAATCATTTAACACAGAAGACACCTATGTAAGTTTCTTCATTGAGCCCCCCAAAGGCCCATAAGCCATTAAGTCTGTATTAATTGTAATTGGAAATCTTTTATCAGATCTCACCTCCTCATTCTTCTATATATACTACTGCAGAAGATGAGTGAGGGTTGGTTGGTTGGTTGTTGTTTGATCACCAGTTGTAATAATGAAACTCTCTGAAATAAATACATAGTCCGTTGAAGTTGAAGAAGAAACTGAAGTCTTGGAAACCTTGATGATGTTGTTGCATGCTTGTTCCTGAGAAGGCTCTATCATTGGATCCATGAGCTTGGCTGTTGGTGAAGTATTCTGAACTGTTTTATGTTTTCCCCTATTTTCATTATGTTCCATAATTTCTTACTACAGTAGGCTGAAAGTTTTAGGCTAAGAAATGACTCTTGGAAGCACCTTAGACCTGTTCATCCTTCACTGTTTCATGTTTTCTTCTGCTGAAGTATTTTAGAGTCTTTAATCTCTCTCTTTAATCTTCATGCTTGTTTATTTCCTTAATAGTTCGAACAATTGGTTTCAACATGATTTATGGTTCTCCTTGCTTGTCTGCTGCCACTTAAAAAACTTTTATTGAAGTCTCCCTTTGAAGTTCTTTGCTTACGGTGAATCAAAGAGGTCTGTTTCGATCTTTCCCTTTTTCCTCACTTAAACAGTTGGCTTAAAGGTCTTTTATAGTTGTGATCATAGATGTGTTAGGTGTTCCCTCTTATATGACTACAATTATCAGTGAATCTTTTATGTTTTCTAAGTCATTTGAAATAAAATCTTTGAGGAAATAGGGTGTTCCCCGAATCTTAGATTTCATTTTAAAAGTTGTTTTGAAATCATTATTTGCTTAAAGGCGTGATTTGTAGAATTTATGGTTAGCCCTGTCTATCAAAGAACTCTTTATTGTTCAAATTATGCTTTCGAATTCCCTTTGTTGAGAATTAATCCTCTCTTTCCAAATCATTAATGTTCATCTCATTCCAAAAACAAAAGGATCCTGTGGCCAAGTTAGATTTTCCCTTTGATATCCCATATCCATTAATGAGTTTGTTATGACCTTTTCTTGACTCCATTGCCCAATGAATCAGATATTTCTCTGTCCTATATATCTTTCCTAGGCCTTTCATGTTCTTCTGTATCATTCCAACCAAACAAACAAACAAATAAACACCTGCACTTAATAACTAGTCTAAAATCAATACTCAAAACACACAAGATAAACCTTTGCAAACAAACCTTTGAGAGATCCCTCTCTGAGAACGGGAGGAATAGATCCTGTAACTCTAAAGAATGGTTCTGATGTTGCCTTGTCTTTTGATTTTCCAAACTATCAAAACAAGGGACACCAACAGCTCCCCTCGACTCCACACTTCCTCGACCTCCACAATCGACATATCAGTGCTTTCCACTGTCATAGTAGCATCGCTCCTACACCTGCATCGGCTCCCTCTCGGTCACGATGCCTCGGCCTTTCCACCATGGCTTCTCCTCCATTATGCAATGCTCCTGGTGAGAGCCAAGATTTAATTTTCGATTGTGTGTCCATTCTTTGCGTTGCTCCATTGAGATTACACTGGTTGGGGAACTCGACTTGGAAGCTGAGCATGGTGGTGTAGCCCAAGTGATAACTATTCTTTGTCTTTGTTGGAAGATCACTATGGATTTCCTGACGTGGCTCCCCTAAATACATTGCAGTTCCCGGAGAAATTGCATGTTGTACCACTACATATAACAGTGCTGGGAAATTGGGAGTAGAATATTGTTAGAGGTGAGCTGAGCGTATTGCGTATTGTTGAAGTTGAGCATCATGGTGTTGGTTACATATCTCTATTCATCCTCCTACATTGTTGCCCTTCCTCCATTACACTATGGCACTCATACCATTGTTATGATACGACTGTGCCCATGCTAGATGTTGCTTCCTCTATTTGATACTACTATGCCTGTAAGTTTCTCGCACCTCTTCCCACAACTTTAACTCTCTATCCTCCTAAGTATTTTCTTCCGTCTCCAATAAGCGAAATGTTGTTGTGAGATGAACCACAATTTGTGGAGTCGTTTACTCTTGCTTGAATATTGCAGCTAGTGGTCGTGCATGAGTTATGATGTGGTATATGCAAGGGTCATGTAGGAGGGCCAAGCTGCCAAAAATTTGGTGAGTTGCATTATTTATTTGTGTCATAGAAACACTAGCATACATTTGAGAAGATGTTGTTTACTTGAAATGTTGTGGATTTCCACTGCCAAAGCTCAAAATCCATTACTCAAGAATTGATTTATTTATATATGAGAGTTGGTCAGTGTAGAGTTATATCCTTTGTGCTAGTACCAATTGGTTTAATTTTATATATCTTGGTATAAGGATTGGTAGAATTTGAAAAAAAAAAAAAAAAAAAAACTTGAGTAGAGTTGCAGTTATAGGAGGCTTCAACAACAAAAAAATGATGAAACTTGATCATATATTAGAGTTTACAAATGATCTGATAGTATCCACTATTGATGGGATGGTAGACATTAGCAAAAACACTCTCCTCGACATTCAAACCTGCCTGCATAATGCATAGGAAAAGATTGATTTTTTGCAACTAGAATCTCAACTTTAGCAAGAAGAATTAAAACAGAAGAGTCATCATTTTGAACTTGTTTCTGTTCAAAACATTGAGACAGACTCCGATGAGAAGAAATAATATAAATTTGAGATTGATTCACATTCAATGCCTAGTTCAAGAGTAAATTCGCACGCAGGTGTCGAAATTCATCCTACGCTTCCCAAGCCCATCATCAGACCTTGGGAAGAGCTTGTCCACAACAAACAAAGAACTAGTCTTGGATATGACAAGGAGTTGTCCTTTCATATTCCAGACTACTCCAAGCCCATAAAATTTTAGAGTGTCGGATTTCTTTATGATAATTCACCTTCAACTGTTCCAGATCCTTCTCCTCTTCCACAACAACAACAACATATTGTAAAATGGCAACACTGTGATCGCGTTGGCCATATGAAAGATCACTTTTTTGATATTCACCCATGCAAGTACTATGGTCGGCACACCCATTCTTCACACAGATGCTTCAGAAACAAGCCTCTTGCAAGAAAAAAGATTCATCTTGGATGGATCGCTTCTTGGCAATGGGCATCAAAAACCAAGAAGATGTTTAAGTCTAATGTTAGAACTTGTTCTAGAATATTGAACAATCTTGTAGTTGAGTTTTCGCCATCATCTCACCTTGTACTTGACAAGGGGAGAAATGGTGGTCATTTACAAGCTTCGAAGCCACATCAAGCGAGCTTGACCACAATCTCTCATTCTAGATTCAGAGTTGTAGCTAGAGACACAACAATTCAAGCGAGCTTGAGTCACAATCTCTCATTCTAAATTCATAGTTGTAGCCAGAGACATAGCAATTCAAGCGAGCTTGAGCCACAATCTCTCATTACAAATTCAGATTTGTAGCCATAGACATAGCAGTTCAAGCGAGCCTGAGCCACAACCTGTCATTCCATATTCAGAGTTGTAGCTAGAGACATGGATGCCCATGAGTTGCCTTCAGTTGGTGTACAACCTTAAACCATCTATGGGAGGTTCATATTCTTCCTCTTCAAATAATTCAGAGCACTTCCTCTAGCAAAAGACTTCAACTTTTTGCCAGCTTTGGTAGAGTTCCGAAAAATGCATTAAGAATTCCAATGTTAGTGGTCATCCTTAAACCATCACAGGTTGTAGACCTCCCTTCTTCTAGGTTGAAGGTCTCCCCTTCAAATATGAGAGACACTTACTCTAGCAGAAGCCCTTAGCTTCTTTCCAGATTTGGAAGAGTTCCGGGAACTGCACTAAGCATTCCAGTGTTGGTGGTCATCCTCAAACCACCTCTTTATGCCAACATTTCAGAGAGCTGATTCAGCCTAAGTGCTCCCATGCATACTTTGCAGATTTGTATTACAAATCTCTTCTTGGACTCACACATACCCCTTTGGATTAAGGGAGGGAATGTTGGACACCTAGTCTTCTATAGGTAGGTGTGGAAGGCGAACAGTCACAGAGGAGTCCAAGTGACCTTGGAATGTGGGATCCAAGAGTCACACCATTGTATTATAAATGTACATCTATGGTGAATAATAACATAACTCACGCTTATCCTATCTTTCTATGTGTGTGTTCTCCATTCTCCATGAATGTTTAAGAACCCTAGTCCTATGAATTCCTGTGAAAGGGAAAACCCTCAAAATAAGAAAAGAAGCACGGGGTTTTAAAGAGTGATGAAATTTTGACTCCATATAATATATGCACGGGTGATGACGTGGAGATGTCTCAAGCTGTAGACTTAGAAGAGAAACCAATGGTGGGTTTTTCTAGGGTCGTAATTTTTGTATGGAGACTCTCATTGAATTATGGAATTAGAAGGTATGTTCGAGGGTTCCAGAGGCTCTATATACTCTTCTATTATCAAAGGGTTGGTTCTAGTTAATTTTCAAATCGCACGTATTAGCAGATTTGGTGGCAAAAGAAGTTGTGTCCATTGAATACTCTCCTATTATTTTCAAATCCCTGTCCCCTACATTCAATGCTAGTGGGGAGAGGCTCACTGTAATTCCCATGTGGGTGTGTTCCCCTAGTCTGTTGAACCACATGTGGAATCCCCAAAGATTCACTAACTTGGCGAATAGTCTGCATTGCTTTCTAGTGGTAGAATAATCTTTCATAGAGTTGTAGGACTTAGTAGTTGCCAGGATTTTAGTCAGCTTGGACCTTTGAAAGAAACTCCATGAAATGATGAACATTAGATAGGGATGCATTAGAATTCAAGTTATAGATTATGAAGGGCTTCCTTTTTGTTGTTGATAGTGTCACAAGTATGGTCAATTGGTGCAAAACTGCAAACTTCCATTCCAAAAACCAAAATGTTCGGAACATGCCATAAAAAAGTAAAAGACTAAGAGTGTGGCTTTGGGTGACGAATGGGGTTTTCTTCTGAATATGGTGTGGCATTTGAATTTCAGGCGTCACTGGGATCTGTGGTTCCTAGCTCCATGTTGACTACTTCTGTGGTCTCTTGTCCAGAAGACTCTTCCTCAGTTCCAATGTTTACATATGTTATGTCAGCGACACACACCTCGACTCCTAGGAGCGGAACGAGATTGCTAACAGGATTTTTAATGAAGTTTTGTGCATGGATCAAGGGATTTAACAGATGACTAAAGTGGACAGAGCTGAGCATTGTTAGTCTTTCCATCCTCTTGTTATGGATGAGCTTCATACAACTTCTTAAGATTGAACTTCTATAATATGTCATTTCCTTATTTTTTTCGCTTTTAGTTTTTGGACACATATGTGAATATTTTAGTTTAGCATTTTTAGATATTTAGATATTTTCATTTTGACTATTTATATTGTATGGTTCACTTTGCACAATGACAATATTTGTATTTTGGTTGGCTTACAACATATATTTCGTCCCTTCTGGACATGACTTCAAAACAATTACTATTTTATTTTTTGATACTTATGGCATTATAGGATCCGGGCACATCCCAGTGAATGCATACTTGCATGTGTATATGCTAAATATATTTTTCTTTCAAATATATATGAATGAAAATAAATTTTTTTTTCCCGACAAAAAAAAAAAAACATTATTTAAAGAATTCATAAAAATAAGATATATAAAATATTTATTATTAATATAAAATTATAATATTATATTATTATTAATGTGAATTTGTAATATTCTATTTATTTTATATAAATATGTAATGTTTAATGGGTTTGGAGCATGTCTTAAAACTACTTATGCTTGGTTAAGAGATTGTCTTCTTCGAATGTAAGAAAAAAGTTTTAGGGCCAAATACTTAGAGGCATCTGGTAGGAGTGAAATCCTGCCCCCTTACAGACCACCAGGGAGTAATTCTAGGTGGTGTAGTTTGCCTTGAATAATAGTGATGAGTCAACCTACATTTGTGGACAGAAGCTAATGATAGTTGTCCCCACTATTGGTTTGACAATTGAGTTATGATAAGTTTTCCCGCTCTTTGAAAAAAAAAAAAATTGTAATGTTTAAAATGTTATATATATAACTTCATAAATAATAATTAAATTTTTTTTTTAAATATTAAATTAATCAATAATAATTATTATATTAAATTCGTCAATTTCAACAAGTACATTTTTAGTTTTAGGAGTTTGAATTTTTTCTTTCATGTCATCCTATACCTCTATTAGATCTTCTATGTTGCAAGTTGTTCAAAATTATTCTCTCAATTTCTTTTTTACCATGGTCAAGATTCCTTTAACATTTTTTTAGCATGTATTGTACTAAAATATCTTCTCTTAAAACCCAATTCTTACATTTCCTCTAAAAGATTATTAATGAAATTAATTCCTTGCTTAATAAAATTTCCTTGTAGAATATCTTCATGGATATGTAATTTCTTCATTTCTATAAGTAGCATGTTAATGTTGCACCTAATAAGAAAATCTTCAAACAAAAAGGTATATTTTTGTTCTCCCTATAGTAGATGTATAGTTTTGTTCTCCCTATAGAAGATTTACAATATATAACATTCTTCATAATTATAGGAGCTTAACTAATGGACCTTGAACATAAATGTTAATATTTTTTACTAACAATAGGGTTGGTAGTTGCAAGCGGGCATCATCTTAGATCCTCAAGAAAAAATTGAAATATTTTTTCCTAGGGATTAGGATAGTTCAAAAACAATTATGCAAAGACTTATGCTCTTTTTTAGGGACTTATTCTAGCAAATGAAACCAAAAGAAAGTCTTTGATTATCATAGTGACTCAAACATAATTATCAAATTGATGATCTTAAAATAAATCCTTTTTTATAGCAAGCTCGCTTCTATTTTAGCTCAAATTTAGAAGGAGGCATGTCTCTTGAAAAATATTTTGTTATATTAGGTTTTAAGAGAACACAATTATCAGGTCGAATCACTAGCCAATCAAACATCACTCTCAAAATAAGGGTTGTTTGAAAAAATGGGGGTCAGTAATATTAAACAATACTTTATTTTTCTTATGTTGTGGATATGGAGGCATGTTACATCACAAAAATCACCATCTGTCACAATATTATCATCAATGGATTTCAAATGAGGCACCTAGATATAGAATAACTTTCCCACCCCCTCTTACATGTTGACCTTAATTATGGTCTATCTCTTCAACCACCTTTTGAGGTTTATATATGGGCAAGGTGGGATAATGAAACTATCTATGGGAGAAGTGACCATCGTTATATGGAGAAAGTATATTCAATAAAAAAATTACTTGGTAAGATATTTCCTTAACATTTATATGGTATTCTAGAGTTCCCATTTGATGTCTAAGTTTTAGGGCATTTGTAGTATGTGGCCATAACTTCGTTGGATTTCTTCAATGTTTATGGTTCTTTGGTGTTCTTGCATTCTTAGTTTTTTTTTTAGCATTTTCCCTTCTAAATTTTTGGATTTAGTTTTATATAGTTATTGCCTCTCAGTGTCCTAGTCATCCTCTTTTGGGGTGGTTATTCAGTCTTTTTGGGTACTAATTATTCTGGTTCACTTGGATTTGTTTCTAGAGAGGTGTGGACTCTTGGTACCCTAATAGTTCTATTGTGTGGTTTGTATTGTAGTGGGATTTTTATAGTGATCCAGGTGGATATTGGCGGCCACCCTCCTATTTCACTTGGGGCCCTACCATTGTTTCTTTCAGTTTTTTCAATTTCCTTAATTGTAGCACATTTTACTATTTTTAGCAATTTTTTTCGGGTCCTGAACTTCCAGAGCCGTTTTGAGGCCCTAAACGATGCTTTTTGGGAAAATTAGGAGTAACATGAGCCTTCGACTGATGTTTCTCATATAAAAAGTTATATTCCTCGGATATATATTTCTAACGAGCTATTGTTCGCATCAAACGGGGATTGTATGCCAAAGTTACATCCCGGGGAAGTTGATGTACCGATTTACCCAAACAAAGCCCATAATTTTGGCGCTTCATCTCCTAGGGTTACGTTTTTGGATGTTTAGGGTTTTCCTTTGTTTCTCTATAATAAATAAGCCTTCGAGCCTCATTGTAACACAGTTCAGAGGCCTGTAGCTGCCACATATCTTCTTAGAGATAAGCTACCAACGCCCTAGCTAGTTTATTTCCATTCTATCTGTAAGTATATTTTAGTTATGTGATATTAATGAAATGAAGTCTTATTTATGTTACATCTCTGCGTTTATGTGTATTTATGTATTTTATTACATTCCTGCATAAGTATGGATCAGTGGTATCAGAGCGGTCTACTATTTCTCGATCCTTCTTTACATGTCCCCAATGATGTTGGGGTATAAGCAGTTAGGGCTCGATCTGGTTGAACCTTTGCAAGGTTAGCCTCACAAACCCGATGGCCACCCATGGGGGACGAAAAGAAAGACGAGGGAGCAGGAGATTCTATCAAAATATTTCTCCATGAGGCCCTCGAGAAACAAAGGAACACGATGATGGATAACTTTTCTTAGATCCTTCAATGACTTCCCACCGACGACACATCTACATCAAACAGCCACTCTGGAGGCACAAATCCTTTTAAGGTATAAGTAAACTTTGACATTACCATATTTAATGGACAAATAGATGCAGACATCATAGATAGGTGGATGAATACCATGGGTGTAAGCCACTTTCCATTCATATCATCTAGTGCATTGGAATAAGGTTCCCTTATAATTTTTTTTTGTGAAAGTTTGATCTTCTAAAGACCTTTGTCAAGTCTTTCTAGCATTGTCCCTTTTTGTGTCATGCACCTAAGGACTACATGGGGCCCCCATATATTAAAAGGCCCCTTCAAAGACATGAATAATCGAAGCCCTCTCTTCTTTATGACTACAAAATTTCATGAAAATTAACATCAATGCACATTTCAAAATGAAATAATTATGAACACTTTGGTTTAGCGAAAGCAACAGATTGATGTCCTGGAGGGAGATTGTAATTTGTTGAGAAATATGATCATCAATATTAATTAAGGATCTCACTCTAATGTACCCATCCACAAGATGTCGAAGAATTTAATCCATTCATATTTTGAGGAACATATAGTTCACCAAATTATAAAATACACGGATCTCATAAATTAGAACTCCCTTCCTTCCAACACTGGGCTAGAATAAGCCAACAATCATCATATTTTTCATTAATATTTATGTTATGTACAACAATTATTATACAAGGTATGTTCCTAAGGCTATATACCTATAAAAAAAATTATGATAATATTTACCATAACCATCATAGCACTAATCACACATTTTGTGTTAGAGAAAATATTTGGCTCGATTTTAGTACAAAGTGAGTGTAAAGGGTGACCAAGAAGTTAAAGTGGTTGATATAAGAATAATTTTAAATAGCTACATAAGTAATTTTTAATGCATTCAAAATAATCTTACATTCATATGTGTGGATGACTTAGTGATACATGTGAAAAAAATTCATTTTTATGGAATGTATCTATTGGTCGTTCTACCTATAATTGAATATTTTTATATTTAATACACTGAAGAGTTGGAGGATGACAATTGCTATAAAAGAAGGTTTGAAACATACAAGGGGGGAAACACTAGTTATGTATGGTGGAGTCAAAGGTGAAATTATAAGGATTGAAAACATTATGAGAGAAGAGAAATATCATAATGTACTCATCTCTTTATAATTGCTTTTGGGACCAAAATAGTCATGTTGGGGAGGTGTGATTTAAAATGGATTGATGATAAATGAAATGGAAAATTGTAGGCTTAGCTTTTATTCTTAGAAATGAAAAATAAGGGTTATCATAACATAAGGAGGTTAGAACCAGTTTAAAAGACAACCATGTTGATACTTCCAGAGAAACAATAATAACAACCTTCCCACCGCTTTCAAAAACATACTTTGTAGGGATACGTAAGGGGGAATTCTAGCTTGTAGTAACTAGGGATTTCGATAGAGTGGATCAAATGAACTTGGAAGAGGAGAACTTCACACTAAAAGCATTGATGGTGAAATTCAATCCTACGTGATATGCCCTTATGCCATGGGTTGAAATATGGAGAGATGCTTAATTTATAAATTTCCTTGGATATCAAGTGGTCATATTGCTAAAATAGATATAAAACTTATATATGTTGTAATGAGAAAAAGCTCAATTATGTGCCTTTTCTTTTGGTATTTTTAGTGATTTAACCATATATAAAACTCACCAAATGGATTCTTTAACTGTTGTGACATGAAAATAGGACTACAATACCAAAGACACACATTATAACACAAATTTACCATGGGAAACCCAATTTGGGAAAACTTGGTACAAAAATAAGAATTGTTCTTCTCGTATTTTATTTAGTTCATGTTAATATAGAGTACATAGTTGTCCAAGCTTTATATAAAGCTAAAAGACATGATGATCCATTGTGATAGTGTTCTATATATTGATTTTTTCAATCTATTCTTTGTTAGTATATTCTTAGTTCTCGACACTCACAATATGTAACAACAATTGTAGTGAAAGAAAGTGAACATTTTTCTTGTGCTATGTTGTTGATCGTTGAATTAGAGTATAACAACCCTCTTGGAATCTTTATTATGATTCTAGAAGTATTTCATGGATTCTCATTGATAGGTAACTCCACATGGTTAAATCATGATAAGCTAACATGGTTGTCACTTAAACTTGTGATGAATAATTAAATTGTTTTCTTATTAAGGGCTTTAATTTCACATATAAACTCATTTAACAAAAAAATAACTATTGATATAAATAATGGACCCATGGTGTGATCTCCAAGATATATGTCTTTTTAATTAAAGATCCTACCATCCTACTTATTTGACTTAAAAAAAAACAAATTTAGATATATTTTTAATTAAAAAACTTACCATTATATATATATATATATAACATCAACCTTTCTAAATTCCAATCTATTTATCATTCCAAAACATTAATTATGCAAGCCCATTTTCAACCAATACCATAAATAAAGAGCAAGAAAACTAGATGAAAATACAATAAGGTGCAATTCAAAAACAAAAAGAGTAATTCAAACATGTAGACATTCAATATGATTAATATTATATAAAAGTAGTTGTCCATGAGGTCTTAGAAAGACTTAATTAAAGATCCTACCATTCTACTTATTTGACTTGAAATAAAAATAAAAATTTAGATATATTTTTAATTAAAAAACTTACAATTCTATATATATTACGTCAACCTTTCTAAATTCCAATCTGTTTATAATTCCAAAACATTAATTATGTAAGCCCATTTTCAACCAATACCATAAATAAAGAGAAAGAAAACTAGATGAAAATACAATAAGATGCAACTCAAAAACAAAAAGAGTAATTCAAACATGTATTCAAATATGTATGATTAATATTATATAAAAGTAGTTGTCCATGAGATCTTAGAAAGATGGTGATAGGATGTTCTCTTAAGACATTTCTTGATGTGAAGTCACTAATTCAATTCCCTCTCCAATCAAAATAATATAATCTTACTCAATTTACAAAACAAATATTATATAAAAATACTTAAAACATATTAATTTATTAAAATAAAAATTATTAACTACACATAATTAAAAAAAAAAATATATATATATATATATATATATATATATATATATATATATATATATAAACATGTGAATTTTCATTATACATACATCATCAATAATTCCATGGTCAAGAGAAAAAACAAAATATTGTGCCCCACCATTAATGGGAACATTGTCATGAAAAGACAACATTGTGTTACACATGATAAATGGAAAGGCTGGTTGGTAGTATTTTGTATGTTTGCGAAACAAGTATTATAGTACAACAAATTCATTATGAGGTGTGCTAAAAGTTAAAAGAGGTTTGGTGAAAAAAATAGATAGATGTTTGGTGAAGCATGCTAATGTACGTGACGTATATATTGTTTTTATTTAAGAGTGTAAAAGTGATATTTTTTCGCTAAATCTAATTTATTAGAAGTATTTTAATTAAACCATACGTTATATGTTTTTGATTACCTTCCTAACTTGTCTGTTTAGGTACAAATGATGAACGGAAGGTAGAGGAAGGAAGGTGCTTGTCTTTGTCATTTTGATATACTAATTTAAAAAAAAAAAAAAATTAATTAATTAAATTTAATTTATTATAATAAATATTTGAAAGTGGGTGACATTTACATTTAAATGATGTATTTATTTTTATAATTTTTAAAAAATATTTGAGTTTTAATATTTTGGTTATAGATCAGTTGATGAACGATAAATTATAAGTTGAAAATTACAATTTAAATTTATTTTTGAATATTTTTATTATGATTTTTTTTAATTCAAAGTTATTTTTTTTAAATTTTTTTCCCTGGGTGTGGTTTTTTTGGGTTAAATTTTAGTTATTTTATAAAATTAATTTTAGAAATCCAATTGCATAAATAAGATGAGACCAAAATCAAAGTTTTTTAAATAATTATTCATTTATATATTGAGGAAAGAAATTTGTTTTTTTCTCAGTTTAAGGGTTAGAGTGAAGTTACTAGTACTACGAAATAAATCAATCTCTTTGTTGGTATTAAGTAAGCTCACTGGTATGCTCACTTGAGAGTTCACAAGGCACGAAGCCATTACAACAATAGGTATATATAGCTCATTAACAATAACTATTCCGAGTTGTCTTTGGTGAGACTTTTTGGAAGTTTTTATGGTCTAATTTCTTTAAAATCCGACAGGAATTTATTGAAATCACAAGATTGATGGGTAACTCCTGCAAAATCGAAGAGGCCTAGGAATTTTTCAGGGTACTGCATTGATATATATAGTCAAAAAACTAGTTTTAATAACACAAGTCAAGTTTTCACTTCAAATTTTTCCGTCGGATTCCAACACTGGGAAGTCCAAAAATTCACATTAAAGACAACTCCTAACTATTCCACCTAACCACCCAAGATAACCATAATTAGCATTCATATAATATAATTTATTATTTCTATTAATTTTGAGTAATGTAAATTTTTTTTGTAAATCAATTTGTATTACCTTTGAACATAAAATTACGTCATCATTTTCATAAGTACACTACCGAGGGATACATTTTCTCCCTTCATAGACTCAAATCCTAGGATTGTTCATGGGTTTTTCCTTCTTTCATTTTCTCTTCCGAACACTTATCCATCCTAAGAGGTTTTCAAGAACATATATATATACGAGACAATGATGAAATTTCCTTGAGACACTTCCATTGTTGAATGCTCTGGCATATTTTATGTTTCCTTGTCACTATCTGAGTCATCTGATGTGTGGGTATGTTTGTGCCGACTCGTTGATGTTGTCAAAATTATCACTAAGTCTCTGTCCATATTACTCAAAGGATGAGATTCCTCTACTGAGGGTTGAGATTGCTCAACGTGAGGTTGCTTTGAGTTTGACGGTGCATATTTGGCAGTAGGTGACATATGTTTTGATGAGTTATCATGCTCGTGAGCTGCAATGGTCTTGAATCCTTTAGTTCCTTATGGATCTTGTCATCCACAATTCTTTTTCTTAGCATTCGGGTGGAAATAATGTCCTTGCAAATAGGGGAAAACATTCTAAAGGTGATGGGGATGCTGACAAGTCCTACAATGAAACACAATGTTTTCATAATAAATCGGTTCTGAATAAAACCTACCTCTCCATTTGAGAAGGATTTTCTCCAACAATCCTTTACTGAGATCCAGTACTTCAAAAAATATGCGAACAAATGTGATGATTGCTTTTGCAATCCTATCAGATTCGATTTTGATGAAGCGACCTAGTAAGTTTCCCATATCTTTTAAGATATTTGGGTGTGTCATATGCATGGGTAGAGGGAGCCTTAACCATACTGGAGTTTCCATATCCGAAATAGAGAGAGGATTAAAATCTAGAAACCAAGGTTGAAAGAAGAGGTTAGACCAGCCTCAAAACCAAGGTCCATAATAAAAAACGTTTTGTCAGTCATCTAAATTTTTGAAGAGCACAACAAAGAATCCTTTTGAGAAGAAATGTAACAAAATATTTTGAGACCAATTTTGGTGTACCCACTCATGTAGAGTATATGTTGTAGGAAAAAAACATTGAAATGAAAAATAATCAATTTCCATTTATAATCTACAGTTATGACTCTACTTATAACATTTTCCACTTCAAGAGAAGGGATTTTTGCTACCCTATCCACCACAAATGTTGGTCTAGAGATATATTTAGGGTTTGGCGGTGGAGGTCTTGGTTTTGGAACATCCTTAAACGAGTTGGGTTGGGATGAGGAGGATTCACCTCAACCTTTAGCTCCACCTCTGACTCTTGATACCATATTAAGCATGGCATCCTTGACTATGACGTACTCATTGAGAGATTTATGATCCTAAAGTTGCCAACCTCTATATAGGAGTAAAAAATTTCCATATGGGATTTTCACCATCTCTTCTATCCTGGTTGCGAGTGAGAAAACAACATATGTAATTTTGACCTGCAGACAAAGGGAACCTCCTGAAATCAGTTTCAGAAAAATCATAAGATTCACTAGATCTGGGATAAAACCATCATCCTAAGAGCAGAAAGAGCCACAACAGAATGGGGGGCCTTGAGATTTGAGATTACCTCAAACCCAATGAAGGGTCTCTAACTCTTCTAACGTAAAAATTGAAGCCCAGTTTCCCACATCCCAAGAGTGTCGTGGGGGTTCCACCAACCCCTCTTATAGAAGCTAAGTTAATCAGATGGAAGGGTAGGTCATAGATTGTAGCTTTCACCCCAAGGTCGATAGTAGTGTGCATAGATATATTTGCACTACTTCCAACACCAATTACAAACAAATCAAAGTCATCTTTCTTTACCTCTTCCATGATGTCCCTCATCCAACCTGCAACACGAATAATAGATGCAATATCCCCTACATCACATTCAAAAACCCTAAAAGTCATCATTTCTGAAGGGAGAAGATGTCATTGAATATTGTGGAATCCATGGCCACGATTTAAACTTCCAATCGATGATGCACTAAATAGTTGAATGCCAAAAATCTTAGTGGGGGAAAGAGCATAGGGATTTCCAATCCCTAACGTGCAAAGACCAGGCAAAAGTAAGAGAGAAATCGAGCGACCTATAAGTAATATAATTTAATATAAATTATATATTTTAATTTGAAATATTCATTGTTTTTAGTATTTTTTTAATATCAATTTTATTATTATTATTATTATGTAATTAGAGGAATCAACAATTAGGCTAGTCTCATACTCGGGTGACATGGGATTGATTCCAACTGTTATCACTATAACCTCTAGGTGAACCATGTCGCCCTCAGTATGCGACCCACAGGTAAACTCGAGGGATTTGAGCTTGGAAACTCTTGGAACATAATACTTCATTTTCACAACCATCACCAATTGAGCTACCCCTAGATGCTTATATTGATATTATGATTGTATTAAATAATTTTTTTTAATATAAATTATATTGATATTGTTATTATATGTAATGCATTATTTTAATTTAAAGAATTTTTTTGATATTTACATGTCATTAGCCTACGAGGTGTAGAATAGATAGTGACGGGTTGTACTGTTAAGGAACTTTATGATGTGAAGGTCAATGATTCGAAACTTTGTGGGAAAAAATCCAACCACATCAAGGATTGGTGTGGTCCAGACTCGGTGTGATCTCAGATAATTTTAAAGGCTTAGATACCCCTAGATCGCAATTTCTCAAGTCAAAGTTTAAGTGTGCAATTATCTCGAGACTCACACAACTTAACAAACAAAAACAATATATTTATGTGTCATTATATTAAACATTTTATAGAATTAATTACATACTCAACAATATTAAAAACAACCAATTAAATTAAAACATCAACTCTATTAATAATATAAATGTTATTCATTTTAAAATATATTTTTGAAAAATTATATATATATAAAATTCTAATAATGGTTAAATCATATTTTAAAAATATCATAGCCATTATTAGAAAATCTAAAAAGCCTCAAACCAGTTGAGGTGATTAGCTATTATAGCTAGGTACATGAAGTAGAAATAAGTATCACTCTTGGAAGCTAATTATCATTGTCATAACGGTTAGAGCTATGGGGGTAAGTATTATGCCTATTCCATGAAATAGATTATCATCGACAAATTCAACTTTTAGTGGTTGAATCTTATCATTGACAACTTCAACTTTTAGTGGTTGAATCTTTGTTAAAGGGATTAGGATCCCAATAAGGGGTTAGGATCCCAATCATCATTATCATGAGTAGGTTGGAAAGCTTTTCTATCGTATCATGTGAGGAAATTTGTAATTCTTAATTTTGTTATGAGAGGATGTAATTTTGTTATCTTTTGCTATGGTCACTCATAATATGACTAACCTCACTAACCTTGTGTTAGTGCCTAAAAATGGCTTATAATAAGATACTGGGGATTAATGAAATCATTAATATTAAGGTGTAACATGAAATTAATATACCTTCAAAAGAAGTTAAAAAAAAATAGCTTTTTATATTTGCATAGGCTTCCTTTATAAATCTCATGCAATTTGCATGGATTGTACACAAGTCAATAAAAGAATACAAAAGTGGAAAATGCCATCCACAACACTTCAAGTCTGAGTTTGAAAAGGTTTGAGTTCTATTCGCCCTTAGCACCCAAAAATCACAAAGAAAGTTTGACATCACTTTGCCTTGAGTGACCAAAAAAACAATTGGTTTAAGGTGCATCAACATCCTCTGTGATTTGGATATAAAAGGGAGATATGGGTATTTGTTTCAAAAGCGTTGATTGGACTAGTAATTTGATTCATGAATTTAACCTTCTTTACAATCAGTAACACAAAATGTGTGTATGTGGGAGAAAGAAAGTACTTTTGGAATAATATTAAAGAACCTTAAAAAAAAAAACCCAAAACCCACCTTTTGCTTCTTCTTATTAGTGTCTCATGAGGCTCTTCGCCCCACCATTGGCTTAATAAAAATATTTTCCTTTTTATTTTATTTTATATATATATATATATATTTTCCACTATCTATTTTTTTAGTTTAATTCATTATTCTAGATTTTAATCTTCTAATTATATCTTTTTACCATTTTGTTATTAATAATATTTAATCTTTACCATTTTGTTATTAATAATATTTAATCTTTGTATTGTTCAAAGAAATTTGACTTATCATATTTGAATAACTCTCTCAACATTAAAAATAAATTTTAAATATCTAAATTAAATTAAGAAAAACATTAAAAAAATATCTAAATAATTTTGAGCATTACTTTAATGTTTAAACAAAATAGTTTAAATGTAAATTTTTTATCTAATTAATTTACATTTAATTTAATTTTATAAAAGGAAATAAACACAAATTAAAGAAATATTACATTGCTTAAGTTTATTTATACATTTAATATTTTATAATAAAAACCAATTTTTTTTTTTTTTTTTTAGGATCAAAGAGCACTGAGAGAAGTTGTAGTGCCTAAAGATGATGTTGTTTGATCTCACTGGCCAACAAGACAAATAATCATGGAGTTTTATAGCTTTTAAATAGGCTACATTAGAGATGAATATTGTTGGAAAAACCATGGGTGCCTATAAACCTGGTGTTAGCCACCTATAAAATTTGTCATATCAAATGGTGGCTAAATCTCTTTTAGCCTTTAAGAAACAATTCATGTCCAGATTGTTAGTTCTTAAAGTCTTATGAAGATCTTTTAACCTCTGAGTTAATCTTCACTGCCGTTTCCCTCATTATCCAAGAGAACCTATTGTTTGCCAAGAGAAAGACTGCTTAAAAGGCCCATTTTCCATCATTTTCACTCCGCCTTTCACTCATAAAACAATTCCATTGTTCATCCTTTTTCCTCCATAAAATCCCTCCATAAACCTTCATCTAACCCTCTAATTCATTCCAAACACCCTTTAAAACCATTTGTTCACCTTTCATTTGGTTTAAAAACTCTTATCTCCTCTATCAGAACCTTGTTTTAGTCTTGAAAAACCCAGTTTTTTGGTATAAAACACCATTTTTATATTATATAGGACTTAAGCCCCTGAGGGCTTATTTTCTTTGAATCTCTACCTCATAAGACCTTAAGCCCCACAACCGGGCGCTAAAGGGCTTAAAACCCTTTCCCAAACCTGACTTTCCTTTGTATTTTAATAAAACCCGACAATTCAAATTTTCAACGAATATCGACCGTCAATATAAACCTATCAACGGCCATCGGCTCATCGCATCGCAAATCCGCATGGGTCCTTCCTTTTTTCGTGTCTTTCAAAATTTCCGATGTGATCCCTCAAAGCAAACCTCAGTTGTCGATCATCCTTCTGATCCGACGGTTAGTACATCATCGCATCGCAAAATTCCCTTTATTCTTTCCCTTTTCCTCCTCCGATTGCCGATCCTCCGATTTAATCTGGATCGTTGAATCCACAAGAACCAACGACCCAGATTCAATCGCGCTCTGCTCATTTGCCTTCCGACATTAATCCAGCGATTTAATCCTGACCGTCGATCTCTCTTAGATCGGACGGTCTGCGCTCAATCGCATCGACACATTGCATTACCACTTTTCCCTTTCCTCTCGCCGATGCGATCCTACGATTAGATCTCCGCCATTGATTCTCTCAAATCAAATGGCCCACAAACACTTCCGCTTTAAAACCTCGCCCTTCTCATTCTCCCCCATCGACAAATTTCCGCTGTCCATTCTACAGATCCAATGGCCAGGATCTATCCCACGTCATATAACACCTTTCCCCATCGCATCCATTCTGCACCGTCCGATCTACCTCCGATGATCCAATGGCTGATATTGCGTTTTGCAAAAGTTTCCCACCCAAATGTTAACGCCCAAAAACTTTGCAAAATGGGTGGTATTGGGGGGACACGTGTCAGTAGGCGTACAATATCGCATTTTTTTTCGGCCAAACCGCATACCACCCAAATAAAATGCGAAAACCATTCCGCTTTTCTGCTAAACCACTACCCTCCGCAATGCATTTTCCCAATTAATCTTGACTATCCATTGGTTTAATCCAACGGCTCAGATTGTTTCCCGACCCCAAGCCATTGCCCCGCACCTTTGCTCCCAAAACATTACCAATTCATCCCAACCGTCGGATATTCTAATCTGACGGCTCTTATTCAACTTCACCACCAACTTGTTCGTCCACCCTTTGTTTTCCCAAATGAACCCACCGATCAATCTCAGCTGTTGATCGATCTAGATCGAAGGGCCTGGACTTAATATTACAACCATTCACCCAACTGCATCCCAATTGACCCCATCATGTGATCTCGACCGTCAGTTGTTTTGATCCAACGACCACGATTTAATCTCGCACCTGAGATTTCCAAAGCAGCCTTTTAACCTATTTTCACGGATTTTCGTAATTTTTGTTCATTTTTTATAGGTTATTAAGGTTTTTTTCCACAGTTTTAAAAAGAAACAAAGGCCAGGGATGACGATCCCCAGGAAATTTATTCATGAAGAAAGTGAATCCACAGGATTCAAATTATGATTCCACCTGTGCCTCATGAGCATTTGTGAAGTCACAAAACCTCTGCGCACCTGCAAAACAAAAAAAACATAGTGAACATCAAATAGCCAAAGGGTATAAGTGTCAAAGGATAAAGACCAGAAATGAAGATCAAGACCTGATTAAGCCTAAACACAGAGTAAATCAGATTAAAAGTGTTTTAAGAATAAACAAAGAGATATATTAGTCCGAAAAGCCTCCACTGCCACATCAGAGGCTAATTGAATCCT
Source organism: Pinus albicaulis (assembly GCA_034641835.2). Taxonomy (NCBI): domain Eukaryota; kingdom Viridiplantae; phylum Streptophyta; class Pinopsida; order Pinales; family Pinaceae; genus Pinus; species Pinus albicaulis. The sequence continues at coordinate 124,848,812 of CM076582.1, read as the reverse complement.
CTCTAGCTACCAAAGCGCCACCTATAACTTCAAATTAATCAAAAGGAAGGCATGGTTATTGCCTTAGTCAGTGATATTTTTTTCAAAGCAGCCAACCTACTTTAAAGAGTTTTAAATTCAACAAAATCTGCTAAGCGACTAAATACTTAATGAAAACCAATTAATACAGAGAAAATATCAGAAAAATTCTCTGTGGAGCCCCTCAAAGGCCGAGAGGCATTAACTTGTATTAATTGAGCCTAGAGATCTTTTCTCTCATCCCACCTCCTCATTTCTTCTATAAATACTTTTGTAGAAGATGAGATAAAGGTTGGTCTCCAGATATCTGTTGCATGTAAATAATTTACTGAAGCTGCTGTAGCCCTGTTTGTAATTGAAGATACATAAGTTGAGATGAGAAGTTTGAAGCTGTAGATACCCACTGGACTTGATGATTGTAACTGGTTTGAACATCAAATACAAGCTGATTTATGGGATCCTGGTCTATGTCAATGGTGATGTGTTTCTTATTGTAAATTGTTATTTTCTTTTTGTTTCCATTCTGTCCACTTTCTTTGATAAAGAACAACAAATATAGAGCTAGGATTTACTCTTACAAGTACCCTACTCTCACTGATAAGCTTTATCTTTATGTTTTCCTCCTTTGTGTATTTAGGAATAATTTAATACAGTCCAAGAAGTCAAGGAATGTTGGTGTTCCCATGTCTTACTGTCTAAACTTTAAACATTGTTCTTGAATGTTATTTTCATTACTTGCCAAGTAGAGTTGGACTAGGAAAGTTTATGGTTTGCCCTGTCTTCTAGTTCTTCCTCCAAAGGTTGTTTGAAATTTTCCCTGAGAGTATGTTGAAAGCAAGCTAGTTTCGAAGTACTTACATGATCTTAGACTACTTTTATGTTTATCATGAATGCCTCTCCTTTTGAATATGCTGAAAGCATGATAGTTTCAAAGTACTTACTTGATCTTAATCTATTCTAAGTTTTTTAATTGTTTTCTATCTAAAGTGCATCAAAAGCATGATAGTTTCAAAGTACTTACCTGATCTTAGATCACTTTTATGTCTTTTCTTAAGTGCATGTTGAAAGCAGGATAGTTTCAAAGTACTTACTTGATCTTAGGCTGCCCTTTGTTCCTTCATCTGTTTAATTTCCATTTCTTATTGTTTCATTCCATAAAATCAACTTAAAGAGATCCTTTGACATAGATGACTTTCCCCATGGACCACTCTTGAACCTTTCTGTTTCAATTAAATCCTCTTATGACTCCATAGCCCAATGGATTGAAGCTGCTCCTTGCCTATCTTATTAGCTGAACCATTATCCTGCTTATTTACACCTTCACCCTTCATATAGAATTCCTTTACCTTCATTTTATCCTTGCCCAACCAAAACCAAACAAAAAACCTTGTTCTTCATAACTAGCCTAATATCACATTTCAAACCTTAAAAGATAAATAAATCTTTGCACTTATAAGAGAGATCCCTGTCTGGATTCAAGAGGGTTAGATTCTAGAATCCCAAAGTGGTTCATATGCAGGCTTTGAAGTTTGTATTTGCCAATCTTGCAAATTACAGAGACCTAACATTCTGGTGACTCCACTTAGCACAAAAGACTAATTAGCCTAGATTGGATTCATAATAAACATGGTGGTGGAATCATAAAACATTTTACCTCCTTAAGAGCTAAAAATTTTCCACCTGGCGACTCCACACTCTATAACTCCCAAAAGACCAAATGACTCCACTGGGGAACCAAGACCAATTAGCCTAGATTGGTATTTAATTGCTTATGGTGAACAACAACCCTCATTTAAACATTGAGAATCCTCCACCTGGCGACTCCACAATTCCTAATAGACCTAAAGACTCCACTGGAGGAAGAACCTGAAACATGGCCAAACATTCCAGAAGGATAGAACATTCAGGCTGGATTTGGTTTAAAGAATTCATTGTTTTTATCTATAACTATGTTCTGTCCTACTTTAAGCCTGCTCAAGTATACAAAGATGAGAATCACACTGATTATGGGAAAGATCTCAAGCCTTAGTTTTCAAACCCTGAGCAGACTTATACACCTTTGAAAAACCTAGTGAAACAAGAGCCTCATGTTGTATCTCTTATTCCTAATAAAACTTCAAGTAGTCATAGGCCTCTTGTTGCACTACCTACACCCACAAAGGTCATAGAAATATACAAGCCTCTAGTTTTTCCTCTTATCTTCCAGCCCCTTCCTGCAGAACTTACAAATACACTGCCCCTTTTTTATGGAGAAAATGAAAAGATCACTGCTGAGCAACATGTTCAAAGTCTTGAGGATTTACTTGACTTTTTTGAAATAGAAGAAAATGATGTGCGTATTAGAATGTTTACCTTATAATTACAAGGAAAGGTTAAAAGTTGGTTTAAAGACCTTCCAGCTGCAAGCATTATCAATTTTCATCAATTTTCTCAAGTTTTCCTTGATAAATGGGTAGTCCTGGGAAATGTTTTCCTCATCCTAGAAGAATACCATAACTTGAGAAGACAACCAGGGGAGACAGTACAAGAATTTTTAGCCAGGTTCAATAAGGGATACAATGCAATACCTACTAAGATAAAACCACCTTTGGGATGGGCCCTAGTGCACTATCCAAGTTCTTTTGACCCTGAGGTGGAATTCCATATAAGAGAAAGAGAGCCTTCTAGCCTAGAAGAAATGAAAAACATAGAAATTACTGTTGAATACAACATATTGTGTAGGAAGGAAAGATTAAATAAAATAAAGAAAGACCAAGCAGAGCAAAGAAGGCTGATCTCTGCAGAAGCCAAGCTAAAAAAACTTATAGAGACAACCAACAGCTTGATAAACATAAAAGAGGAAGAATATGAGGTTGAAGCTAGAAATGCTTATTCAAGGGGACCCACACCTTGTCCTCAAGAAAAACAAACCAGATCACTACAAGACATAAGCAACATGCAAACCATGTATAATAAACAAGATTCCAAATCAGAAGATGAGCTTGCAGATTATTTTGAAGAAAGAATTGCTGAGAATCCAGTAGGTTTGATTGGTGACATTGCTTATAGTTATGATTCTTCTAGTTTTGATCCATCTAATGATGGTTTTTTCCAAATAGAAGCTAATCCTACAGGACCACCATCAGTAGATTTGTGGAAGGAGGATCATGTCTCTCAACTTCATGAAAGTGATGAGCGAAGTGAGGCTATTTATGATAATGATGAAGAAAGCTATGAAAATGTAGTAGCAGGTGAAGATTCATTGAATCTTCACTCTGCTTTATATCAGATCATCATTAATAATTTCCATGAAGGTGGAATTTAGTAGCCTTCCAGTTCACAGGATGAGGAAGAAAGAAATGAAGAAATTCTTGAGCAAATTGAATACCCTGAACCTTCTCGTGAAAGGGTTGAGGTAATCAAAGAAACCCCTGCTCAATAATATGTTAGTATTTTCACAGAGTTCAGTCCACTCAAGTAGAACCTATCAGGGTTACAAGAGGACAACACTGGAATATATGATGAGTCCTCTAGTTCAGATAATAATGAAGATGAAGAAGTTTTTCTTTCTCAAGAAGATCTTTATCTTGATCCAGTGGAGAAAGAAGAGGTAATCCTTGTTGAAACCTATCTTCAAAAAAATTTCAACCAAGTTAAGGATGATGATGCTTCCAAGGGACATACTGAAGATATATTCCTCAAAGCTGATGTCTTAGAAGCAGATTATCTACCAGACATGGAGGGCCAAAAAGAAGAGAGTTCTCATATTTTCTTTATTGATCCTATGGAAGAGTGTGGAAGCCCCAATTGGCTCAAATTATCAAGCATGGATCCTTTGCAAGAGCCAAAGACATAAAATGTTGTCACCTCCTGTGGCAGCCTTGATTTCAAAGATTAAGATTCCATATGTGCTATGGTTACCGCTGACAAGCATCCAGAATTTCTTTTCCTTTTTGTCACAACACAACTGGCTACATTGGCACTATTCTATCATATGAAGCATGTAAATATTTCAAGAGTTAGAATAGGGTAGATAGGAATGTCAATAAAGCTCAACCTTGGAGCATTTAGTTAGTTGTTTATTTCTGCTTTGAAGAAAAAGAAAAATACAAAAACAATAGAAAAGAAAAGAGGGAAAAAATGAAAACAAGAAAGGTACAACCCCATACCAAAAAAGAGAAACAAAGTCTGAAAGTGTTCAAGCTCAAATGCCACTCCTAAAAAACATACTTCTAGTTATTCATACAGCCTAATCATGACTAATTAGTTTTTCAATTTACTGCTGATAGGTTAATGAATCAAATTTGTCAAACAACTCAATCTTGGCTTATCAGTAAGGTAGATTAGGATAGAAAAACAAAGGTTAAAACAAGCTCAAATCCTGAACCTATGAATTTCAAAAGAAGAATGGCTCTAATTACGTTAAAACTTGAGCCAAAGAGAGAAAATAAACTGGTTCCAATATACTCAAAACTTGAACCAGGAAAGAAAGAAGAAAAGGCTCAAACAAATCCAAAACAGAGTTGAAGAAACAATAAAGGATGTTTTGAAATTTTCAGATCTTAAGCCTTCACATTTTTGTTTTAATTTTCTGCAATTTTAGTCTATGTGCAGCTTGTTTTTATGCCATAGATCTGCAGCAAGTCAAACTGTTTAATCTTGGCTTGACTATTTTTAAATTTCCTGTTTTAGAAATTAGAGAATAAAGTTTGTCAGACCATCTAATCCTGACAGATAGTAGTTAGGTAGAGAAATTTATGAACTCAACTATTTAATCTGAGTTCATGGAGAAATAAGGGTAGACTTATATATTTTTATGTTTCCAATAAAAAATAAAATGCTGATGTTTAAGGTTTGCAAATCCAAATGCGCCTTCAGAAGAAAAAATGCTAGGAAGTAGCTTCTGTAGGTAGTTGTTTGGGGAAGAATCTTCCTACTAATATCAAATGCTCTAATCATCTTACAAGCAGCTGATCAAAGAAGATGAAAATGTTGTCAAGGTAAAAATCCATTGATCTACATCCAGAGAATGCTTTTCTGTGGTTCTTGACACCTCCAAGGAGCTGCCATCCCAAGTTGGAGCCGTTGTTAGCCACCTATAAAATTTGTCATATCAAATGGTGGCTAAATCTCTTTTAGCATTTAAGAATCAATTCATGTCCAAATTGTTAGTTCTTAAAGTCTTATGAAGATCTTTTATCCTTTGAGTAAATATTCACTGTTGTTTCCCTCATTATCCAAGAGAACCTGCTATTTTCCAAGAGAAAGATTGCTTAAAAGGCCCATTTTCCATCATTTTCACTCCTCCTTTCACTCATAAAACAATTCCATTGTTCATCCTTTTTCCTCCATTAAATCCCTCCATAAACCTTCATCTAACCCTCTAATTCATTCCAAACACCCTTTAAAACCATTTGTTCACCTTTCATTTGGTTTAAAAACTCTTATCTCCTTTATCGGAACCCTGTTTTAGTCCTGAAAACCCTGTTTTCTGGTATAAAACACCCTTTTTATATTATATAGGACTTAAGCCGCCGAGGGCTTATTTTATTTAAACCTCTACCTCATAAGACCTCAAGCCCCGCAACCGCGCGCTAAAGGGATTAAAACCCTTTCCCGAACCTGACTTTCCTTTGTATTTTAATAAAACCCGACAATTCAAATTTTCAACGAATATTGACCATCGATCTAAACTGATCAATGGCCATCGGCTCATCGCATCGCAAATTTTCATGGGTCCTTCCTTTTTTCGTGTCTTTCAAAATTTCTGATGCGTTCCCTCAAATCAAACCTCAGCCGTCGATCATCCTTCTGATCCGACGGTCAGTAAATCATCGCATCGCAAAATTCCCTTTATTCTTTCCCTTTTCCTCCTCTGATTGCCAATCCTCCGATTTAATTTGGACTGTTGAATCCACAAGAACCAACGGCCCAGATTCAATCGCGCTCCGCTCATTTGCCTTCTAACATTAATCCACCGATTTAATCCTGACTGTCGATCTCTCTTAGATCAGACGGTCCGCGCTCAATCGCATCGGCACATCGCATTACCACTTTGCCCTTTCCTCCCGCCGATGCGATCCTGCGATTAGATCTCCGCTGTTGATTCTCTCAAATCCAATAGCCCACAAACACTTCCGCTTTCAAACCTCGCCCTTCTCATTCTCCCCCGTCAACAGATCTCCGTTGTCCATTCAACAGATCCAACGGCCAGGATCTATCCCATGCCATATAACACCTTTCCCCATCACATCCATTCCGCACCGTCCGATCTACCTCCGATGATCCAATGGTTGATATTACGTTTCGCAAAATTTTTTCACCCAAACGTTAATGCCCAAAAAATTTGCGAAATGGGCGGTATTGGGGGGACACGTGTTAGTAGGTGTCAAGTATCGCATTTTTTTCGGCCAAACCGCATACCACCCAAATAAAATGCGAAAACCATTCCGCTTTTCCGCTAAACCACTACCCTCCGCAGTGCATTTTCCCAATTAATCTTGACTATCCATCGTTTTAATCCAATGGCTCAGATTGTTTCCCGACCCCAAGCCATTGCCCCTCACCTTTCCTCCCAAAACATTACCGATTCATCCCAACCGTCAGATATTCTAATATGACGGCTCTTATTCAACTTCACCACCAACTTGTTCGCCCACCCTCTGTTTTCCCAAATGACCCCACTGATCAAACTCAGCCGTTGATCGATCTAGATGGAACGACCCGAACTTAATCTTAGAACCATTCACCCAACTGCCTCCCAATTGACCTCATCATGTCATCTCGACTGTCAGTTGTTTTTATCCGACGACCACGATTTAATCTCACACTCGAGATCTCCAAAGCAGCCTTTTAACCTATTTTTCATGGATTTTCTTAATTTTTGTTCATTTTTTGCAGGTTATTAAGGTTTTTTCCACAGTTGTAAAAATAAAAAAAGGCCAGGGATAACAATCCCGAGGCCATTTATTCATGAAGAAAGTGAATCCACAGGATTCAAATTATGATTCCACTTGTGCCTCATGAGCATTTGTGAAGTCACAAAACCTCTGCACACCTGCAAAACAACAAAAACATAGTGAACATAAAACAACCAAAGAGTATCAGTGTCAAAGGATAAAGACTGGAAATGAAGATCAAGACCTGATTAAGCCTAAACATAGAGTAAAGAAGATTAAAAGTGTTTTAAGAATAAACAAAGAGATATATAGTCTGAAAATCCTCCACTACCACATAAGAGGCTAATTGAATCCTCTCCAGCTACCAAAGCGCCACCTATAACTTCAAATTAATCAAAAGGAAGGCATGGTTATTGCCTTAGTCAGTGATATTTTGTTCAAAGCAGCCAGAGGTATTACCAGTCTGCTTAAAAGAGTTTTAAAGTCAACAAAATCTGTTAAGCGGCTACATACTTAATGAAAACCAATTAATATAGAGAAAATATCAGAAAAATTCTCTGTTGAGCCCCTCAAAGGCTGAGAGGCATTAACTTGTATTAATTAAGCCTAGAGATATTTTCTCTCATCCCACCTCCTCATTTCTTCTATAAATACTTCTGTAGAAGATGAGATAAAGGTTGGTCTCTGGATATCTGTTGCATGTAAATAGTTTACTGAAGCTACTGTAGCCCTGTTTGTAATTGAAGATACATAAGCTGAGATGAGAATTTTGAAGCTATAGAGACCCACTGGACTTGATGATTGTAACTGTTTTGAACATCAAATACAAGCTGACTTATGGGATCTTGGTTTATGTCAATGGTGATGTGTTTCTTACTGTAAATTGTTATTTTCTTTTTGTTTCCATTCTGTCCACTTTCTCTAATAAAGAACAACAAATATAGAGCTAGGATTTACTCTTGCAAGTACCCTACTCTCACTGATAAGCTTTATCTTTATGCTTTCCTCCTTTGTGTATTTAGGAATGATTTAATACAATCCAAGCAGTCAAGGAATGTTGGTGTTCCCATGTCTTACTGTCTAAAATTTAAACATTATTCTTGAATGTTATTTTCATTACTTGCCAAGTAGAGTTGGACTAGGAAAGTTTATGGTTTTCCCTATCTTCCAGTTCTTCCTCCAAAGGTTGTTTGAAAGTTTCCCTGAGAGTATGTTGAAAGCAGACTAGTTTCGAAGTACTTACATGATCTTAGACTACTTTTATGTTTATCATGAATGTCTCTCCTTTTGAATATGCTGAAAGTAGGATAGTTTTAAAGTACTTACTTGATCTTAAGCTATTCTAAGTGTTTTAATTGTTTTCTATCTAAAGTGCATCAAAAGCAGGATAGTTTCAAAGTACTTACTTGATCTTAGGCTGCCCTTTGTTCCTTCATCTATTTAATTTCCCTTTCCTATTGTTTCATTCCATAAAATCAACTTAAAGAGATCCTTTGACATAGATGACTTGCCCCATGGACCACTCTTGAACCTTGCTGTTTCAATTAAATCCTCTTATGACTCCATAGCCAAATGGATTGAAGCTACTCCTTGCCTATCTTATTAGCTGAACCATTCTCCCGCTTATTTACACCTTCACCCTTCATATAGAATTCCTTCACCTTCATTTTATCCTTGCCCAACCAAAACCAAACAAAAAACCTTGTTCTTCATAACTAGCCTAATATCACATTTCAAACCTTAAAAGAAAAATCAATCTTTGCACTTATAAGAGAGATCCCTCTTTGGATTCAGGAGGGCTAGATCCTAAAATCCCAAAGTGGTTCATATGTAGGCTTTGCAGTTTTTATTTGCCAATCTTGCAAATTACAGAGACCTGACACCTGGAGTTGGAAGAAAAACTCTAAAAATCCCCTCCTTAAAATTAAATCAGGAAGATTAACCTGGTCTCATTCATCAACCATCATCTCAGCTCTCATATTCTCCCATCCAAGCCAACATACCAGTAAACTTGCCACCCTGATACCTCTCCAAGTGGTCCATTCCATAGCTTGGTGACTCCATGCGCCACTTGCATTACATGTATGCCTGAGCAAACTCTTAAGGCCTTACAACTATGTGTGCTCTTGCACAACATGTCTTCCCAAACATTAGGTCTTACAAATTCCTAGGCAAATGCCTTAGAATAAAAATCCTTAGGGTTTTCACACATCACACACTGGCTCCTTCATTAAACTTCAACATTCTTGACTCCATTTCCATTGTTCTCTTTCTCTTGTCCATATGACCACTCTCTCGGATTCTATATCTTACTCAATCCATACCTTGATCTGCCATTTCAACATGATTTCACATAGCACCACTTCTATCAATTTAACGGGCATCATTGTTTTCTTCTCCCTTTTTTTAAAAATTCACAACAACTAACATCATTCATAGCACATGCACACTCTCTTTCAAGAAAATTTACCACGATCAGGTCTGATATTTAATTATTAAATATACTATTTTATATATTTTTGTTTAATTATTAAATATACTATTTAAACCCATATAATTATTAAAAGAATTAAATTTATTTAAATTTATTTTTAATCATTTAAAAATTATTTATATAGGTGATAATTTCACTTGATTTTGTGAAATTTAAAATACAGAGTTTAAATAAATATAAGTGAGGTAAAGTCCACGAGGTCTTGGATAGACGGTGATCGGGTGCTTTGTTAAGGCACTCCTTGATGTGAAGTCACCGGTTCAATTCCCTACCCCGATCGGGATGATATATTGGTCATGATGAAGATGTATTGTATTCCTGCCAAGCTTACAAAAAAAATTATATAAGTGAGGTAAATTTTTTTTTTAATGCTAGTTACATTTTTTTTATTACTTTAAATAAAAATAAATTTTTCTTATAGCTAGTTATTTATTTTTAAGGAACCAACCCAATAATATAAATATAAATTCTATGGAAAATTATTACATGGACTATAATAATAGAGATATTGAAGTCATATAATTTAATATTTTTAGAAAAAAAATAAAGCATTGAAAGATATAAAATTGGAGGTAATGAGAAGGTTGCATGGTCTATTCTAAAATGTAAAAACAATAATAAAAATGATGACCTTCATAAGGTGGTAATTTTCCTGTTGGGATGATTGTGCGACTTCATTTTCTTCATTGTCTAGGAACTTTAGGTTTTCTACTTTCTTGGCAAGAGTAGTCAACTTGTGGTCTAGATTGTTTACCTATAGTTGCAAAGCATCTATGCATAGGATAATCCTTCTCGGATTCACTTTTTCATACCAATATTATACCCATAATACTTTTGATTTTCTAGTAAATATTTATTGTCTGCATATTTTGGGTTTATCATAATTTAGTATTATTTAGATCTAGAATCCACTTCCCTATATTTATTTCAACTTTTATGTTTGACATATCTATTCTTTCCATTTTTTAGAATTCTTTCAGTAATAATCACATGATAGAGAACGTTGTCGATGCGTTTCGAACCAACCAGTGTGGTTCATCATGAAGACTAGTCCTGATGATGAACCACACTGGTTGGTTCGAAACGCGTCGACAACATTCTCTATCATGTGATTATTACCAAAAGAATTCTAAATATGTTTGATGGATCACAGAAGCCAAAATTCCAAAAATATTCTTTCCATTATTGCTTCATTTTCAACAATTTCAATTTTCTCTATAGATACCCTATAGGTATGCTATCATAACATGTTGCATGTTGGAAACAATGTAAAATATTTTGGTGGGAGGGGTGGGCGGGTGGGAGGTGAATTAGTATTAAGGATAATTAAAGCTTTTATGCCAATTTATATTTTCTCATTCAAACTTGGCAAAGATTCACGTGACTATTAATATCACATTATTTAATAGCAATACAAATTAGCACATGAACACATACACCATGAGAGCCAAACACATAAGACACCGAGGTTTAATGTGGAAACCCTTCTAGGAGAAAAACCACCAAATCTTGTTTTTGATTTAATGTAAAAATAAGATCCTACTATATTACAAAAAATTATTTGTGAGCCACCACTCACAGGAAGCACCAACTCCCTTTGATTGTTTGTTAGCATCCACTAACAGGAAGCACCAACTCCCTTTTTCTGCATACACCTGAAAAAATTACCATGAATCACCAAATTCATGGATTCATGCAAGCACCCACTTGTAGGAGGCACCGACCTCTAAGATCTCCTCAGATACTGTTGGCCGGATAAATCGATCTTGCGGACAAGATTGATCTCCCTAGTATCAGAAGATAGTCTAGCAACAAACAAACAATTAAATCTATCTTTCTCTAGATATATAATGATTTATAAGTAAATGCTACAAAGGTGTTACGATCCTACCTCGATCCAATGCTTGTTTGTAGTAGTCGTCCTTCAGTCGCCTGAAGGAGTTATCTTCGAAGATCTGCAATCACAAACAAACAAACATCAAATAGCACCTGCATAGCATATATTCATAAATCATATCTATTATGGTGATCAAGGAATCCATAAAATAAACAATCAATTGACAGCTTATTGAGAAAAACAAACTTATTTGTATTAAATTTGAAATAGTAGAAGAACCTTACAACCTTTTCAGCCTTAATGTTGAACAGGTCCTCCCGGTGTTCTAAACAGTAATTTTTTCTACTTTGATAGATCTTGCACTCTTCCAACCGAGATACATACAGGTATGTAATCTTTCCTCATAAAATATCAGCTAAAGGAGTCTAAGTTCCAACAACACTTTACCTCAAATAACACTAAAGCTTCAACTCCCTTTGAGGTTTCCCAAGGCCTCTTTTTATAGTGCAAAGGAGGAGGTTACAGTTCCAAATATGAAGGGATAGAGTCCTCCTTCAAAGGGATAAGCTCCTTACATCAAGGGGTTAGCTCCTTAAAGCATGGGATACATGAACCTGAAAAGAGTGGTTTTGCCACCGCAACATTCCTTCCAGAGGCTTCTAGAAATGACTGAAAGTGAGATTTTTGAGTTTACTTGCACCTTTTTAATCTTTTATAGGGGTCCACACTCTTAACATAGAGGAAGTGAGGTCAGGTACGCAGGAGATATGACCATTAGGTGCGGGACCACAGGTAAGACAAAGAGAAAGTGAGATACCAGAGTTTTAGAGACTTTTGAGAGTTTTTCTCTTATTTTTAAGGCTTGACATGAGGAACTGATGTTCTAGACTTGCAAATGAGGAAAGTATGAGTGATAATGAGCTCATACAGATAGAAAAATGTCAAGGTGACAATTTTCAGTGCAACAGATTGCCCCCTAAAGTGAAAATTCTATAATAGATGAAGATAGAGTCTGTCACGTATGAAGAGTGAAGTAATTTATCATTTCAAGGATCACCCTGTGGACACCCCAGTCGGAACCTGTAAAAAAATTCAATGCAAAATATATATATATATATATATATATATATGTAGACATATCATCGCTGAGGTAGGCATTCCCATACTCAGATCAAAACTAACTAGAAAATTGACTTAAATTGTTCTGATACAGGAATGATTTTTCAATACATCAACAGTATAGACATGTGTAGACATAGTATGGACGCAACCATATATTTTTGAATAGTCCACTGTATAATTGAATAACAAAATTCCTCGCAGCTTGGATGGTAGAAACTAGATCCATGGTCTTGATTTCTGCTTCTCGAACTAGTACGATTCTATCCATGTGAATGAATGTGTCGAAGTCGAACATGGTAGAAACCACTTGATTACCAGTCAATAATGTGAACTGTTAACAAGTGTGAGAGTAACCACCAGTAATGTCAATGGCCCTCAAAGTAATCAGTACAATCCATGAAATGTGAATGAATGAGCTGAAGTCGAACATATCACGGAATCATTCGATCGAAGGTCAATGATGCAACTTTTCGTCGAAGGCGAGAAACCTGTCATTGAGGCATGCAGATTTCAAGGTACTGACGATTCCTAAATCAACTTCCTAGATAATGAGTTGTCATCGATAGAAAGTGATCCATCGTAGGAAAGCCCACAACACGAAATCATAGATCAAGTTTTGAAGAAATATATTGGCAAGGACTGACTCAGGGATGGTCAAAATGGAAAACAAATATTTTGCAGATGAATGGTTTGTTTGAACTATCCTCTTGAACACATAACGACACTGTAGATGGCTTGTGACAATTGACCCAAAGCTAATACCTAGAAACCGGCTGAAGACTTTCAATATGGTTTGATTAATTGTTAGGAAAAGTATTTTCCCAACCCAGGTGAACAAAAGTGTCGTGTTCAAGAGTGGTTAACGATTTTCGAATAATAAAAATGTAACAAACAGGTTCATTTTTCTCTCTTTTCCCCCACCATTTCTGGCAAGTACCTCTTTATTTTTGACAAGCTTGAGGAAGATAACATTTTCTTGTTTATAAGCTCATCCTTCGGATGAGTCCAACTTAGTTTAAAATTCGAACCCTAAGAAGGAGTGGTTCGTTCCTGTTTTAAAAATTGAATAGGTCCTTTACTGTTAAATTTTAACGAGTCCAGTATAGGAGAAACTCGGTGTTTTTCAATTTTAGGGAGTCAAAAGAAAAATCTTAAGAAAACTCATGGGTGTAATTTTTTGTAAATTTAGTCTCTCGAGCCCGAAAAAAGGATAAAATAATGCAAGAGATAACTCTATTGACCGTAATTAGTCAACGTATACCTTTTTCGTAAATAGTCCTTTTCAGTCCGTAAAAGAGGTAAACTTATACTGAAAGGACGATCATTCATTTATTTTAACGAGTTTAAATAATCAAGTGCTCGGCAATATTTTCAATTTTCAAGAGTTTGAAAAGGGCTTAAAAGAGGACTCCAATGTTTCACTTTTTCGTAAATTTTTGAAAGAGTTCGAAAAAGTGATAAAAGTATTCTTTTCGTTGAAAAACGATCAATTTTCCAGAAAAATCCAATTTTCTGCACAAAAACTCGAAACATTACACATACCTGTTTAAGATAAATAAAAATGTTTTCAAAAATTACCTTTTTAAAGTGAAAAATAAACAAATTAAAAATTCATTTATTCGAAAAAACTTATAAAAAGGGCTTTTCTAACTTCATTTTTACCATTTGAGTTCGGAGTGAAAAGTGAGAGCTTTTGGGTAAAAAAGTTCCTATGAAGATTCTGGAAAATCCGTCCGTTGGAATCGAAATCTATCAGCTCCAAGTAATCCACATCCTCCTTTTCTTGCATTCCATCTGTTTACATTTTGTTTTTAGGCTTTAAATTTCATTTTTGAAGGAAAAAGAGGTTTAAAAATTCGCTCACTGGGGTCCGAAGGTGCAACACACGGGCCCTGCGGACCCCGACTTTTTCCTACAAGGAAAAAATTTGTGGGTTCGCACCTATTGCACATTGCCCATGTGTTCCTACGCACTGTGTATGAGAAACGGGTGCGGACCCTGCGCAATGAATTTTAAAACTAAATTTTCTCAATTTTCACCCAAAATTTTTCAAACAAGTTTGTTCTAATATGTCTCTTTGTGCATTGTAGGACATTCAAAATGCTTACTTGGAGAGAACGCGAGCAAGAGGATGTAGATGACGTCGCAATGAATCATATGCCCACACTGTAGGCATTGAGAACATGCGGATTGTACAAGTTCTGGGCCATACAGGGCATGAGGGCCCAAGTAAACCTCCTGACATGGCTAGTAAACAAATGGAACACTCAGGACCAGTGTTTCATGATTGATGGCCATCGGCTTGAAATTGAGCCAGAGGATATATATTTTTTGATTGGTTTACCCAAGAGGGGTGAATAAATATCTCTGTTTGGGACTAGGCCAGGTGGCCAGTCTGTCGCTAGTCTTCGACTAGAGTTTTGAGATGATCGAGCAGACCCCAAGGATAAAAGGATTGATATTAAAACTATCATCTGACCTGAGATTAAATTCATTTCATTCACTGTTACTAGACTGTGCGGGAGTGCAACATTGCATGTGGCTACTGGATCCCAGATGCGGATTAAGTAGGTGGTTTCAGTACCATATTCAAGCAGTGCGAAGCTGATATTGTGATGTGAAGGCCAGGCGGACGGAGACAAAAAATGGGAAATTGAACAACTTTGGTTTCTGGATTCATTGTGGTTACATTTCTTTGGAGAGGATACCCTTCTGGCTCTGCGGCTCATTCGGTTAGTCAGGGCGATTAACGAGAACCTCGAACCAATTTGATGGACAGATTTGATGGCCCGTCACGCTGAGGGCGTAGAGGTTGTTCGATTTACATTTTCATATTTTCATTGGTTGAACAACCAATTTTTTCCTATTGAGGACTTTCCATACACCGAGATGGACTTCTGTGGCGACCGAGACATGGCTCTTCCAGCAGGAGAACAGTGGGATGATTCAGGTAAAAACCATTTTCAACATTTTCTAAGTTCTAAATTTTTTTGTATTTTTAATCATCAAAAATTAATAATCAAAAGTTTAAATGCAGATGTGGGCCAACGAAGACCAGCCACTCTCCATCCTTATGAAAGGAGACACCCAGTTGTAGCAGCACCAACCCCACAGGGCCAATCAGCAGAGATCTTGATCGACTTGGAGCATCATCTAGAGCGCTTGACACTAGATATTCCAGAGGCTGATATAGATGATATTCCACTTAGGTTATAGAGATATGTGATTGGGTCCTAGGACCTTTTAGGAGTTTCCTATGTAGGGTGGCCCGAGCAATATTTTCTTATCATGATCATCACCAGGGATAGGATGATCGATTTTGTAGACTCATAACATTTTTGACTTTTTGTATTATCATTTTTTTCGATCATAAGGTGTTTTTCAACCTATGATAGAAGACGATGTATATTTTTGAAACACACTTCTATGCTATGATATATCATTATTACCAGCTATCTTGTGTAACATGTTATTGAATGTTGTGTAATTTACTTTTTTGATTATTGCAAATGTCTATTTATCATACTAGAATAAACTGCATCTACTAATATATTTAAACATCTTGGAATATTCTGATATTCAATGTAATCAAATTCATTTTCCAAGAGACGAACTCTCAAAAATAACTGTAATAATACTGGATTTCTAATGGCATAAACCCTGTTAAGTTGTAATACAACGAGTTCAGAATCCAACCTAACAATCAAACTCCGAATTCCAAACGATATGGACTCAGATAATAACTCAATCACTGCACCATACTCTGCAATGTTATTCGTTGTTTGACTGAGGCTTACCCCATGCATGGATACTAACTCATCAGAGGGTGAATAGATAACCCAAGCTACAGAAGAAATGTTTTGTGTACTATGACAAGC
Source organism: Pinus albicaulis (assembly GCA_034641835.2). Taxonomy (NCBI): domain Eukaryota; kingdom Viridiplantae; phylum Streptophyta; class Pinopsida; order Pinales; family Pinaceae; genus Pinus; species Pinus albicaulis. The sequence goes on along the minus strand of CM076582.1, from coordinate 124,832,585 downwards.
ACCATTAGCAAAACCAATGTTTGTTTGAAGAGACGTCAACATCTGCAATATCAAGAGTAAAACCCAGATAAGTAGGAATAGTGATAAGAGAAAACTCTAAATTAGGCACACTTTTCTAATCTAAGACACACCAGCTGTAAAGAAACTAATATAACAAAAATCTCCACACAGAATTTAAGCATAATATCTCTTCAGATAAAGCCCATTTTTGGGTTTATCTAAAGAGAACCCGTAAAAATATATCAGTTCATAGGCCCCTTTTGCCAGCTTTCGCTTAACAATGTAAGGACCATACCACATAGGTACAAATTTTCCAGCCCCTAGCTTATCGTTTGCTTGATCGTATACTAAAACTAGGTCTCCTTCTAAAAATTTGTGAGGTGTAACATTTCTATCGTACTGAGCTTTCATTCATTTTGCATGAGCCTTGTTTTCTAATGTAGCAGTGCATCGATTCTCATCTAGCTGAGCTAAGTACAAGAAATGTTTCTCTTCTTCAGAAGTAGCTGGAGTAATTCTATGGCTAATTTTAATGACGAAATTTCGCATTCAATAGGTAACACAACTTCCAAACCGTAAACCAATTGAAAAGGAGTGAAACCATTTGATGTTTTTACTGAGGTCCGATATGCCCAAAGTGTTGAAAATAGCATGGTATGCCAATTCGACTTATGAATACCAATTATTCATTTGATCATAGTGACTAAAACTTTATTGATAGCTTCAACTAGACCATTGGCCTGCGGGTAATATGGAGTAGAACTATCGTGGTGCAAGCCAAGTTAATCTGCTAGTTCATCATCATGATATTGCTAAAATGACTTCCATGATCCGTAATGATAGCTTTAGGAACACCGAATCTAGCAATTATATGATTGAACACGAAAGTTACGATAGTCTTACCGTCTGAAAATGTAGTGTTGAAAATGCAGCAAGATGATGGAGCTTAGTGAAATGAAGTCGATTTCACTAAGTGGGCCCGCCGGCAAATTCTGGCGCAAAGTCTATTTTTAGACTATGTCTATTTTTAGACATATGGAGCATGGTTCGGGGATTCCAGTTTGAGATTCTTGGAGCATTGGTCATGTTGGTAAAAATAGATGAGACTCTATTTTTAGGTCGAAGAGGTCGAAGTCTATTTTTAGACTGCCTCTCCTAAAAATAGGGAAGTCAAATATTATTTACCCTTAATAATATGTGGACTATAAACAGCAGTTTACTCTCTTGGAGCATTTCAGTTCGAGCCTTGGAAGTGGCTCATGCATCTGACAGAGGAATTACGCTATTCCCAAGGGTTTGATGGCATCATGCATGGTTGACTTCAGTTAGGACTTCAGTGGCAGAAGTTTGGTGGAGTTAATGAGACAAATAGTGGAGTTGTGTTCTGTTTATTTTAGTTGAACTAGTTGAGATTAGTTTAACTAGCTAATCAATTAGTTATGAGTGGAGTGAATTAAATATTATTTAATTCATTAATTAATAACTCATTATTCAACTCAAGAACACATCAGTTCACTACAGTGTATGATCAGTTCAGTGGAGACCAGTGAAAGAGGTAGATGAAAGGGTGGAGTTAGCTATCGGTTGTGACTATACTGTTGCTATTTGCAACACACAGATAGGTGGAGTAAGCCCATGAGGATTGCGCGGTTCAGGCTGGTGGTTTATCTATATAAAGAGGCCATCCCATAGCATTGAAACACGCAATAGAGGCAAGGCAATTGGCGGTGAGTTTTGAACCAGTAACCTGTTCAAAACTGAGCTAGATTGTGAGTAACTGTATGAGAAAGTACCGAGTACTTGTGAGGAGTATTGTACTGAGTTAGTTACTTGATTTCTCCATTATAATATACACAATAGCTGCGGGGTTTTCAGCTATAAGCTTTCCCCATACATACTGTGTTAATGTGTATGATGATTTGATGTGTTATCGCTTGATTTTATTTCCACAGGTGTGATGATCTGAGTTGATTGAGTGGAAGAGATTATGTGTTGTGTATGAAGATCAAATAGTATGTGACCGGGATAGTCTCGGTGGATAATTATTTATTATTCAGCAAATTTCTACATTTAGGCATCGCCACTCGGCCCACTTAGTAAAATAATCTCTTAGTTAGGATAATATCACATGTCTTGCATTTGAGTGAGGGTTACATGTAATAAAGTCAATACCCCCTTTGCGAAAGGACCGACAACAATTATAGGGTGAAGGAGCGGGTGGTGCACGCATTTTATGATCAAAGATCTGACAATTGTGGCATTTTCGGACTACATAGATACAATATTTGATGACGACCAGAAATAACCAACACGCAATATATTTTGGGTTGTGGCATACCCAGACATATGACCACCACATGCTCCAGAATGGCAGTCATTTAAAACCTTCTCAGCTTATTCATGAGTAAGACAACGTCGGAAAACAGAATCCGCTCCATGACGATAAAGTGTATTACCAATAATATTGTATTGTTGGGATTGGAAACGTATTTTCCGTTGCTGAGATCGTGAGATTTTGGGCCGAAAAGATTGGGTTTGGAGATAAACTATAATATCCCCATACCAACGATCAAGTGTACTGATAAGAAACAAGGATTCATCCACAATGGGTTGCTCTGCCACAGTTTCAGTATCAGTAGAGGGGAAATCACACATCCATTCGGCAAAAACCAAATATTTCTTTGCCTTGGATTTTTCAAATTCCAAGTCAAATTCCTACAGGATAACTATCCATTTGGAATACTTGCCCCCTAGCAATTTTTTGGTCAAGATGTACATCATAGGGTTACAGTCAGAAACTACTGTGGTTTTGCATAATAAGATGTAGTGTTGAAATCTTTGGACAGGTTGAACAACTGCCAAGGCCAATTTCTCCACATGTGTGAATTTGATCTCATTCGGATGCAGATTTTGACTAAGATAGTAAATCACATGTTCATTGTTGAATTCATCTTCCTGAACTAAAACCATCCCAATGGTGGAATGAGAAGCGACGAGGTACAGAAAATATCCTGGTTGTAATTGGGAGGATGCAGTAACATGCATGGGTCAATGCATGTTTGAGTGCATCAAAAGATCGATTAGCGATCTCATCCCAAAAGAACGGAACGTTCTGTTTTAACAACCTGGTAAAACCCTTTGTTAACTCGGCGTAGTTAGGAATGAAATGACGTAAAACTTTGCTTTCCCCTGCAAACTTTGGATTTGGCTCAAAGTCAAAGGAGGAGATAGATTGACGATAGCTTCCAACTTCAACGGATCAACATGAATGCCTACTTTTGAAATGAAAAATCCCAGTAAGTGACCCGATTCTACACAAAAAACACATTTTTGTGGATTCAGCTGAATTCAATAATGCCTACATCTCATAAAGATAGCTCATAAATGAGTGAGATGATTGGCCCTACGCAATGAATGGGTAGGTATATCATCGAGATAAGGCTCCATAATGTGCTTGATGTCATGAAATGCGTAATACATAGCCCTTTGAAAAGTTTCCCCATCATTCTTCAATCCAAAGGGTAGTTTGTAATAAGCAAATGTTCCCCATGGACAAATGAAAGCTGTTTTAGGTTGATCAGTAGGAAGTATGTTTATTTGATTGTAATTGGAAAAACCATCCATAAAGGAGAACATTTCACTATCGGCACAATCATTGATAATTTGATCGATATAGGGGGTTGGATAATTGTCTTTAAGACAAGCTTGATTAATATCCCTATAGTCGATACACACTCTTATCGTTCCTTGTTTTTTGTTGACAGGAACAATATTCGATACCCAATTGGTTAAAGGAATTGGATAAATGAAACCTGCGCGAAGTAATTTCTCAACTTCGGCTTTGATAGCAACAACTTTTCTCGGATGTATTCGACGTAATCGTTGTCGGACAGGTTTAGCATCCAGGTAAGTATTAATTTCATGGAAAACAATTGACGGATTGATTCCTGGCATTTCTTCATATGACCAGGCAAACACGTCAAGGAATTCTTGAAATAGGGCTTTATAAGTTTGGATTTCATCGTCCGTACAGGAAGCACCTATATGAATGTTTTCAATAATTCCTGGCTTAACTGAAATGTCAAGAGGAACTGTTTTAGAGATATTTTCCAATTTTAACTTAGAATCAGAATGTTGTAATGGATTCAGTGGTTCTTTAACATAATTAGTAGAAAAAATAGAAGAGAAATCATTTTCAAAATGGTCTAGCTTAGGTAAAAATGAAGATCGGTGATGTAGATCTTCCCATGGTAGATCATCAACAGACAAGAGTTCACAAATCTATTCATCACTATGAACAAGATCAGGAAATGTTTTTGTAGTTGAGCTAGATATAGAAAGTGATTCCTTATGGATCACATTCATTGTATCAGTTTCGGTTGAAGAACGATTAGAAAATGATTGTACAGCCTGATATGCAATTTCAAAGGGACTCAAAGGCATCGCGCCATCAAATGAATCCACCTCAGAATCGGAAGGTACGATCCAAGGATCATCAAAAGTAACATTATTCGATGAAATCATATGAATATTTGTGATAGAAGGTGATACGTTCGGAGGAGGAAAGGAAAAAGTTCCCAGTAAACCAGAATCTTTAATCAAACCTACACCGACATCCTTGTAAGGGATAACTGTTTTACCGACGTGCTGAATACTATTTTTAGAGGCTAGATCGGATGAGAAATAAGTCAGCTGGTCTATTGTAACGATCTTTCCTTGATGTGGAAACTTGATAAGCCGAAAGACCGTTGAAACAACAATATTCATAGCATAAGACCAACTGTGACCCAGGAGAAGGTTGTAATCTAGAGGGGCATCAACCACTTCCACATCTAGATTTATGATTTTTCTTTCTACCTTTATAGGTAAATTCTGAAAAATACCAAAAGGATGGAACCCTCAACAGTCAAAAGCTTTTAGAATCGTTGGAGATTGATTGAGTGTGGGAGAACGAAGAAATTTCCAACACTGGATCGACATAATACATGTAGAAGCCCCTTCATCAATCACAATCCTAAAGCAAGGTATGTTTTTTACTAATACTAGAATCTGGAAAGCCATTTGATGAGGTAGGCGGGGTGTAATATTCTCTAAATCAAATATTATTAGGTTCGAATCCTAAATATCGATAGCTCCTATGGCAGCCAATAATAATTTACGTTGTGCTGGGCATGATTGCAGCACTTCCAAAGCTGACATTGCTGAAGGGGAAATAGCTAAGTCCTCAACAATGTTGTAATTCTGAGCAGCTCTCGCATGTGGATTGAAAGGTGATTTACAAAGTACACCTTTAGCAGGCATTTTGATTACTAAGTTTGAGTTTGGTTTCTCGATCTGTAGTGGATTAGAAATGGGAGGAGGTGTAGTTGATGTGTTTGAATTAGAAGATTCCGCTTCTTTACAACCAACAGGATTCTTACTACCATAATCTTGTGATCGCGTCGCAATCCTAACATGAGACATCATCAGAATGGGCTCCTCTGAGGCATTCGAGGTAGAACCAATCATCTTACTATCTTGAGTAGGAAAAGGATCCTTCAAGACAGCAGGCGTTTGAGAACCTTTAACGAATTTCGAAACCTCTGCTCGATGTGGGCATTCTTTAGTAAAATGATCCTCATTGCAAATGAAACAAGGATAGCGAGGTTTGCATTTTTCGTCAGTAGATTCATTTTTATCTGTTTTATCTTTTGAATTTTGTTTGTTTTTATTATTCCCCTTCTTTTTATTTCCAGATTTAGATTTTGTCGTAGATGACTCTACGACATGGATGTCGGCAGAAACTTCAGCGGAAGAATCTCCTTTCGGGGAATCAGGTAAAGTTATTATAGGAGGATAATTCTTTGAATATTTCTTCTTGCTTTTAGTACTAATTGAACCAACCATACCATCAGCAACATGAGACCCTGAAGGAGCTGCAGTTATTTGATCGTGTTTTGGAAGATCAGGGATTTTTTCATGTAAAGTACCTGACTGCATATAAATGAGGTCAAGGTACTGAGCTTGAGCAATGACTTGCTCTTCAATAACAACTCCTCCCTTAGCTACATCTTTAGTGATTTTGGGTAACAATGATTTAATGAACTATTCCGCCAAAATTTGATTCGGAATGAAAACTTTCACTAAACGCCTTCTACGTCGCCATTCGTGAATATGATCAGAAATATATGTGGAAGTGGATTATTTTAGTGAAGTCAAAAGTTCTGTGCCATTTTCGTATCTGACAGGCAACTGAAAATGAGTTAAGAAAGCAGTTGCTAATTGATTGAAATTATTAAAAGAGCCTCGCAGTAACTCAATGTACCATTTGGTGGCAAGACCAATAAGAGTTCGTTGAAAAAGGTGTAACCGAATTGAATCATCAATTATCGAATTAGGCGCACACCAGAGGTGATAAGTCATAACATGATTTGATGGATCCTCTCCTGACTGACCCTCAAATTTTGGTATATCACTGGGAAACTTATGAGGCATTGACGACCAATACGGAAGTTAGTAAATTGGATCATTCGTAAGGTGTGACAAATCAAGTAAATCCAAAGTTGCAATAAATGGTAACTGACGGCTAGGGTCATGAAAACCTTGAGTAATGAGACCAGTTCTGGGAGGAGGATATCTAAGATAACCTAGAATTGGATTTGCATTAGGAATGGTATAACCTCCCAGGAAACCAGGATTAACCAAACCAAACTGGGGTTGTTGAGGCTGTTGATAAGTATAGCCAGGATACGGTTGGTACTGATAAACTGGGTTTTGTGCAATGGGACTGAATTGATACTATCCCTGGTACGGTCGATATGTGAATTTTGATTGACTTGTGGAAATCGTACTTTTACCATCTTGTCCTACAGGTATTTGGACCGAATTCTGAACTGTAGGTCCTGACTGGGGCACAAAGACTTGAGGAATTTGCACGGATGAAGGGATAGAAGAAAATGAAGCTACAGATACTCCAGAAACAAGTGTTGTGGGTTGAACATATGTTGCAGTAGTTGCAGTAGTTTGAGGTAGAGTTTGAGGTGGACTAGGTCCAGGCTGCTGAAAAGAACTAGGTGCAGGGATTTGAACAGTAGGCTGGACAGGTTGCTGGGTTGGACCAGAAACCAAAGGTTGTCCAGGTTGATAAGGTAACTGCACATTAGGTTGCATAGTCTGTTGAAATTGGGATGGATCCCACACCATGTTCATTCTGGGGTATTGTCCCGTAGAAGGTTGTGCATATGTAGGACCATAGCTTGGTTGAATGTAGGGTTGATAATTAAGTGGTAAATTTCTAGCTCCTTGTACAAATGATTGACCAGAAGGCAGTTGGAAACCTTGAGTTGGGTACTGACCTTGAGGTTGATAACCCTGAGGCATGTACTGAATCTGGGGTTGATAAGGACCCTGAGGAATATACTGAGTCTGGGGTTGACCTTGGGGTATGTACTGTCCTTGAGGTTGATAACGTTGAGGTATGTACTGTCCTTGAGGTTGTTCTCCAAAATAATATTGTCTCACAGTTTGTCCTGGTATAAAATTACCTTGAATTTTCCCCCCAGGCAGTAAATGACTGCCTTGAGGTTTCCCCCCACGGGGTAACTGACTACCTTGAGGTTTCCCTCCAGGTGGTAACTGACTACTTTGAGGTTTCCCACCAGGAAGTAACTGAATACCTTGAGGTTGCCCCCTAGGTGGTAACTGACTACCTTGAGGTTGAGGATTTGGGATATTACTAGACATCATAAAGATTTTCTCTGCGTTCGACATTTCAATTTTAGCTTCATTAATACCAGATGATAACACTTGTTCAATCGGTCGAGGAGTTTCTCCTGAGAAAGTACTAGAGAGTGCCTGGTACCCAGAAGGAACAGAAGGGCCACCGTATAAAAATGTTTCCGGTGATTGGGAAAGCATAGATGACTCTCCTGCCATGATAAAATGAAGGATACTCTTGGCGTAAGATGAAAAGGAATTCGAGGTGGTGAGAAACTAAGACCCGGGTTTTCTAAAAAAATTGTTAATGATAAATACCAAGTGTCACTTCTAAAAGGAATATAGAATATTGATTCACGCTCCCTAAGATTCAAAGTCTGTTGGTTTCTGGGAAGAGTTATGTCTTCGTCTAGACCAACAAGTTCTTCAATAGATATGAGGTCAGAAGGAAGATTTTGAGTAATGATATTTATTACCCTAGGTGAACTGGGATCACTAGAAGTTGGAGTAACAAATCCTGAAGATGGTTCCAAAATAGTAGGTTCAGTGTCAGGCTCAGAAATTTCAGGTTCTTCAGCTAATTCACTGGAAGGAGAAATACTACTAATGACTTCGGAAACTGAAATTGGCTCTTGAATATGCTCTTTTATTGGTATTTGATGATCAGGATGAATAATTATAGATGAACTTCTGGCTTCTGTTGATCTAATTCTAATGTCACTAGGTGATACTAGAGCTCGTAGCCCTTCAAGTTGGCTTGGTGTATACTCAGGGGGATTCCCCTGAAGTCTACAAGACTGTCTCGGTAATTCTGCCATGATTGAATATTAATTAAGCACACGCAAACAAAGAAAATTTCAATAAAAACACCTAAAGTCTCTAAAGGAACAAACAGCTGAATCACACGCCTAAAAAATTTAAGAGTTCAAACCACGCACAAACAGTAACTTCCCGTACTAAAAACACTAGTTGGTGATGAAATCCAACTTAGTAGAAATTTAATACAGAAAGGGCAGTTGGAACAATTACCCCAACAACCTGCTTAATGAAACAGACTGGCACAATTTTCTTCACAAAACCATCTCGAGTGAAGAGAACCTCCCAGAGAGTCCAAGTGAGTCTAGTCAACGTTTGCTCCAGGTACAGCGAGATCTTTCCTTCACCGTCACCTTAGGAAATAATCTTAAGTTTATGGACACTAAGTTTATCAACAGCAACAAATACAACTGGGGGAACAGTCTACGATCTGATTCTATGCACAAGAATAGAGTAACAAAGCTCAATCCCCTTGCAGGCTCCTCGACATGGTCAATCCGAGGTTTACCAACAAGTGACCCTAGGCTCCTCGACAATGGTTAATCTGAGGTTTACCGTTTTTAATGCACACAGATCTTCTATCTTTCCCAATGAAACAGAACTGATTGTCTCAAATGTTCAGACATGATCTTGTGATTAACTCCTTTAAGAGAATCTTCCCAGATTGTACCAATTACAATTGGATTTATTTCCTACCGCAAGGTTTATCTACTTGTTTTTTTTTACTATCTTGGAGAGTTAATTACTCCATACTCCAAGATACTATCCTAAGCTATATTGGTGATAAGAGCCCTAGAAATAGAAAAAGTTACTAGATCAATTTTAATTAAGCGTTGTTTTTATGGGTTGTTCTTTAAGTCAATAGGTATGAAAATGAAACTTTGATGGTGTGAAGACTCGACTTCCAAACACACTAAAAATGCACCTAAAATGATAAGCAATTAGTTTTTCTTTCAATGAAGGCTAGCTAAAGAAAGAGTTCAAGAAATGCAATTTCTTAAGAGACAATTCTTTCTTTGAACATGAAGAATAAATGAAAAGAAAATCTTTTTGTTTTTCAATAAGAACTCAAAACGAGACAAACAATCAAATGTTCACAATAAATCCCTTTCACTTTTAGAACTCGAAACTACAAAAAACAACTTTTCTTTCAAAAGAGATCTACAAGTTCTAGAAAAGCAATCAAAACTATGAAAAACTAATTTTGATATCTAAAAACTTCTAAAATCTAATTGAATTAAAGCTTCAATTTTTTTTTAGAATGTTTTTCTTAGTTGTTCAATAAACTAAGGATTCATTTGCACAAAATAACAAACAAATCAAAAAACATCCAGATATGTTTTCTTTTGTGAAAATGAAATTCAGAACTTATAACAAAGTCTATTCAAAGATTTGCAAAGAGAAAACTAGATCTATTCCTGAAAAAGGATGGATTTCGCATTCAAGTCAGACTCATCAAGAAGACAAAAAGACACCAGTGTGATCTAAGGTATTTCAAGTTTCTGATCTTTGAGTCACTGCAGAGACCAAGTGAAAACCACTCCAAGTATGCAAAACTTCTAGAAAATCACCCAAAACAAAAATACTATTGGAACTCACTCACAAGAGATTTTTTACAGGAAAAATATAGATCTAGGCAGAGACTAAGAGTCCTAAAACAGATCTAAACTTAAACTGGAAGAAGAAATTTGAAGTTTTAAAAAATTTTAACAGGGTCCGCAGGCCCCAGAAGTAACAGGTGCAGTCCCGCACTGGCTACTCAAGGAAAGTGCGGAGATGCCCGCAATGTGTGTGAAGATAAAGTGCGGTCCCTAGAAAAGTTCAAGAAAAACTCAAAATACTTCAAAACTTTTCAAAGAAAAGTAAAACTAAGCTACCCAGGCAATTATAAATCAATCAAAAACTAGAAAAAATCATTTTCTCAAGCCAAAAAAAAGGAAAACCAAAAATCCAAACCCTCCCCAGTGGAGTCGCCAATTTGTTGGCCGGATAAATCAGTCTCGTGAACAAGATCAATCTCCCTAGTATCAGAAGATAGTCTAGCAAAAAACAGACAATTAAATCTATCTTTCTCTAGATATATAACGATTTATAAGTAAATGCTACAAAGGTGTTAAGATCCTACCTCAATCCAACGCTTGTTTGTAGTAGCCATCCTTCAGCTGCCTGAAAGAGTTATCCTCACAAATCTGCAATCACAAACAAACAAAAAATCAAATAGCACCTGCATAGCATATATTCATAAATCAAATCCATTATGGTGATCAAGGAATCCAAAAAATAAACAATCAAATGAAAGCTTATTGAGAAAAACAAACTTATTTGTATTAACTTTGAAATAGTAGAAGAACCTTACAACCTTTTCAGCCTTGATGTTGAACAGGTCCTTTCGGCGTTCGAAGCAGGAATTTCCTCTACTCTGACAGGTCTTGCACTGTTCCAATCGAGATACATACAGGTATGTAATCTTTCCTCATAAAATCTCAACTAAAGGAGTCTAAGTTCCAACAACACTTTACCTCAAATAACACTAAAGCTTGAACTCCCTTTGAGGTTGCCCAAGGCCTCTTTTTATAATGCAAAATAGGAGGTTACAATTCCACTCATGAAGGGATAAATTCCTCCTTCAAAGGGATAAGCTCCTCACATCAAGGGGTTAGCTCCTTAAGGCATGGGATACATGACCCTGAAAAGAGTAGTTCTGCCACCGCAAGATTCCTTCCAGAGGCTTCTAGAAATGACTGAAAGTGAGCTTTTTGAGTTTACTTGCGCCTTTTTAATATTTTGCAGGGGTCCGCACTCTTAACATAGAGAAAGTGTGGTCAGGTACGCAGGAGACATGACCATTAGGTGCAGGACCGCAGGTAAGACAAAGAGAAAGTGCGATACCAGAGTTTTAGAGATTTTTGAGATCTTTTCTCTTATTTTTAAGGCTTGACACGAGGAATTGATGTTTTAGAATTGCAAAGGAGGAAAGTATGAGTGATAATGAGCTCATACAGATAGCAGAATGTCAAGGTGACAATTTTCAGTGCAACAGATACCCACTAGATGGAAGCACCAACTCCTTGGTTTGCAAGCTCCAACCCACACTCAATAAGGAAATCATTATACTATGTTATGACACCCACTTGGACCTAATTTAAGCTATGTGTTCATCAACATGTCCCTCTCAATAGGAACTCACTCTGCCTGATATTATATCCTTTTCTCCTCAACATCCTTCACTTCATTCATACCACACAACATTATGCATTTTGCACATTATGTAGCAGCATTCATTAACACAACTCTAAGCCGACATAGAAGCTCTCAGCCTTTATTCTCTACATATGCACTCTCAGTCTATCTCTACAGTACAGGCACTCTCGTCTTCTCACAGTAGGTCATACTCAAAAATATCTTCACATAGCTCACTCAATGTTGCATTCACCTCAATTTCTCAATTACAATCCAAGATCTTGTTCCACTTCCATAGAGTGAGCGATGTTGTCTCTATAGTCAAACACATTGCCCAAGAGTGTAGTCAAACACACGGTTTTCCATGTTGTTGTTACTTCAAATTTCTTGGCCACTGCACCAACATTAATGACAGAATGGGCACTTGAGCGTTTCTACATGTTGACAATCAATTCTTAGCTCATCTATGTACTCCAACAAGGCTCTCCATGCTTCTGAACTTCCCATAGAGCTTAGAATGTACCTCATGGATGGCTCTATTCTTCTATGATCAGATATTCTGCACTCGACAATCTTATTCATTTAATTCTTCATGGCGTGCAAGGAAGATCAGGGATAACTTGTTTCGATTCAAGACAAACTCAATTAATTATTTTTCACAACCATGATCCTTGTTTCCTTGACTCAGTGTTTCTCGACAATTTCCTTTCACCTCAATTCTCAATTCTAGTTGTTGAATCATTTTCATAATTAGAGGCACTAAGATCTAAAATAGTTTTCGACCCATCCATGCCTACATAACCAACTTATGGCGAATGGTCATTTTTTGCATAACTGCCAAATATGGAGGGACTACCAAATATACTGACCTGTTAAAGCTCCACAAGTGTTCAAATATTTCTAATATGCACACAATGGTTTATATATATAGCTCGAATTCCCTTAAAATTTTTACCTGTAGCAAATTTTCATTGCATTTAGCTAGAAGGCCCTTGGTCACAATAATGCGTGAGACTACCACAAAACAACGTATGAGCTCCTCTTTGAACTATACCCCGAAGGACTTAAACACATACACTATTATTTTGTGCCCATGATCACATAGCGCCTGAAGAACCAAGTCCATGCACTTTACCTTAGCCTCAGGCCTTCCCTCCGGGATTATGTCTAGTGTGGGGTCACCCACTGCAACTACCAACCAATAAAATGCATGTTAGGTTGACTTGTAATGTTACCATAATGCCTTCTTGGCTCGAAACCTTTTATTTGTTTTTGGCTCGAAGGATCGTGGTCACCCAACATGTGAAACCTTCACAAAACCAAGTCTTGGGTGCGCCTACCGTCATTTGACAGAACTGTCAAATGTTGGTGAAATCTCTGTCTCATGGCTATGTTACCTCAATGTTATTTCTTGGCGCTTTTTTGTTTCCTCCGAGGTAAGCCTTATGAGATTACTTGTCCAATGGGACTTCCTAATGATTGTTTTCAATGGTTATTTCTCTACCGCACTCTGGCTTGGTGCCTCATTCCGCCTATGCTCCTTTCTAAACTTGTCGGGATCAAGACCTCTGGGGTGACATGTCTTGGTGGGTGCCCCATGGCTTTATCATTATATGCCCGCTACCCAATATTTTTGTCACCATGTCTCGGTGCTTAGTCATCCCTCAACTCCCTTGCTGCACTCTATGATTCTGTCAAAGGTAAGGCCTCAAGGATGACGTAATTGTTTCCGTGTGGCACTTCAGGATGGGTCCAACTATCACACATTTTTTGCCCACTTAGGTATCCAAAAATGTTGAAACTACATGTCACGAATCCTTCTTACTTCCACATTATGCTAACATCATCCCTGGATTCAACTCTTGCTTTCCCTTTGAACCTTCAAAGGAAGAGTTCGATGGGATGATGTCTTCCATGGGGATCTCCCACTGCTCCTATGTGTAAATCAATGCGCATTGACACATGTTGATTCCTTCCAACCTAACGTCATCCCCAACCACTCACTATTGCATTCACTTTGAATATTCAAGGGTATTTCTGTTGGGATTATGTGTAAAGAGGGCTCCACTGCTGGCCAATAAAAAATCTCCTCAGTGTTTCCAGATCTACGTTCACCCGACACTTCAATCCTTACCTTCTCCTTTGCACATTGTTTGAGCCATTCATGGCACTGCCGTCAAGATGAGTTGTGCGATGAAATCCACCACTAGCCAATGAGAATATTATCCACTGCTACTCTGTCTTCCCACTTCTACCCAAATTTTCTTTGGTGGCTCCACTACATTTGACAATGCTGCCAAACTAAACTTGCTCCAAACTGGTCCTCCAACCACTTTTAGCTCTATAATTTTAACTTTGGGGCACTTGACTTTGAGTGGCTATAACTCTTGATCTAGGAGGCCCTTTTTGGACTTCAATATAATGTTGGAAAGCAATTTTCAAGAATTATCCAACTATGCCACTTCTATGAGCATTTGAGCTAAAATAATAAGGAAAAAAATGTCGTCAAGTCCTGGGACTCTTAACTATCATAGCCATAGTATTATAAATTCTTCAATAAGCCCGCTACTATGATGATTATCTAAAAAATCCTATAGAAACCATGGAACTCCCCTTGAGCTTGACATAGCATGCACATATACTGCCACCAACATCGATGATAATATGGGGGACCTCAATGCTAACCTGGTTAACATCAATGATAAGACATCTACTACCACCAACATCAATGCTAATCTGGTTGACATTAATGCAAACATGCTTACTGCCACTTACCACCCAGACAATGCCAACTTTCCAACATTGCAAAGGCTTCTACATGTGTGTTGTGTTGGCATGCATGAGGAGACTCCTTAATATCAACTATTGTGATGGATATAGGAAGAATTAGGATGAGGCATGGTCATTTTTCAGATGGGGAGAGTGAGACAAGGGATGCAAGGAAAAGTGTAAGTGGGAATGATTAGTGAAATAAAGTCCATCAACTTGAAATATGGAACAAAGAGGCTTAGAGTTTCCAAATTGCATTTGAGGTTAGAGATCTAGAGGGAAAAATGGAATAGAGGAGAAAGCAAAGATGCAAGATACACAAGCTAAAGGTGGGGTGAGGTGCTCTATGAGCTATAGCCTAAAGAGAATTATACTTAGTTTTTGAAGGAAATGGAGAGATTGAATGTTGAAAATGATACTTACCTATAATATCTATAGATAAAAATAGGCTTTATTTTGGGTGTCGACTTGTCCATGAAACATTACCTTCTCCATCATCGTGAACTAAGGCTCCTAAACTAGGCCATACATACAATTGATTTCTACAACACCCATCACCAAGTACCTCCTTTATGTGAGATGATGGGAATTAACACTCTTCATGTCATTCCTTTTATCTAGGTGATTACATATTCCCATATAGTTGTTAATCATGGAGACAGGTGGTCACAATACATTGGGATGGGTCAATGGTGGCAACGCTACCCAAATTAGGCATCCTACATGGCGTTATGTAAAATAGTTAAATACCTTCATTTTCAAAATTTTTATAAATATTTATATTTTCATTGTAACCATATTTAAATATAGATATAAATTCTAAGGAAAGAAATATATTTCCTTCTTAGCTTGAAAGTAAGAGTGAGGTTGTTGGTACTAGATTAACCCGCATTTATACTCATTTAAGAGTGCTTTTCTTAGGCTCAAATCTATTACAACAATAATTATCAAAACATCAAATTTCATCATGTCACTCACAAAAAATTAAATTTGAATAAAAATAATAATAGTTTTTTTATCCAACCACTTAAAATAGCTTCAATTAATTTATATATATCAAATCTCTCTTTAATAAATTTAAAGATCTATATTTTATATATATGATAGTAAATTTATAAAAAAAATAATTCATCAAATAATAAAGTATTATATCTCAACTTTATATACATTGTGCTAATAAAATGAATATATATAAATTTAAAAACAAAATTTATAATATATAATAACTATATATAGTTATTATATATTATAAATTTTATATAGTTATTATATATTATAAATTTATTTTTTTAAATTTTGGTGTGTATATATATTCATCCTATCAACACAATATACTTGCATATAAAGTCGAGATTCTTCATCATCCAATGAATTATAATTCCTTGCAAATTTGTATTAAATAATGGATATCCTTGTGAAGAGTATATCATCCAATGAATTATTTTTCCATGAAAATTTGTATTAAATAATGGATATTTTTGTGAAGAGTTTGTGAGTGATGTTGGCTCATTGTTATATATATATATATATCGCTTAGGAAATATATTTTTGTCCTTAAGTCATATATTAAATTTATCATTAACATGAATATAAATTTAGGTTATCTTTGTTAATCTTAATTGTTCTTTTGGGTTTGGTTCGTTTAAGAGTTTGTCTTTTCAAATAAGGAAATCTAAAATATTAAATTATAAAGAGGTGAATATTTTTTTGGTTTATTAAGATATTGTTTTTAGTGTTCTTATTTTAAAATACAAAAATCTAAATTGTTAAATTATTAAAAGTTTGAAAAATCTAAAATATTAAATTATAAAGAGGTGAATATTTTTTTTGGTTGATTAGGTTATTGTTCTTATTTTAAAATACGTAAATCTAAATTGTTAAATTATTAAAAGGTAAATAGCTTTTCTTCGTAGTAAATAGAGAGTGAATTAATAAGTTTTTTTATAAATTTTTAGAAGTATTAAAATTGATAAATGTATTTCGGATTAATCACATCATTAGGTTTTGGTCGACATTTCAAATCAACTAATGTGGTCCATCCTCATGACAAGGTGAAAAATCATATGGATCTCATTGAATAAATAGTATAGATGTATCATCACCCAGAATTAGTCGTTGAAAAATAACTAATTAAAAACTAGCAATCAATAAATTAGTTTATTAGTTATGTTAACAATTTTTAATTAATATGTTTTAATTAATAATAAATGATAAAGATTATAATTAAAAAGGAATAAATTTATAAAAAAAAGGGGAGGGGGGGAATATTAAATTTTTATAATTTAAAAATTTGTGTTTATTTAATGAATAATATTTTTTAGGTAATTATTAAAGTTAATAAAAAGATTATTATTAGAAAGGGGAAGAAAATTCTAATTAAAGAGGAGGGGGGGGGGGGAGAGGGGGGTTTATTAAATTATTATAAATTAAAGAGTTTAAAGGATAAATAATATTTTTAAAATAATATAATACATAAGATAAAACATAGGGGAAAAAGATAAAAATGAGGGGAAGAAGAAAGATTGAAAAAAACAAGAAAAGGCGCGGGGGGAGGGTGGTGGTGCGGGGGATAAAGGGAAAAAAAAAGGACATGGAAGAAAAAGGAGGAAAGAAGGGAAATAAAACCCTAAAAACAACAAAAGAAAGGATACAGAACAACAAAGACCTAGCTCAAGGGTAAATCAAATGGAGAGAGCAGGAGTCCAACTTTTACTTAATTTCCAGCCATCATCCCTGTTAAGATTCTTAGAATGCCTTTCGATATCAATGGCCTCCCTAAGCTTCCTATGATGAAAGTGATCAACTTTAGCAATGACCTTGGAGTCCTCGAAGGCTCAATGCAAACATGGTGACACGATTTTTCACATTTTCAACAAGAGCTGATGCACAGGATTGATTGTGTCTAATGTCTGCAGCATGATCTTAGTTTCTTTGTCTAATGGAGCAACCTGTTTCACCAATATAGGGAGTGCTGCAGGAACAAGGAACCATGTAAACCCCTTTCATGTCCTTAGGGTCAATGGGGTCTTTGGCAGATCCAAGAGAGTTTCTAATAGTATACAGAGGTTTGAAGGTGTTATCACTCTAGTAATTCTACAGTTGTGAGATTTTGGTTTTTAGTCAAAGAATACTAGAGTTAACCACAAACCAACTTCAAAATCTAGGATCTAGCCTTCCTAGGGTTCATAGAGGGCTCTCTCTTTAAAATTTAACTTTGTTTTGATTGTAAATATTAAGCTAGTTATGAAAGTGAAGCTTTGGTTTTGTTTTGATAGATTTGTTGGGAAAAATCACTTGAAAATAAGGATAGTGGGAAATCTATTTGTCCATTGGGCTAAGGAGTCAAAATCAAGCAAACAGGACTGGGATCAAGGGCAAAAAGGTCAAATGTTTTCAGGGAAAAATAGATAACCCTTGGAGATCTTGGAAAGTTGTTTTTATGAGGTGGTATGATCAGGATAAAGGGAACTTAAGATTCCTTTGATCCGGAAAAGGAAGTAGTAGGAGAGGCCAAACAAGAGAGGGAGAAATTAAGGGTTCCGTACATTGGAAATTAGAGGAAAACATATAAATGATAACTAGTTAAAAACAAGGTGCTCTTAACAAATCTTGTAGTAATACTCCTAGTTATACATTCAGATTTAGAATAAACATAAATAGATGCATGTAACAAAGAAAGAAAACAATGACAAGTGAGGAAGTACTTCACTCCAAATAGCTCATCACAGGAATCCTGAAGTATGATGCCAATTGTTTTGATCCAGCCTTCTAACTCGAAATTTGACATAGAAAAGCTTTGAATTCCAAGAAGAAATGACTATAACAATCCCAACAATTTTATTCTGCACAAAATAGTTCTAAAGATGAAGTATTTATACATAATGTTTTACAAAATATCCTAGAAAACTTCTAGGAATTATCTTAGGAAAATACAATATCTTTACAACAATAATAGAGACAGCTGCTTAACAAATTAGCAAGTTGTCCTATTTATCCAAAAGAAATAGAAACAATTTTGAGGATAGGATGCAGCTGGCTGCCTTGGTGTCCTCCTTGCTAGCTCTTATATATTTTTTGGAATCTGATCTGGCTTGTCTGATACTGTTTATCTGATTCTCTTTATTCACTGATACTCTCTAAACTGATACTCTTTAACCTTTAGTCGAAAACTGTTTACTGTTGTAAAATCTTTTTTGAGTGTAATTCAGAAAACAGTTTAGTCCTCTTTTCACCTGTCTGTCTTTTATCCTTCATAGTAAATATGTGAGTGCTTGCCAATCCTCATCTTTAGGAATTTGTATTTTCTTTATTTTCCTAAAGTTTTCATCAGCTTCAGTATATCTAGCAAAGGTTGGCTTGATGACAAATAAGTGTTTGATCTCATGTTGCAAGTAGAATAAATCTTCAAAACTCTTGAGTAACACTTTTGCTGTTGGTATGCCTTGACCTGTTGGTTTATTTACCTGTTCTTTTGCAAGCTATCTAATATTCTTATCATAGTCATTTTGAGGCATTAGTTTATCATTAATGACCATGATATTAGGCAGTCCTTTTTGCCTCAAATTTTTAAACTTAACCATAAATCTGGTTATGGTAGTATTCATACTTTCACACTTTTCTTCAGTTTTCCTCATCAAACTATTCTTTGTGGTAACTTTCCTAATTTCTAGGATAGTTTCAGTTCTGTCTGTAATCTTGAGTTCTTCCAACTCCTTTCTATTTTTGCTGTTAAGGAAAGTGATTAGCCTTACAACTTGCTCTGGTTTGTCAGCCAACTCACTTTAAGTGTTTTGAATTTTTTCTTGTGCTTTTAGTAATAAATCTCTTTTCTAAAAAATTATCTGAATTGAAGGCCACACATCATGGACGGCTTCAATGACATTGTTCCAAAAGTGATTTTTGATGTATGATATTTGCTCTTTTAATGTCAATTCCTTCTGCAATTTCTTCAACTCTTCATTCAGTCTGATGGCATTTTGTTCATGTGTCTTTGCATTTGTCTGAGCAAATTTATTTGACTTCTCAAGATTTTCTACCATCTTTGTCAACCTGTTAATCTCATTTGTCTTTAAAGACATTTCTTCCATTTCTTTCAGTATTTTGCTGGCCTCATCTGTAGGCTATACTGCTGTTGTAGATGATTCAGTAGTTGAGGTTGAGGAAGAAGTCACTGGCACTACAGTAGCCAGTGGTTCTTTGGGTGCCAAATTTTCACCTAAAGTTGAAGGCACTGCTATAGTGATAACTGGAATAACTGTAGGAATCTATGGTTCTTTCACTGTTTCATTTTCTTGGACAGGCTTTTCCATCTGTATTTCCATCTCTTTAACCTGGGTTGTCAACTGAAGAATTAAATTCATCATGTCATATTTTTCACTCTGTTCCTGTATGAATTCTTTTGTTTGAGGATGCTCACTTTGAAGAAGTTTGAGCTGTTTCCTCAAGGCTGCTATGTCTTCATTTTTCTTCTTCAGCAATAATTCTGCTGCTTTGATATTAGCAGGATCATATCCCACCTGTAACACTAGTTCTTCTAAGGCTTTTATCCTTAGATCCTTGACATACAATGAGGCTTTGTCCATCCTCATCTGATCTTGCATGTTGGAGATGGTGTTTTGGAGCTTCTAAGAACTCATGGCTTTGTTTGTGACAGTAGAATATAGCATTTCAAAGGTCTGTCTGTGGAACTCGATTTTATCAAGAGCATGGATCTTATCTGTCTGGACCTCCAAATCAAATTTCTTATAATCAACCACTGTCTTTGGAGATTTGATTGTGGGTTGAAACACTGACATGATTATATTTTGATTAGAATAATCAAATGCAGAAAGGAGCCTATTTTGCACACTTGGAGTCTGTTTGAGATATTGAGAATAAATATTATTCTTTATCTCTTCATTCTTTAGTTTAATCTACTTATATTTCTCTTTAATATCCAAATCCTTTTCCTCAGCTGCCTATGAGGAAGAGGCTTCCATGCTTTGATGTCTTTCCATCAACTGTGTATCTTCATTATTGATTTGTCCTTCATTCTAATTTTAGCAGTTGGCTCATTGATAATTATAGTAGCAACATTGGTCTCTGACAAATCCATATTGGTATTTAAAGGCTCTGTTTCTTCTACATCAATTGTCACTTTTCCTTTACCCGTTGAATCTAATTTGGGCTTTTTGTTGTATATGAGTTTGAACTTGGTTTCAGTTGTAGTTTCTGCCACATAGGCTCCTTCTTTCCTTACACTTTTAATGGAATTCAATGGTTGATTTGCAGTTTGTAAGGTATGAATAGTATTACCTTTGTCCATTGCATCTATTAAAGTGTTTTCAGTCCATTCAATCTGATTGGAAAACTTTTATATTTCTTGTTTTGCTTCATGGATGAAGGGTGTTAACTTGCATTTAACCTTTATTTTACTCAAGGTCCCTTGTGGATCATAGTTCCATGGGAAACTCTCTTCAAATTTATATTCCAATAACTGATTAGTTGCCTCTTTCTCTGCATCCCTGTGATTTCATATGAATGACCCTATCTGGTTCTTAAGTTTGAATTGTGTCTTCTTCTTAGCTGCCATGAAATTTATGGAATCAGAGTTTAGGATCTGCCTGATATAATCCAAGGCAAAGATCCTCATTGAAGGATGTTTGGGTAACTTGTAAGGTAACAAGTTTGACCCAAAGACTCTAATTTCAGTATATTTTTCATACAAATACTAGTCACCAACTTTACTCTGCTCTGATAATTGAAATATATTTTTCATTTATTCATTTATTCTTGGCTGCTCTGTCTTGGTCAACATTGTGATCACTTGATGTAAAAATAACTCTGAAAATTTTGAATAATTTAAATTTGTACATTCTTTCCTGAGCAAGGATGTCCAAAAAATGATAGATAGAGGATTTCCCTCTATGTCAAGTTTTTGGAGAGTAATTGGAAAATTATTTGATTGGAAGTATAAAAACATATGGAAAAGGTAGGAGGTATATCTGAACACTCCCTCAATTTTTAAATTGGTCAATTGATAATGAATACTATTAGCAATGAAACCAACATAATTAAATATTACTGATGGGGGTTGAACTGGGGAGAAAGTGGATAAGAATACCAAGATGGACACATTTGTGTGTTCATCAGTAAAATATCCAAGGATGAAGGAAAGCATGTAAATCACATGTCTTGAACCTTCAGGGAATTTATCAGTAGAATATGGGGGATTTAGCTTAGGAATTTCTACATGCAGAGGCATAAAAGTCTGAAAAATCATGAACCTCTTGGGAAAATATAGGCCAATATATAACTTGGTGAGGGCATCTATAGACAAAGGGACTGCTTGGGGGTGAGGCTGAAGCTGTAACATCTGGTTAATTGATTCTGCAGTGATGATAAAAAGCACATCTTTATTGGCATTCACAATGGCCTTTTGCTCAGGAACATAATACTGCTGACACAATCTAATGACATCCTAACATGGGTGAGTTAATGGGACAACATATTTGGGCAAATGGGATTCCTAAATATGGACTTCTTATTCATTATCTAATGACTTTTCGTAGCACCAGTTATGGATATCTAGTAGGTTAAATTCAACAATGGGATCTGCTATCTTGTAATCAGTATCAACTAGTGGGATGTGTTCAATATCAAAAATAGGTGCTTGAAGAGGATTTACAACAATAGCAGTATTTGAAGTCATGGCAGGGGTTGGTTTAGGCACTTTAGAAGCTTCAGGCTTGCTTGCATTCTGCTTCTTAGGCATTTTGATCTACTTCTACAAGTTTAGACAGTTTGCAGAAGTAATTTACTTTAACAAAGGGTTTTTTGGATGAATTTGGCAAAGTATAGCTTTTTTTTGGGCTTTCTTATCAATAAGGTTTGTGAAAGAGTTTTATCGGCTTTTAACTAGTTTAAAACAAGAAACAAGGGTTTCTTGAGTATTTTAATGGAAATTTGGGCTAAAAAATCTTTTGAAAATGGTTACAGAGGTTTAGGATACCTGCATAGGTTTTCTGGTTTGATTTCAAGCTTGAAATAGTTCAACAAAATGTGAAAAACTCACAAATTTCTTGAAAATTGTGCGCAACAGAGGAACAGGGTTTCTGGGAAAATTTTGACAGGGTATGGCCTATTTTTGGGGCTTTTTGGCGGTTTCTTTTAATTGATTTTTAAATTCCAAGTATGCTTTTTTTCTTAAAATATCTTTCAAATCATTTTCTGGTTCAATTTTTAGAAAAATACCTGTTGTAACGTAGGTATTTGGCTTTGGAAGAGTTTTAGAGTTTTTGAATGAGTTGATGGATTCTGTAGCTTTTTTGGAGCAATGTGCAGCTCCTCGACAATCTTCACAGGTTTACAGGGTAAAGCTTGCAGGTTTCGGGCACAGAAATGGCAGAAAAAGGCTTAAAAAGGGTGTTTTTACAGTCAGGAAGGCACGAGCACAGGTTAATTCACAGAATAGAAATAAAATGAATTACATTTCGCAGGTTTAATATGAATTTTGGTTTCATTATTTCTACATTGAATGATTGTCACATCAGGCAGGAGCGACAATTTCAGAATTCAATAGATCAAATCAAATAGTGGTTATCGCGCGACAATTTGGCGGTAAGCGGTTTTAGCTTGAACCCATGCGATCCAATAGGAAAAGGGCATGTGGTGGAGAGATAAAACTACAAAAAAACCCATTTTGTGCAGCTTTGGTGTTTGGATGATCGCGTAACTTTTCTGCGCGATATTGGATGTCCGCCGTCGGATTTGGGGGATCAATGAGAACGGTCGCGATTGATTGGGAGTTGCATTGGAATGGGAGTGGGACCGGGCTATTTGGATATGCGGCGGGATAAAACATTATAATAAAGGCGCTTGAACAAGGTTTTTAAACTTTAGGCTTTGTATAATATGTGGCAGGTTAAATGACTTTAAAATTTATAAAAATATGTTTTTAATAAAGTTTTAAAGTTTTAGGCATTTATGAAAATGAGCGAGGAGTAATGTTTTTATTTAAAACATTTGTGAAATCTTTCAATAATACATATACGTGCGCGGTATTATATTATATAGTTTTATCAACTAGTACAATTGTCAAACTATAGGGGCAGGATTAATTTTAGACATGGGTTTAGACCAATGGGTTTGTTAAGGTGGGGTTTTTATATTTGTGCACATGGGATATTAAACTTTGGTCTAAAACTTAAAATAATGGGTTTTGTGGGTTTATTTAAATATAAGGGAATTAATATATACGGGTAGGTGTAGTTTTAGGGATTTAATAAAATAGGTTAGGTGTTAATATGAAAAAAAGGGGTAGTGAAAATGGAAATAAAGCATATGTTACCTATAAGTAAAGTATAAAAATAAAGCCTTGCTCATCTTTGTTGTATTATTTCCCTTATACTTAGGATAAATGCTTTTTGATGGTTTTATGAATGATTTTGAAGGGAATGAAGTTAATTATTTTAGGGTTACAATTTTACTAAGTAAAAAAAATGTGTTTTACTTAGGAAAAAAAGGATTATGATTTATGAATGAAGGTTCAAATGCTGATGAATCTGGATTTAATGTAAGAATTCAATATTTTTAACTAGCTAGTCATCGAGCCTTGGGTTCGGTCCCAACAAAAGTCAGAGAAATGATTTGAGCCTTTTTGACTGATAGTTTATAATACTAAATACTTGTAGGGGAGGGGAAATTAGTGATTTTTGCCCGATGATGCTTTATTACATGCTTGCTCAACTGCTTTCTACCTACCCATTTTTATTTCTAACATTTTTTCTTTATATTTGTAGGTGCATTTAGGCTTGCAACCTTAAAACATTTTTCTTTCAAAGCATAAAACTTTCTAAATCTACCTTATTTCATCTGAGGGCTCAGATTAAACTATTGAGCTCCTCATTATTCTCTACCTATCTACTGATTTGTCAAGTTTAAACTGTTTGACAAATTTTTATTATTTATCTAAAACATGAAATTGAAAGCATGAAAAGTTAAGATTAAATTGTTTAACTGATCATGGATTATGAAATTTATTTACACTCTGCACATAATCATTATTCTTGCAGTAAAAAGTAAAAGTAGTGGCATTTGGACTTGCTCACTTTCAGGTCTTATTTCTTTTTTCTTTTGGGGTCTATATTTTTCTAAGTCCTTTGATCTTTCTTTTAGGAATTTTTACCCTCTTTTTGGCTTTTTATTATTTTTCATTTTTTCAAAATATGGGAAAACAACTTGCAGAAAGCAAGGTATGTACATATTTACAAGACTATCAAAGTCAATTCAAAATTTATGAACCCTATTATTATAGGACCATTAGAGTGGCTCCACATGGGGATGACATTTCTTGGTGAAATATCAAGAACTTTAAGACTAGTAGCCTTTGGAATTTGACTGTGATGATCTTGTAACTGTCTTCTGATATCTGCAATTTATTCATACTTATGATATTTACCTCTCAAAGCTTAGGGCCTTCTCTCCAAGCTTCAACTTTGTTAGGGAAACATCCAATCCAATCTAAACTCTGCAATGTATATGTACAATGATCAAAGTGAATAAAAAATAACTATTTGTTAACTTAGGAGAGTAGTAGTGCTTCAGCATTCTGCCATTTACTGGTCCTTGCAGAACTGTTCCATCCATTTATTTAAAAAAGAAAGCATTATTACTTCTATATGCATAAATCGCATAAGGTCCTTTCCACAAAAAATCAAATTTTCCATGTTTACCTTTGTCTTCTCTTCTGGAATCCCATTTTAACACTTTATCTCCAATGTAGAAATCATCCTCTTTAGTCCTTTTATCAAAAAATTTCTTGATCTTATCGTGAATGACTTGAGACTTGATATAAAATTCTTCCCTTGTTTGTTGCAAGTGAATAGTTTTATTGATCCTTCTTTGACTATCATTAGTTTCAACCTGTAATTATTGGATAATTTTCATCACTGGTACACCTAGGGAGGATGGAAAAACAACATCCATTCAATAAACATTTGATAAGGGTAAGTACCAATGGATTTTTTAGTAGTAAGTCTTTCTGCCCATAAGGCATTGCATAACTTCTTATTCCAAGTATTTTTATTGTCTTCAAGTAACTTTTTGATAATATTTACAAGGCTCTTGTTTGAGGATTCAGCAAGGCCATTACCTTGGGGGTAATATGCAGTAGAATGACCTAAGGTAATATGGTATTTGTGGCAAAAGTAAATCATTTTCTTGGATTTTAATGCTGCTGCATTGTCAGTAATTATCTTTTGGGGACATCCAAATCTTGAAAGAATGTTGTTTTCTAGGAAAGAGATAATGACAATATCTGTGGCTTGTCTGGAGGGTATGGCTTCAATCCACTTGGTAAAATAATCAGTGGCTGTCGAAATATACTTATGTTGGCCTGAAGAAGGAGGGTGAATTTCACCAATGAAGTATAAACCCGATTGTTGAAATGGCATCTCATGCTTTAAGGGGAGGGGTAATAATTTCTTCTTGCCCTAAAAATTTTGGCACTTATGACAGGAAGTTACATACTTTTTGACATCAGCAAACAAAGTAGGCCAATAAAAACTAGCTCTCAGGATCTTGTCTGCAGTAGTTTTCCAATGTAGATGTCCTCCACAGTCACCTGCATGAAATTATTGAAGTATTTTGTTAACTTCTTCCTTTAATAAGCAATTTAATAAAATCCCACTATGATCTCTCCAAAAAAGTACATTGTCTAAAATACAAAATCTTACTGCCTTCAGTTTTAAGAGTCTGGCTTTGGTTCTTGACAATCCAGGAGGAGCTTGTAAGTTTAGGAGTAAAAATATTATATCTGTATACCAATGTGAGTTTGAGAAGGCTTCACTAATTGTTGGAGTCGCCATCTCTTCTTGATCATCTACTTGGGAAATAAAATTTATGTCTAGGGCATTACAGTTAGATTCAGCCATAAGTCTGGCTAATCCTTGACCTTTGATGAGTTTTATGGGTTTTATTTCTATGTCATATTCTAGGATAGTGGCAATCCACTTACCTCTTCTTCCATCGGGACCATCCTGAGTAAGAATATCTTTTACTACAGAATTTGGGACATAGGCAATGATATGAGAGGAGAGAATATAAACCCTAAAGTCTTTAATGGCCTTAACCAAAGCTAGGTCTTGTTTCTCCATAATTTTGTACTTCAAAGGGGAATTTATAAGGGTCTTACTGAAGAAAGCTATGGGCTATTCAAATCCTTGGTCATTTTTTTGCAGTAAAACTGCAGCAATGGTGTGTTCTGAAGCAAATGAAAAAATTATGAAATCTTTCTTAAAGTCAGGACTTATTAGGACTGGAGTTTTAGTTAAGGATTGTTTGATGGAGTCAAATGATTGTTTGGCTTCAATAGTCCATTTAAGAACTAAATATTTTTTAAGAATGTTATTTATTTGTCTAATTATCTCAGCCAAATTGGATATAAATCTTCTTAAAAAATTAATCTTACCTAACAAGGCTTGTAACTCTTTGATGTTTCTTGGTGGATTGATGTTAAGAATTTATTATATCCTAGTAGGATCTATTCTAATTCCTTCTTTAGAAATTATGTGTCCAAGTAACTTACCTTCTTCTAATCCAAATAAAATTTTCTTAGGGTTTAAAGAGATGCCAACTTTCCTACACTTAATAAAAAGTTGTCTTAGATTATCCAAGTGTTCATTACCAGTTTTGGAAAACACAGTGATGTCATCTAAGTAAATTACTAAGAAATCATGTATTTCCTCTGCAAAGGCTATGTCCATAGCTGTTTGAAAGGTTTCCCCTGCATTCATTAGACCAAAAGGAATTTTTACATACATAAAAGTGCCCCAAGGAGTAGTAAATGTTGTTTTGGCTTGATCTTCTTTTTGGACTAAAATCTGGTTGTATCCTGAAGAACCATCTAAAAGTGACATCCTAGAAGAGCCAACTACCCTTTGTAATATATGATCCATTTTAGGTAAAGGGTAATTACATTTCAAGGACACTTTGTTTAGATTCCTAAAGTCGACACATAATATAATCTCTCCTGTTTTCTTTCTTGTTGGAAGTAGGTTGGAAACGCAATCAGAATATCTGATTGGTGCAATTATCTGTGCATCACACATTATTTTCACTTCTTTTTCTATCAAAGGTAATAAAACAGGGTTAATTCTTGTCAACTTTTGTTTAAATGGATTTTGGTCTTCTTTTATTGGAATTTTATGTTGGATTATGCTGGTATCATAGGATTTGAGATCCTCATAACTCCAGGAAAAAACATCTTGATATTCCTTTAAAAGAGTAATGTATTTTTCCTTTTCTTGTTGAGGTAATGTTTTGGAAAGTTTGATTATTTTGGGTTTTAACTCTGTACCGATATTGCATTCTTCCATATCAGATCTAACTGGCTCCAATTTGGGTTTTCTAGATATATCATTTGAGTCAAAAAGATCTTCTAAGGGATTTAAACCTTTGGGTAAGAAATTATCCTTAAGATTCAATATATCTGTTTCATCATCAATAATTTCTTCAATCTCTACTTTCTATAAGCTGTCTATATCTGATTGAATAAATCTATTTGGTTTATCAAACTTTATTCTATTTACACCTAAGTTATTTAAATCTATTTCACAATCTAAATATTGATCTATAGTACAATCTGTGTCTATCTTACAGTTCTGAAATTCACCTTCATTGTTAATAAACTTGTAAATGTGTTCATCCTAAGAAAAAATTTGCCAATACTTGAGGTTGTCTAGAATTATTGGCCTATGCTTGACTTTAGCAGTATATCTGTGATTAGGTTGGAATGGTAAGTTGCATGCACTAGCAAAGGTTTCTAGATAGTGAGCCTGTATATTTTTTTTTCTAGGTATGGCAACAAATTTACATTCCAATATATCATCAGTTAAATCTATCATAGTGTCTCTGTATCTGCTTAGTATAGGATTGTAAACAGAATATATTCCATTTATTTGTTTTATGATCAACTCCAAATCTCCCATGATTAATATTCTTTTGCCTCTTGAGTTTCTAATAATTTGGAGTCCTAGAATGAGGGCTTCATACTCAGCCATATTATTGGTACATTTTAAATTGAGCCTGAAAGCATGGATTTTTGAGTGATTAGTCTCCATGTTGGTTATCCAAACTCCTGTTGCTTCTCCTAACTTATTTACTGAACCATCAAAGTCTAAATGCCATAGAGATCCATGAAAAATATTATCATTTTTTGTTTTGTTTTCGTTTTCTCTATTAGTTCATTTTGGATTTCATTAGTTTCAGAGTTACATAAGATCAAAGATTCAAGGTCAGTTGGTGCAGAGTAAATTGGGTAATTTATAGATCTTTCTACACTATTGACCATATACTTCATCAATATTTCCCTATATAACTTCTTGGGCTGGCCAAAAACTGATATAGTAGCATAAGACATGTCCAATTGTAGAGATCCCTATAACTTTGCTCCCCATGAGTGAGAAAGTAACATTCCATATTTAGGTGGGATATCAGCTACTACAATGTCCATTAATATACTCTTACCAGGATATTGAACTAGTGTTACACACAAATGTTTGATTAAACCTAGGCATTTAACTTTAATTAAATCAAATGAAAACAGATCTTTGTAGGGCCTTGTGATTTATAAATTCAGAGTTTCCATTATGGCTTTAGGCATTAGATTATGGGAAGCTCCTGAATCTAGCTTGACATTATGTAAAATTTGATCATGAATGGTAAGATTGATATAAAATGGAGGAACTGGTACATTTGCATGTTTTCCATTCACATCTGGGCCAAAAATCAACTCTGGCTGATCGTCATTTATATTTATGGAATCTTCTCCATCATTCATGTTTAATGTTTCAATTATGGTTGATTTATACAAGTCATGTTTTACCAATTCTGTCAAAGGAATTGGTATTTTCAGCTTTGCAAATTCAGATTGTATGTTGAATGTGGGTTGAGATTTATTGATTTGAATCAATTCTTCTTTGGTAACTGTAGTTTGTGTTGGTTTGTCTTGTTTTTCTACAGTTATGTCTTAATTTTCAATTGGTTTAACGTTCTCTATCTGAGTTTCTTATGTTTTACTGCTCCTAAATTTATTTTCAGGGATTTTTTGTGAAGCAGTAGATGTTCTTTCAGACTTAGAATTATCAACAAATGTTTTTGGAGTAGCAGTTTTTGGATCTACTGATTTAGGATCAGCATAAGGTTTTTTAGGATCTAAATTTGTTGTTTTAACAGAATTAGAAGCTTTAGCAACAATATATTTCTATGAATATTTTTTAGCTTGAGAAAATTCATCAGTAATATCAACAATTTTAGGGTTTGATGCATTTTTAGGACTAGAAATGTTTTGGGAAGAACTAGAATTTTGCTTATTTTCCCTTGGGAGAATTTGCAGAACTTTTTTTTTAGGGGCTTCTACTGTTTTCTTATTCTGATTTTGGGAATTTTTCTTGGTAAAAGACTCATTATTTTTCTTATTTCTAGGGTTATATTGACTGTGTATTTCATTTATAGCATAATCATAACCTTGTTTATAATCAAATGATTCACTTGAATCTAATTTGAGTTGTTGGAGTTAAAATAATTCCTGATCTTCCTGAGTGAGAAAGATAGTATTATTATCATCTATTCCCATTAGATTTATTGCATCCTCATCATCATCATTATTCTGAGAAATTTTAGCATAGTTCTCTTGGAATGGGGGCCTTATTGTTTGGTCTAGGGCTGTTTCTTTTACTTTTCCTAAATTTGTGTTTTTTTCTAAA
This sequence comes from Pinus albicaulis, assembly GCA_034641835.2. Taxonomy (NCBI): domain Eukaryota; kingdom Viridiplantae; phylum Streptophyta; class Pinopsida; order Pinales; family Pinaceae; genus Pinus; species Pinus albicaulis. The sequence goes on along the minus strand of CM076582.1, from coordinate 124,802,382 downwards.
ATTAGGATTTCTGGTTTGCTATTGATTATCCCACTGAGGTCTCCTCTCTATATTGTCTAATATCTCCATCATCCTGTCTAAAGTTTTAGCTAACATGTCTATTTTTGAGTCTAAATTGGAAGTTTCTTCTTTAATAGTCACTCTTCTCTCATTTCTTAGTGTAGCTTTTCTCGCTAAAATGTTTACTTCTACACTAACAACATCTGTTTGCATTCTTTCTAAGGTTTATGCATTTATTTCCCTCAATTGATAAGCCATGTCCATATCAAATCCATTAGGGAATTTAAGTAAGACATTATCAGGGGTGGGTTTAATATTTGCAGGGATGGAATTGTAAACACTGTTATATCTAGTGCAGTAGTCTTAGATTGACTCATTTGGAGCTCTTCTCATGGCATCAAATTCAGACAATATCTGGAGTGGATTATTTTTCTTTTCCCATTTATTTAAAAACAATCTATGAAATACAACTAAATCAGTTACACTACTAGCATCAAGACCTCTAAACCACTTAACTTCTCTTGTCAATGTTTGTGCAAATAACCTCATTTGAACATCAGAATCATCAATCTAATGGAGTTCAAAGAAATATGTCATTTTATTTATTTGTTGCTAAGCTGTATAATGGGTAGTGGCATCAAACTATGGTATCTTACTTTGATAGTCTTGAGGCATGTCATGAAGTTGTTGTGGTAAGGCTAGGGGAGCATACCTAGGAGGCATATCTTGAATTTTAGCTTGGCTAGAGGGTAAAGTAGAAGTGCTTGGGGCTGTGCTGGAAATGATCGCTGATGAAATAAAATTTGTAGTTGAAGTGCTGGGAAATGAAATTGGAATGTATACAGAACTACTAGGGAATGAGGATGATGTGTTTAAAAAATCAAAAGGTGAGCTAATGGATATAGTTGATGAAGTGAGTGGTGGAAATAGTACTCTAGGCTATAAAGGTAATTTAGGGATAAATGGATCTGTAGATGAGTTGGTAGTGGAAGTTATAAATGATGTAACAACATACAGAGATGAATCTTTAGCTGGTATTATTGTGGTATGTAACTGAGAAACTGGAGGTTTATTTGCGTAGGTCAATAATTGAGCTAATTCAATAGCTTAATCAATATCTTTGAGAATAGTAACATTAATTTCTTCAATTTTAGTCTGATCTTGAACTTTCTTTGACTTAGAATTTACTATAATATTTTTCTGTTCTGTATTCAAGAATGAAATAAAAACAGGATCTAAAACAACAGTTTTCAAATCACTTTCAGATTTACTTTCTAAATAAAGAATGCTCAAATTTCAGGTCAAAATCAATCTATCTTGTAGACTTACTAACTCTTGTGGTAATGAATTGACTCTTTTTAATAATACTTCAGCTTCTAAATATTCTAACATTTTTTTCTTTTTACCAATTCGGTCTGGGTTTTCTACTATAACAGCAGGCTTAGGATCTGGGTTAGACCTGGTATAATAAAATTTCCTAGAAGCCAAAATTACAGTTTTTTAATACCCATAACTTATAAAAGAAAACTTAAAGTAAAAGGATGTATAAAATGATTTTCTTTAAGACTAGTTTTATGACTGAGGATTGGTTAGTTCCCCAGTATGGTCGCCAGTAATGTTATCACTCTAGTAATTCTAAAGTTGTGAGATTTCGGTTTTTAGTCAAAGAATACTAGAGGTAACCACAAACCAACTTCAAACTCTAGGATCTAGCCTTCCTAGGGTTCAGAGAGGGCTCTCTCTTTAAAATTTAACTTTGTTTCAATTTGTAAATATTAGGCTAGTTATGAATGTGCAGCTTTGGTTTTGTTTTGGTAGATTTGGTGGGAAAAATAACTTGAAAGGATGGATAGTGGGAAATCTATTTTTCCATTAGGCTAAGGAGTAAAAATAAAGCAAATAGACTGGGATCAGGGCCAAAAGGTCAATTGTTTTCAGGGCAAGATAGATAACCCTTGAGGACCTTGGAAAGTTGTTTTTATGAGGTGGTATGATTGGGATAAAGGGCACTTAAGAATCCTTTGATTCGGAAAAGGAAGTAGTAGGAAGAGGTCAAACAATAGAGGGAGAAATGAAGGGTTCCCTACACTGGAAATAAGAGGAAAACATATAAATGATAACTAGTTAAAAATAGGGTGCTCTTCACAAATCCTGTAGTAATATTCCTAGTTAATCATTCAGATTTAGAAACAACATATATGGATGCATGTAACAAAGAAAGATAACAATGACAAGTTTAGAAAATACTTCACTCCAAATAGCTCATCACATGAATCCTGAAGTATGATGCCAATTTGGTTTAATCCATCCTGCTACTCGAAATTTTGACACACAAAAAGTTTTCAAGTCCAAGAATAAATGACTATAACAATCCCAACAATTTTATTCCACAAAAAATACTTCTAAAGATGAAATATTTATACATAATGTTTTAAAAAATATCCTAGAAAAATTCTAGGAATTATCTTAGGAAAATAAAATATTTTTACAACAATAATAGAGACATCTTCTTAACAAATTAGCAGGCTGTCCTATTTTATCCAAAAGAAATAGAAACCGTTTTGAGGATAAGATGCAGCTGGCTGCCTTGGTGTCCTCCTTGCTGGCTCTTAGATATTTTTTGGAATCTGACCTACCTTGTCTGATACTCTTTATCTAATTCTCTTTATTCACTGATACTCTCTAAACTAATACTCTTTAACCCCTAGTAAAAAAAAATTGTTTACTGCTGCAAAATCTATTTTGACTGTAAATCTAAAAACAATTTTTGTCTTCTTTTCATTTGCTTGTTTTTATCCTTCACAATAAATCTATGATTTCTTTCCAATCCTCATCTTTAGGAATTTTTATTTTATTTGATTTCCTAAAGTTTTCATCAGCTTTAGTATATCTGAAAAGTTTGGCTTGATGATAAACAAGTGTTTTATCTCATGTTGCAAGTAGAATAAATCTTCAAAACTCTTGAGTAACACTTTTCCTGTTGGTATGCCTTGATCTGTTGGTTTATTTACCTGTTCTTTTGAAAACACTCTAATATTGTTATCATAGTCATTTTGAGGCATCAATTTATCATTAATGACCATAATATCAGGCAGTCCTTTTTGCCTCAAATTGGTAAACTTAACCATAAATCTGGTTATGGTAGTATTCATACTTTCACAGTTTTCTTCAAGTTATCTCATCAGATTCTTCTTTGTGGTAACTTTCCTAATTTCTAGGATAGTTTCAGTTCTGTCTATAATCTTGAGTTCTTCCAACTCTTGTCTGTTTATGCTGTTTAGGAAGGTAATTATCCTTAAAGCTTTCTCTGGTTTTTCAGCCAGTTCAGTTTGAGTCTTTTGAATTTATGCTTGAGCTTTCAATAATAACTCTCTTTGCTCAAAAGTTACCTGAATTGAAGGCCACACATCATGGATGGCTTCAATGACATTGTTCCAAAGGTGATTTTTGATGTATGATACTTTCTCTTTTAATGTCAATTCCTTCTGCAATTTCTTCAATTCTTCATTCAGTCTGATGGCATTTTTTTCATGTCTCTTTGCATTTATCTAAGCTAATTTATTTGACTTCTCAAGATTTTTTACCATCTTTGTCAACCTCTTAATCTCATTTGTCTTTAAAGACATTTCTTTCATTGCTTTCACTATTTTGCTGGAATCATTTGTAGGCTGTACTATTGTTTTAGATGATTCAGGATTATGGCATTTATTGACACTCTGCACATAATCATTATTCTTGCAGTAAAAAGTAAAAGTAATGGCATTTGGACTTGCTCACTTTCAGGTCTTATTTTTTTTTTCTTTTGGGGTCTATATTTTTCTAAGTCCTTTGATATTTCTTTTAGGAATTTTTACCCTCTTTTTGGCTTTTTATTATTTTTCATTTTTTCAAAATATGGGAAAGCAAATTGCAGAAAGCAAGGTATGTACATATTTACAAGACTATCAAAGTCAATTCAAAATTTATGAACCATATTATCATAGGACCCTAACCGAAGGAAGAGGATAGATTATTCCTTCTAAGGATATGGGAAATTTTGTTTGTGGTCCCTTGGATGAACAAGAGATGAACCTTGGAAACAGGATGATTTCCCCTTTAATAATTTATATGCTTTTTGAAAGGCATTAATTTCTTGAGATCTATTATACCTATTATTTTAAAAAACGATCATAATATGGGACTTTTCTGACTCCAAGTGGTTGTCATCAGAGATTCTTAAAGCATGGGTAACAAGAGTGCATAGAACACCAAATTTTTGAGCAAGACAATAATGTTGTTAAAAATATTATTAATGTAATGACGGTGTTACAAGGGTTAGGGTGTATGGAAGTATATGGAATATGGTTTTGTGGATCCTTTGCATTTGTAGATTAGTGATGAATTATTATACAATTTAGTACAAAAATTCTCTTTTATGGAAACTTTGTCACAATCTTGTGAGCAATAATGGTGAGAAGGCAACACCTAGATATTTCAATTTTATGGTGGATTTGGAAATTAATTCACCACCAAATATTTGTATTGGAGCAATCCCTTCCTATTCTTCTCATGATGAGTACCCTATTGTCATCCCCCAAGGTGAAACTTAAGTGAGGGTATGCGCCCAACCGAGAGAGTGTTGAAAAACTTAAGTTATGGTTTCCATCAAGAAAATTAGGCATGTGATGCAATCCACAACATGAGAGTCAGCTTGGTGAAACAAAAACCACAAAGTCGTCGTCTCGAGAAAGTGATACCCTCGTTGACATGATGGCATGTCAACTGAGGAAGTGGAGCACTTAACAAGTGAGTCACCCCAATCATGAATTGAACAAAAGTGCCATGATGTGGAATTGGCCCAAGTACCATGTGACGTTCAATGAGAACTAAAACACAAATGAGTACAACTGAAGGGCGTCGAGTGATCCGACATAAGAGATAGGCAAGCCCACATGTGAAGGAGCACGACACTTGAACCATCTTCACAGCTCAAGTGACCACCATAAGGCATACATAAAAATATGAATTGTGATTGAATGGAGGAGCATCGTATAGAAAAAGCAGGGAACAATGCGAAGTTTGGTGGAGACATATTTGAGGTGGAATGAGAAGTGACAAGCATTTAGATGAGTATGCACTAAGAAGATCACCAAAACAACCCAGGGATCCTAGTGAAGCAAACTGAGGAAGATTATACAAGCAATAAGATGGACCAAACAGAACTAACAATTGGAAACACTAAGAGTGGGGTGAATCAATATTTCATTATTTTAAACTATTTTTATCGTTTAAAACATTTGATGCACATAAATCATGAAACACGAATATTTACATAACAAACACTAGTACAATTTTTCTTTGTAGATATTTTATAATTTTCCTTGTACAAAATAAGCACCAACTTACAAATTTTGCAAGCACCAATCTATAGGAGATTTCATTCCCCTAGTTGAGCACAAATTCAATAAATGTGGACATTAGCCTATAGGAGACACCAATTGTGAAAATTCGTATTACCCGGAATCCTACTGTAGCAACTAATAGAAAGTATTCTATTTTCTATTTACTTAAAGAATTATTTACTATGTTCTACAACCAAATATCAAAATCCATTCACTATGTTAGCCACCTATAAATTCTGTTGTACCAAACAGGTGGCTAAATTTGTCATCAAGCCTTCAAGTGATAATTTCCCTTGAAAATCTATCATCCTCGAAGTCTTATGGTTTTCCTATCCTGGAGGTTCATATTCACTTTTTTTTCCATCTTAAAACCATGCTGATTCACCAAAGAAAGTTGTTCCAAAGGCCTCTGAAACTGCCTATTTTCACTTATTTCCCCCCATTTTCATAAAGCCTTCTTTTCATCTTTTAACCCTCCATTTAGCCTCTAAAAGCCTTAAATCCCCTTTAAACCTTCAAAGATTCATTTACAGGTTTAAAAAACCCTTTCCTTTCTCTCTATCGAAAGCCTAAAACGCAATAAAACCCTTCAAAATCCTCAAAAATCATGCTTTTTCATTTAGGCCTTAAGCCCTTTGCAGCCTTAGCCCTTAGCCCCATTTCACATATGACCCGACGCTCAGAACGAAGCGCTAAGTCCCATCGCATATCACAGTCGGAGCATCCTCGATTTCTTATCCACTTTTCCCTCCGATTTAATCCTGACTGTTGATCTCTCTTCAGATTGGATGGTCCTCCCTCCATAGCATCGCGCTTTCCACATCGCATCGTCGATCGCGCATCGCATCGCTGCGATTCCCCGATTACAATCCCACCGTCAATCTTTCTCCCAGATCGGATGGCCAGCGTAGCATCGCACATTGCAGATCCAGCGCCCAAGTTCCCCCCATCCTTCATTGCTCCCCCGATGCAATGAGTCCCGATTCAATCATCGTTGTCCATTCATCCAGATCTAACGGTCCACATCATACTTCGCTCTCTTTTCATTTGATCACCCCCCCTGCCTAATAACTCCTTCGAAAGATCTCGACTGTTGATCCTGCAAGATCTAACGGTCCTCGTTCTTTTGCTTGCCCAAAAGGTTTGAACCTAGTTTTTTCCCTCCACCATGGTTTTTTATACTTCCCCATGGCATACACTTACCTTCTCACTGCTCCTCCGCCTCTGCCTAAGCCTTCTCTAAGCAGTCTAAACCAAGCCCACAGGATTTCATAACATGTTTTAGTGTGTGTGCAGGTTTTCTCATGGCCGATAAAGCGTAATCATCTTCACAGTCACTAGAGGTGACATAGAGGCTCTGATAATTATCTCAGGGCCAAGAATCAACATCGAAGGGAACCAAAACAAAGGGCGAGGTCGTGTCAATCAATGGATCAGATCCATGAACCCTCAACAAACCATCCAGCTCAGCGAAACCCACCACCTGTACACAAAAACTCAGAAATGGTAAAGGTTATGTATCAAGTGGTAGGAAACAAAGGTTGAATATGAATATCAAGGACATAACACGTTAAAAAATGAAGACACGTAGGAATAGAGAAACTCTCGAAAACAATAGGTGTGAACAGTTCGAGTAGACCAGCAAAGAAGAAGCATAATCAGGCTCAAAACAGGCCTAAGTACAAAGGGACAATGCATTTTTGGTGCAGAGTGTTGATTGACACAGACATAGCCCACCTCCATGCACAAAAGTCTGTCAAGCAGTTATTACATCAAAGGAAACTACCACGAATTGTCAGAGAAGTTATTTGAAAGTATGGAAGGCTACTAAACCCATTTTTGCACTCAAACTTACACCAAATAAGATCACAGTACCACTGCAAATAGTTTTTCCTCTCAAAGGACACTGCGTGGGGTTATTAATGTCATGTCAAGAGGACTTCAACAAGCAACAAGGTCACTAAGTCTGTCTAGAAATTAATGTAATATTTATGGCACAGAATGAAGAATTCGAATGCCCTCTCCTATCCCTAATGATCATTAAAACCTTCTTCACCTACTTTTCCCATTTTCTCTATAAAGACTCTTGGAAGTATTATTGTAAAGGTTGGAATTTGGTGATTTCTAAAGTAATACATAGATTGTTGCTTTGAATAAGCATTGGTGTTTTGAAGGAGTGTGGAGGTCTCTGTTTTCTGTTGATGAAGGAGGCTGGACCATTGGATCCCTGAGCCTGGTTTTGGTGAAGTAATCTCTTATTGTTAATGATTGTTTCCCATTTATCACTTTGTTCCATTATGCTTTGACTTACAGTAGGATAAAAAGTTTAGGCAGAGAAATGTATCTTAGAAGCACCTCTGACCTATTTATCCTTCACTATTTATATGTTTTCTGCTATTGAACATGACAGGGTAGTCTAATAGCTCTCTTGAATATTCAGTTTGTTTTATTTCAGAAATGGTTAATTTAGTTTTGCTAAGGAATATTTAGGCGTTCCCTTTTTCTTTGCCATTGAATATTGTATCTGAAATCTCCCTTTAATTATTAATGATTGCAGTTTGACAGAGAGGTCTGTTTCAATCATACCCTCTGTTTCTTACTGTAATTATTGTGTTGAAGGTCCCTATAATTGTAATCCTAGATGTCTAAGGCGTTCCCTCTTCTTTGAATGCAATTGTATGTCTTTGTTGATTAAGATCTCAACAGTGAACTTATAGGAGGAAATAGGGCGTTCCCTAAATCCTATAATTCATTAAGAAGGTGTTAGTCTACATTTCTCCTCTTCTTTGAGTGTTTATGTTGATTAAGTCCATAACAATGAGCTTACTGGAGGAAATAGGGCGTTCCCCGAATCCTTTAAGTCATTCTGAAAGGGTTTAGTTTGCTTTTCACTCTTAGTCCTTAATGTTCATCTCATTTCACCTATATTATTCAACAGATCCTTGACCGAGTTAGATTTTCCCTCTGGTTTCCCTTATTTATCAATCAGAACTATTTGGACTTTCACATGACTCCATTTCCCAATGGCTTGTAGATTCCCATGCTTTATCTATACTGTATGAAACACATTTGTCCAACCAAACAAAACAAACAACCCTGCACTTCATAACTAGCCTAAAATCAACTTCTAAACCATTCAAGACATATCCTTATAAACATATGGAGAGATCCCTCTCTGGGACTAGGAGGGTTAGATCATAGAGCTCTAAAGCTTGGTGTTTATGTTGCCTTGTCATTTAGTATGCAAATCTACTAAATCACAGGACCATAACATAATGGCGATCACAGTGGGACCATTATTCTGAGTAGACTGTTATATTAGACATCTTTAAGAAACTCAGACAACCCACAAGCCTCATACTGGTAGTTAATTACTGTGGTGGACAGTGAGATCATCTCAAACATTTGAAATCATCCACCTGGTGACTCCACAACTCCTAAAAGATCAAAAGACTCCACTGGTGATCAGTAAGCCTGCTGATTATTCCTGGTTTCATAAAGACTCCACTGGGGCAGCTCACACTACCATAAGAACATTATTTACACCCATGATTAAGAAAATCTGAGGTTCAAGTTTCTCTATAATAGACTAGTTTGCCTCTCAAAGATTGTTATATCTGGCTTACTTTCTGCCTTTTGGGTCTAAAAATTAACATACTGGCTTCAAGAAGGACCCATACCAGAGCTTATCCCGATCCAAACCCTCCTGCAATAGTTGATAATCCAGAAAGAATTCTTTGGAAGTCTCTCACATCTAAGGATTTGACTATTCTCAGACCCATTCATAAAGCTAACTCAGCACCTGAAAACCTTGCAGCTCTATCATATACTCAAGTTGAATTAGATTTACCAAGTAATTTAACAAGAACTAAGTCATTCGGTGGTATATATCAGACAGTCTTTGAGCCTCCAATCTCACCACCACATAGTGGTCATCATATTAGTGACAATGAAACCCCTCCATCAACACCTCCTGATATCCATCTCATTCATAACTTGGGTCTCTTTCACACTAAGTCTTTTCAACAATATGTTGTTGGTCCAAGCATTTCTTCCATCCATATACCTACTGCTCAAGCTACTCCTTTACTTCCACAGAATACTATCATGGCAGCATGGTATGCTCCCCTAGTGTTACCACAACCTCTAGTTCCTTTACCCAATGAATATCAGTCCAAAATTCCCCATTTCACTAGAAGTGAATCCACTAATTCTCAATAACATGTGGATGAGATGAATGATGCCTTTGATTATATGGAAATAGAGGATGAGACCATTAAGATGAGAATATTTTCCCAAAGCTTAGGAGGAGAAGCCAAGAAATGGTTTAAGAGTTTAGTTCCTCACAATATCAATGATCTCCCTTCTCTACATCAAACGTTCACAATCAAATGGGAAATTAGGAAGAAACCTCTTCAAATACTATCAAATTACACTAACCTCAAAAGAAACACTGGGGAGAGTGTGCAAGATTATTGCACTAGATTGAATAGTGTTTATAATGCACTACCCCCAAATATGAAACCCCCACTAGGTTTAGCTTTGGCCAAGTTCCATGAAGGATTTGACCCTGAAATGGCCTATCAGCTGAGGGAAAGAGACCCTTTGACTTTAGAAGACATGCAGAAAGTAGCTCTTAGTGTAAAATCAAATCTGATTGAGAAGAGAGTTAGGTTGAGGATAGAAAAAGGGTCAAATATAAGGATGAAGCTGTGGCTTCCACTTCTTCATCTGATGCCAAAATGGACAACCTAGTAAGAGTGATGAAAAGGATGCTTGAAAAGATCAACTTAAATGAAAGAACACCTGCTAGGGAAAACCAAAAAAACCTCCAAAACATAAACAGAAATATGAATATCAGAAGAGATGCTAATCAAGACAGGCATAGAGACAACGACCAACAGAATAGGCCCCCCTTTCAACAAAATTATGTAGAACAAGAAGATGATGGGGAAATTGATAGGCTGGAAGACAATCATGTAAACTTGATAGGATTTGATGATGGGAATGATGTTTTCCTCACTGAGGAATAACAACGTTTTTTCTCATCAGAACACAAGCCTGAAGAGTCTGAAGATTATAGGTTGGGTTTCGAAAATGCTATCATGGAGGTGCATAGACAGTATGATCTAAGAAGCAAAGGGAACCCAGAAGTTCTCAGTGACAAAAATGAAAATACCATTGTTAAGAAAACATTGGAAAATCAGCCTAAAAAGACAACAAACAAAACCATCACAATAGCCAAAAGAGCTGATTCAAACAAAGACAAAAACAACCAACAAGGGTTTGAAGAAAGTTGCCCCAGTACCTCTGCTAGTGGTCCTATTAAAACAACTCAGATTGATAGTCCTAATAAAAATCAGCAAGTAAAAATTATTAAAAGAAACGTAAGTGAGAAAACAGATGTAAATACAACAAAAACAACGATGCTTTTCAGCCTCGAAAGTGAGATTGCCAAGATCAAAATTAACGTACCTTTGGCTGAATTGGTGACCCAGGAATTGTACAAAAACCAGGTCCTAAAAGCTCTGAATATAAATGTTGATACTGATACTTTGAACTTGACAGATGACAAGCCAAAACTGTTGTTTGGTCCTAAAGTTGAAGGAAAATACCAAGAGGGGGTTGTGCCTCCCTTCTATGTCAGTTTAAACATGCATGACAAAATCCTATACAATGCCATGTTAGATTCAGGAGCATCACACAACCTTATGCCCAAGGAGGTAATGGAAAGCTTAGGCTTAGAGATTACTAGACCATATAAAGAATTATATTCCTTTGATTCCATAAGGGTCAAATTCTTGGGGTTAATTAAATATTTGTGTGTTAACTTGTCTCAAATTCCTGCCAAGAATCTTGTAATGGATGTAGTAGTAGCTGAAATTCCCCCAAAATATGGCATGCTCTTGTCAAGATCATGGGGAGCTAAGATTCAGGGCAGCCTTCAAATGGACATGTCTTATGCCACCATACTAGTGTTTGGTCAAACCAGAATATTGTACAGGGAAACCCTCATGAAATACATGGTGAGCAGCAAAGACAAACCTCACAACACTCTTGTTTATTCCACCCATTCAAATTTAGATTATTTTATTTTATACAATGAAGATGAGGTCACCCAAACGGAGAGAAAAAACAAGAAGGACATTAGTACACCTGAACATTCGGAATTTCCTTCCCCTCAACCTCTAGAGATCTCAACTCCCAGTAGCCTTGAGCAACACAAAACAAATGAGAGTGAAATAGAAACACTTTGGAGAATAAGCTTTGATGGCTCTTGCATCAAGAATAATGCAGGGGCTGGTGTATGGATACACAACACAAACAAAGGACATGCCTGCAAATTAGACTTTTCATGCACTAACAACATTGCAGAATATGAAGCCCTTCTCCTTGGCCTACATATACTTAAAGACTTAAAGGCCAAGAGGATATCAGTACAGGGAGATTCTGAGTTAATCATTAGACAAATCAAAGGGGAATATTCAACCAAAAACCCCAGACTTAGAGAATATAGAACACTGCTTTAGATCTCCTGAAATTTTTTGAAAAATATGAACTCATGTTCATACCAAGAGCCCAAAATCACCTGGAAAATGAACTTGATTTTGTTGCTAGTAATTGCCAGATACCACAAATCGATGAAAATTTCATTATCAAGGTGAAAAATAGACCAGCAGTGCCTGATAACGAAGATCATTGGCAGGTATTCAACAATGATAAACATATAGAAGATTTCTTGCAGTCAAAAAATGAGTTCTCCTCAGCATCACCAAGTTTCAGCCATGAAAAATAATTTTTAAACGCGGAACCAATTCCAGAAACAGAGTCCTCTTTTCCTAGTGATGTAAATCAGTTTGATCATCTTTTCAAAGAAAAATTATCTGATGATCCAAACCAAAAGGACCTCGAAGTTCTAGAATGTAAAGGTGATACCATACCCAAAGGCCTTGCCCCATTAGAAAAACTCTTTGATTTCAACGATGTGGTTTAGGAACCAAAAGCAGAACCCATGGAAACTAATGTGGAAGAGCACAACATAGGCAGCTCAACTGAGCCTAAAATGATTAAGTTATCTAGAATCCTTCCTGCCCACATCAAACAGAAATACATAGCACTCTTCAAAAAGTTTATAGATGTTTTTTCATGGGACTACAAATATTTGAAATCATATGACACTAGCACCATTCAGCACAAGATTCCTCTGAAGGAAAATCAGAAACCTTTCAGATAGAAATTAAGGAGGATAAACCCTGTTTTATTTCCTGCAGTAGAAAAGGAAATTAGAAATATGTATGATGTAGGGATCATTGCTTCTCTGAGATACTCAGACTGGGTTTGAAATCTAGTGTCTGTCAAGAAGAAGACAAGGGATATTAGGCTGTGTATTGACTTCAGGAACCTAAATAGAGCCTCCCTGAAAGATAACTACCCCTTACCGAAAATGGACCATATTCTTCAGAGGGTAGTTGGGTCAAAAATAATATCATTTCTGGATGGTTTCTCGGGTTATAATCAAGTGCTAGTCCTCCCAAGTGATCATCATAAGACAACCTTTACCATGCCTTGGGGGACATTCATGTATGTCAAAATTCCATTTGCTTTGATGAATTTAGGGGCCACCTTCCAAAGAGATATAGATATAGCCTTCTCAGAAGACATAGTCTATTTTATAATCATTTACCTTGATGATATTACTGTCTTCTCCAAAACTGATGAAGAACATTTGGAACATTTAAGGAAGGTTTTCGAGAAATGCAAAAGGTTTGGCTTGTCTTTAAATCCCAAAAAGACGCTCTTTGGCCTCCATGAAGGAAATATTCTTAGTCACATAATCTCTGAAGAAGGGATCAAAATATATCCTAAAAGAATTGATGGCATACTGAATATCAGCCACCCTAGAAACCTCAAAGAATTGCAATATTTCATTGGAAAGATAAATTTTTTAAGGAGGTTCATCCCCAACCTTGCTGAGCTATTAAGAAACATCACTGACATGCTCAAGAAAGAAGTAGGTGTTAAATGGACAATGCAAGCTAAACAATCATTTGAACTGGTAAAGAAAGCCCTTACTCAAGCGCCAGTCCTTATTAGTCCTGATTTCACCAAAGATTTCTATATTTTTTCCTTTGCATCTGAACATACAATAGCTGCAGTATTGTTGCAAAAGAATAGCTTGGGGCAAGAACAACCTATATCCTTCTTTAGTAAAGCCTTAAGAGATGCCCCACTCAAATATAATATCATGGAGAAGCAAGCCTTAGCATTGGTAAAAGCATTAAAGGACTTTAGGGTGTACATTTTACATTCACGTATCACTACCTTTGTGCCACACACCGTAGTCAAAGATATCCTAAGTCAGGACCTCGATGGTAAAAGGGGAAAATGGATTGCCACTATTCTTGAATACGACTTAGAAATCATGCCTACCAAACTCATCAGGGGACAAGTATTAGCAAAACTCATGGCCGAGTCTAATTTCAAAGCACTAGATATGAATATGGTTGATGACTTGAAAGAGATAGAAGAGTTCCCAGCACCATTTACTGAAGAAACATTCATGAACTCTCCATGGTATGCTGACATTATTTATGTGCTACTTTATTTAAATTCTCCTCCTTCTTTGTCAAAAAAAAAATCCAGATTTGTCAAGCAGAAGGCTTTAAATTATTGTATGATAGATGGAGTTTTATATTGGAAAAATGCTCTTGGGATACTACTAAAATATTTACTTGAGGTTGATGCAAGAAAAATCATGCATGAAATGCATGAAGGAGAATGTGGAGGGCACCTAAATTGGAAGACCACAGTAAACAAGATCCTCAGATCCAATTACTATTGGCCCACCCTTTTCCCAGACACCCACAAACTAGTGATGTCTTGCCACAAGTGCCAAATATTTGATGGTAGAAGAAATCTCTTGCCCTTACCTCTGCAACCTATTAGTGTTGAAGCACCCTTTCAGCAATAGGGTTTGGAATTCATAGGGGAAATCCATCCATCCTCCTCAACCCAACACAAATGGATCCTCACAGCCACTGATTATTTTACCAAATGGATAGAGGCCATACCCACTAGGAATGCTACTGACTTTGTCATTATTAATTTCCTTGAGACCAACATATTGTCCAGATTTGGCTGTCCTAGAAAAATAATCATAGACAATGTTGCTGCCTTTAAATCCAAGAGGATGGTTTATTTCTGCCATAAATATCAGATCACCTTGGGCCACTCCACAGCCTATTACCCCCAAGGAAATGGACTTGCTGAATCCTCCAACAAGAGCCTGATCAACATCATCAAGAAGTTGTTGGAGTAGAACTATAAAGCATGGCATAGTAAACTTGTTCATGCATTGTGGGCTGATAGGTTAACCACCAAAAAGTCAATCAACATGTCCCCCTATCAGCTGGTCTATGGCATGGATGCTGTTTTCCCAACATCTTTAGGAGTTCCAGTCATGAAACTCCTTCAGGAAGTCCAAGCTGAAGAAAACGATATGCAGAGAACGATCAATCAGACCATCCATTTACAACAGACCAGAGAGGAAGTTTACCAGAGAACTCAAATAGTCCAAGAAAACATCAAAAGGTTATTTGACAAAAGGACTAAAGAAAATGACTTCCAAGCTGGAAATGTGGTTCTCAAATGGGATTCAAGGAGGGAAGAGAACGAAAAGCATGGTAAGTTTGAAAATCTGTGGAAAGGGCCCTACCTTATTCATTCCATTTGAGGGCATAATGCATTTTTCCTACAAGAACTGAATGGTGAAGAAGTGTTGGGAGGTCCTGTCAATGGCAGGATGATTAAACACTATTTCTGTCAAGAGTCTTAGTTTCAAATTGTTTAATCCATTTTACATACCATTTGCATAAAGAAAAAATGGAAAGAAAAATACAAAAACAATAAAAAATAGAAAAGAGGGCAGAAATAAAACAAGAAAGGTATAGCCCCATACCAAAAGGAAAGGAAAATATGAAAGTGTGTAAGCTCAAATGCCACTACTTTAAGGAGCACTACTGTCCAATCATACAGCCTAATCATGATTGGGAAGATTTCAATTTACTACTGATAGGATAGTGAAGAAGATCTGCCAAACTGTTTAATCTTGGCTTATCAGTAGAACAAATTAGGATAGAAGAAAGGTAGGTTCAAACATGCTGAAAATTTGAACCTAGAATCATATGAAAATATGGCTCTAATTCTCTCAAAACTTGAGCCAAAGAGAAGAAGAGAACTGGTTCTAAAATGCTCAAAACTTAAACCATCCAAGAAGGAGAAAACAACTCTAACAAGATCAAAACTAGAGCTAAAATGAAAGGAAAGGTGGCTCTAAAAAGCTCAAAATCTGAGTCACAATAAGAAGGAAGAATGTTTGAATTTCAGATCTTTAGCCTTCAAAATTTTAGTTTCGAATTTCTACAAGTTTCAGTTCATGTGAAACTTGTTTTTATGCCATGGACCCACAGCAAATCAGACAACCTAATCCTGCTTTGGCTGTGTTTCAATTTCTATTTTAGAATATAGAGAATGAAAATCTGTCAGACTGTTTGATCCTGGCAGGTATTAGTTTAGGTAGAGAAGCTATGAGTCCAAATGTTTAATCTGGTCTCATGGAGGAATAAGTGTAGAATTAGATTATTTTTTGCTTTCAATTAAATGTTGAAGAAAGAGTTTGCCAGTCCAAGTGCACTCTGAAGAAGAAAAAATGTTAGAATCATAGGAATGGGTAGGTAGATATGTTGTTTTAGAGATTTCCATTGTTTCAGGTTATTGCAAAGATCACCAGCTCAGAAGAAGGACGGCCAAGGAAAGAAAAATTGCTGCCCAATGGATGAGGCAATGGACTGATGAAAACCAGATATTTACAGTTGGGATTCTGGACACCTAAAGAGAAAGCTGTCCTCCCCGAGTGGAGCCACTATTAGCCACCTATAAATTCTGTTGTACCAAACAGGTGGCTAAATTTGTCATCAAGCCTTCAAGTGATAAAATCCCTTGAAAATATATCATCCTTGAAGTCTTTTGATTTTCCTATCCTGGAGGTTCACTTTCACTATTGTTTCCATCTTAAAACCATGCTGATTCACCAAAGAAAGTTGTTCCAAAGGCCTCTGAAACTGCCTATTTTCACTTATTCCCCCCCATTTTCATAAAGCCTTCTTTCCATCTTTTAACCCTCCATTTAGCCTCTAAAAGCCTTAAATCCCCTTTAAACCTTCAAAGATTCATCTACAGGTTTAAAAAACCCTTTCCTTTCTCTCTACCGAAAGCCTAAAACGCCTTAAAACCCTTCAAAATCCTCAAAAATCATGCTTTTTCATTTAGGCCTTAAGCCCTCTGTGGCCTTAGCCCTTAGCCCCATTTTTCATATGACCCCGCGCTCAGAACTAGATGCTAAGCCCCATCGCATATCGCAGTCGGAGCGTCCCTGATCCCTTATCCACTTTTCCCTACGATTTAATCCTGACCGTTGATCTCTCTTCAGATCGGATGGTCCTCCCTCCATCGCATCGCGCTTTCCACATCGCATCACCGATCGCGCATCGCATTGCTGTGATGCCTCGATTACATTCCCATCGTCGATCTTGCTCCCAGATCGGACGGCCAGCGCAGCATCGCACATCGTAGCTCCAGCACCCAAGTTCCCCCCGTCCTTCGCTACTCCCCCGATGCGATGAGTCCCGATTCAATCACCGCCGTCCATTCATCCAGATCTAACGGTCCACATCATACTTCACTCTCTTTTCATTTGATCGCCCCCCCTGCCTAATAACTCCTTCGAAAGATCTCGATCATTGATCCTGCAAGATCTAACGGTCCTCATTCCTTTGCCCACCCAAAAGGTTTGAACCTAGTTTGTTCCCTCTGCCATGGTTTTTTCCGCTTCCCCGTGGCATACACTTACCTTCTCACTACTCCTCTGCCTCCGCCTAAGCCTTCTATAAGTAGTCTAAACCAAGCCCGCAGGATTTCATAACATGTTTTAGTGTGTGTGCAGGTTTTCTCATGGCTGATAAAGCGTAATCCTCTTCATAGTCACTAGAGGTGACATAGAGGCTCCGATAATTATCTCAGGGCCAAGAATCAATGTCGAAGGGAACCAAAACAAAGGGCAAGGTCGTGTCAACTAATGGATCAGATCCATGAACCCTCAACAAACCATCCAGCTCAGCAAAACCCACCACCTGTACACAGAAACTCAGAAATGGTAAAGGTTATATATTAAGTGGCAGGAAACAAAGGTTGAAGATTAAATGAATATCAAGGACATAAAACGTTAAAAAATGAAGACACATAGGAATAGAGAAACTCTCAGAAACAGCAGGTGTGAACAGTTCGAGCAGACCAACAAAGAATAAGCATAATCAGGCTCAAAATAGGACTAAGTACAAAGGGACAGAGCAGTTTTGGTGCAGAGTGTTGACTGACACAGACATAGCCCACCTCCATGCACAAAAGTATTTCAAGCAGTTATTACATCAAAGGAAACTACCATGAACTGTCAGCGCAGTTATTTGAAAGTATGGAAGGCTGCTAAACCCATTCTTGCACTCAAAATTACACCAAAGAAGATCACAGTACCACTATAGATAGTTTTTCCTCTCAAAGGACACTCCGTGGGGTTATTACTGTCATGTCAAGAGGACCTCAACAAGCAATGAGGTCACTAAGTCTGTCCAGAAATTAATGTAATATTTATGGCACAGAATGGAGCATTCGAATGCCCTCTCCTATCTCTGATGATCATTAAAACCTTCTTCACCTACTTTTCCCATTTTCTCTATAAAAACTCTTGGAAGTCTTATTGTAAAGTTTGGCATTTAGTGATTTCTAAAGTATTACATAGATTGCTGCTTTGAAGAAGCATTGGTGTTCTGAAGGGGTGTGGAGGTATCTGTTTTCTGTTGATGAAGGAGGTTGGAACATTGGATCCCTGAGCCTGGTTTTGGTGAAGTAATCTCTTATTGTTAATGATTGTTTCCCGTTTATCACTTTGTTCCATTATGCTTTGAATTACAGTAGGATAAAAAGTTTAGGCAGAGAAATGTATCTCAGAAGCACCTCTGACCTATTTATCCTTCACTATTTATATGTTTTCTGCTACTGAACATGACAGGGTAGTCTAATAGCTCTCTTGAATATTAAGTTTGTTTTATTTCAGAAATGGTTAATTCAATTGTGCTAAGGACTGTTTAGGTGTTCCCTCTTTCTTTGCGGCTGAATATTGTATCTGAAATCTCGCTTTAATTATTAATGCTTGTAGTTTGACAAAGAGGTCTGTTTCAATCATACCCTCTATTTCTTACTATAATTATTGCGTTGAAGGTCCCTATAATTGCAATCCTTGATTTGCAATTGTATGTCTTTGTTGATTAAGCTCTCAACAATGAACTTATAGGAGGAAATAGGGTGTTCCCAAAATCCTATAATTCATTAAGAAGGTGTTAGTCTGCATTTTTCCTCTTCTTTGAGTGTTTATGTTGATTAAGTCCATAACAGTGAGCTTACTGGAGGAAATAAGGCGTTCCCCGAATCCTTTAAGTCATTATGAAAGGGTTTAGTTTTCTTTTCACTCTTAGTCCTTAATGTTCATCTCATTTCATCTATATTATTCAACAGATCCTTGACCGAGTTAGATTTTCCCTCTGGTTTCCCTTCCTTATCGATCAGAACTATTTGGAATTTCACATGACTCCATTGCCCAATGGCTTGTAGATTCCCATGCTCTATCTATACTACATGAAACACATTTGTCCAACCAAACAAAAAAAACAACCCCGCACTTCATAACTAGCTTAAAATAAACTTCTAAACCATTCAAGACATATCCTTATAAACATATTGAGAGATCCCTCTTTGAGACTATCCTAGAGATCTAAAGATTGGTTTGTATGTTGCCTTGTCATTTAGTATGCCAGTCTGCTAAATCACAAGACCAAAACACACTATAATCTTCACAAATAAAACTGTGGAAGAAAAAGAAGTCTAGAAATAAGATCTGAGCAATAGAAAATCATAGACACATATGACACCATTGTTTTTGGACTAATGTTCCCAGAAAAACCTAATGAGAGAAAACTGGTGCAAAAATTGAGGGTTTATATATTATGTATTATTTTTTATGAATACAAACTGGATGCCTTACTGGCCATCCTTGCAGAGAATATGATTGACAGGAAAGCTGGTGAGATTACCTCACACACTGACATTAGAAGCCCAACTTTCCAAAACCCCAGATGGCAAGCCCTCCACAACCTCTGTGTAGTCATTGAACAGCCTCTACATCACTCTACATGGGGACTGTGTGGATTCTAAGTTCTAACTCTTCTGTTGGTTGGATTTGACCCTCTGGCCCCTTCTGGTCATATCCCGGCTCTCCGGCACTAGATCTGACTGATCCTTAGCCGAGTAACGGACCTCCTCAAGGAAACAGTGTTGCCTCTGCATGGCTTGTTATATGAAAAATGACCTCCTCATCAGCTCATAGGAGAAGGTAACATGGAAGGAAGAAAATGACCCAAACAAGACCCATTTTTTCCAAGGTAACGCACCCTAAGAATAGCTAGGCAAAGTTATAACGCACCTTAGCCATGCAAAGGGAGTGTTAATGCCTAGGGTAATGCTCTATCTTGCCCAAGGGGCAAAATTATCCATGTTTGAATGTGAAAAGAGAAATATCTTGTGGGAAAATTACTGCCATTTCCAACTTTTCCTCAGAAAGAGTCAGTTCAAAAATAGAAACTAATAGCACAAAAATTTTATTACACATTGCCAAACACAACTGAAATGCTATGGAAGGAAAAAACAAAGAAAAGCTAGGACATATCTAGATCTTTCCCAATTTGAACTGGTTGAAAGAGTTGGCAAGGTTTTCCCTCTCCATTTCCTATAAATTGGAGGTGTGGGCTCTTAGTCTAAGGTCGAAGGTTTGATTATGTGGAGCAGAAATTAATTGTTGTAGTGTGAGGCTTGAAGATCGACGAGGTTCATTGAGGACTCTCCGCCTTGAGCATCATCAAACTCGGAGATAGAGAAAGAGAGAGAGGAATTGGAAGACTGAGAAGGGCTTGGTACAACTGATGGTTGTAATCCTCCTTTTTATAAATCAATATAACTGTATCTATTTTGTCCATTCGATGCATCAGTGTCACATTTTTTTCTCAATTCTCTATGTAGAATGATATGAATGGCTTAGATCTGCATACTTTAATTTCAGTTATATACTAGTTTAATTGTTAGAAAGCTATACTATTGTGGGGATTACATAGGTGCTTTGATTGGTTGCAGGATCTAGATTTGGAGCCAGTGAGGAAGGACTTCTACCCCGCCGCTTAACTCTCTCCATAGGATCTGTTATCCACAAAGAGGTAATCATTCCAAATCTTGATTTGTCAATTATATATTAGTATGAACATGCATGCAGTACCTTTGGAACTTTATAGCTAATCTTACAGTCTACCTCGGATACCGGAAAGCCCTGAGAGGGATATTCAATAACCACCACCTAAGAATATTACACTATAGCAGAAATAGCGACTCCACTTGGGAGTTGACCCCAAGTTTCCGGATTGTTCCTATGAATTTACCTCTTTCCTTCTTCTCACATCCCCTTCTGATCAGTTTATATGCTCAGTAACCATCTTAGTAGCTCACAGAGTCTAGAATAGACCCTGCCTCACCATCTGTACAACTTTACCTTGAGTAACGCTCCCTCTGAGAGTGTTCCAGTGCGTTATAACGCTACTTATTCTCGAATACAGTGCGTTAGTCCCATCATTAACGCTTTGTAGCCTCTGCTTGCCAGCGTTACCCAGCCAAAAATGTTGTTTACACTCCTGTTGTGTTTCCCTTTGGCTATAGAGTTATTGGCTACCATATTAACTTCTTTTACTGGATCCCTATGCTTGGTTACTAGCTAGAATTTTTAGTTATTGTTTAAAAAAGTTACTGTTAGTAGCATCTACTTTTTGAAGAAGATTTTTTTTTTTCAAAGTTTTCTGAACATAGTTGAATTCATTTTGAAAATTTTGGTTAAAAAGCTGTTAGAGAGGATAGATAGATGTATGAATATTTTAAGCTAGTTGAACCATGTTATTTGAATGTTTTAAGCATGGATGTTGGAAATATCTCTCCCTTAGAATAAAATATTCATTGAATTGAATATTTAGAGAAAATTTCTGCATGGTTTTTGAGTCAGAGTTTCATCACATTTCATACGTCCACTCCCCCTCCACAAGAATAATAATCAAGTACACTAAGAACCACGCGATAATAAAATTAATCATATAATTTTTTCTGAGCTCACACCAACAGTAGTTAAGGCTAGGATCTTGGGGTAGGAGAAGTGAGAAAATCACCCACGATCTCAAAACTTAAAACTAGAGTCATTAAAAAGTGAAATCCTATTGCTCTCATACTGTTGGGACCACTCCACTACCACTAGAGTTAAGAGCGAGACAACACCAGGGTGCATAAGAAGGTAGCCCACCTTCGAGTGCATTTAGTGGAAATGCTATATATTGGGGTTCCCTTCTGGGATGTCGAAACTAGATCAGGGATCTAGGTGTTTTTCCCATATAGCATGTTGTCTACGACCGTGACCCTCCTAAAAGTGTATTTGATTTGAGGTATCTTTAGTTGCCAAAATTTTTAGGGACTTATACAAGGTGATTGGGGCAGGCTATCCAAGTACCTAAAACAGACATACCTACTTTGTCTTTGGTCTTTGGGAGGGTGCTCGTCTTCACGAGAGTGCTTACAGCTATTTTTTGAGGTTGAATCAAAGCTCTAGAGTAACTATAACTATATTTTTGACCAACTCTCTCTGTATGCTATTGTGATACTGGATTTCATCTCCAGCAAACGATAATACTCAAACAGGGTCATACCTATTCTGGCTACTTGCTTGACTGATTTTAGAAGTCCTTTTTTCTTTTTTCTTTTTTAGGTGTGTGGTTACTATCACTGAGACTTTATAATACATCACAATAATTAAAATTTGATAAAATCAAACAGGTCACCGTGGCATCCTTCGAGCCTCGTTGTCTTTCTCGACAACATCGAGGTCTCCCTCCATTGACACCAGGGGAGGAGTCGAGTCTCGGTGAGCCAGTGCCTTCTTTGGAAGAGCAGTCTCCAATGACAACCCCTAACTTTCATATAGCTCCATATCATATGGAGTTTCTAGAGGATCCTTTTACGAAAGGTGTCATACCTCCTTACAATCCTCCTCTCACTGACCCATCGGGACCGTTGTTAGTTCAGGTTACACCAGGCCAAGATATGTCTTCAGCTGCACCAACATCCGTTTCACAACTAGCGCCCATGGGGTCGATGTTGTTGGTAACCAACTTTTGTCCACCACCATCTTCCTTGCCAATTGTTATTTCTATGCCAATGATTGGCAACCCTAGTAGCCAGGCTACACCTAGTCCCAGTACTCCGGTCACCACAACTGTAAGTGGACCTCTGAACCCTTCAAGATCTGCTCCTATTGTGACTACGATGAGACCCACATTTTTCGCTTTCACTAGCGGGGCTGCTTCGGTTCCTTTTAGCAACCCTTTCGGTTGAAACCCTTTGCTGAGTTCAAACCCCTTGGCTATTATGCCAGGGGGAAGTGTCACCAATACATATATGAAAAGGGGAACTTCGACACCCATACAATCATTAGGACAAATAGGAAAACCCATTGGTAACGTTGTTCCTTTGGGTGGTCAAAATTATAATGTAGGGTCTATGTTGATGCTTAACTATGCGAATAGCAGTATGCCACTGGCTAACTCTATTGCATCCATATAAGCAAACCAATCCCAAAGTCAATTTGGGCAAGGGGGCAACTATTACACTAGGGGAAACCAACAGTTTCCCCCCCAGTACAACATACTCTACGGACAACAACCATACACCCCTACACCCTCACTCACTTGGAAATTTTTTCAACAAAGTCTTACTTATCCCATTGGTAACACATTGATGGGTGGACCGAACGGTCCAAATGGTCAGCCAATAATTTCTTGGCTAGATCTGGGGGAAAACAAGCAATTTCCATTCTTGACATCTTTAGACATTCCCGACCTCTACAAACTGACCTATGATCCCATCAACCACAACCCACTCTTGCCTCCAGTACCACACAAGATTTCGTTTGAAATCCTTAAATTCAAAGGGAAACAAGGGGACGATCCGGCTACACACGTCACCACCTTTCATCTATTGTCTATTTATATCTCCATGGTGGATGATAGTATCCTTCTTAGAATTCCCCCCTGCACTCTTATAGGAAACGCTGCCAAATGGTACATTGAATTACCACGTGGTGCCGTCAATAATTTTGGCGCCTTAGCTACATAATTTCTTAAGAACTTAAAATTACCTATTCAATACGAAACTGACACAAAACTCTTAACCTTGTTGCACCAAGACACCGCCACCCACATCTTGGATCACATTCATGAATGGAGATGTAGGCGAAAGCTCGTAAAAGTGCCAATCCCAGATCATATCTTATCCAACTAGTTTTGCAAGTCACTCTTACCACCCCTAGCTAAGGACGTTTGATTATTTGGTGTGGTACGAAAGACCAATCCATATTTCATGTGCAACATTTAGATCTTATCTATTCGCAATTTGACATGCTCTATGACATACTCCCCCATGCTCCTGGCAACTCGAATCCTCCAGCTACTCAATTAGCCAAAGCACACGTTGACGGCCTCGTTGGTTCCACCTTCGACGTAGCCATAAAACAGCTTAGTGGGAAAACCGCCTAGCCATCTTCGGCTGCCACTACCCCTAACCAATAGACTACTCTTCCTACCACTGAGGTAAAATCTGTGCAGTCTACAAAAAAACCTAGCGGTAAGAACATGAAGAACAAGAAAAAGATCTCTCCTTCTGAAGAGCATTCTGGTACTCAGAATAATCCCAATTAGAAAATTTCTACTAAGAACGACAAAGGAAAGGAGAAACCCATGATATTTCCTTACAGAATTTATGCGGAGGACCACTCAATATACAAATGTCCTCGACTGCAGAAATGCACAAATTTTATTACGAACAAGGACTCTGGAAGGACACCTGTCATCCTTCATAATCCCTTCCCTAATCCACAGCAGAAACAACAACGCATCGTTTCAACCCCACCACAGCCCCTGCAAAGGGGCAACAGTGGTACTCATCCTTCCGGTGAAGGATCATCTGCCATTTATAGCGTATAAAGTGTTGAACTCCAAACCTGAGTTAAAATCTATGGAAATCCAGTCATTGAGGCTCAAGAACCTGGTACAAGTTCAAATCCATTGCTGCCCAACGATTTGCATATCGAAAGGCCTGATGTTGACCCTGTGATTCTCCCCCCCAAAGGGACACTTCGCTGCACGACTCATAACACCTCTACATGTGCTGCCCAAAACTACAACATTGTAGAAGATTTGGCGCAAGCACTGTCAACCATGTCTGCACTAGAAATATTGCAAACTTTCCTAGTGCAAAGGAAAGCTCTGCTTTCGACCATTAGTGAAATCGACCCCCAGGATTCTACACTACCCATCTTCGACATTGAGAAATCCAAACGTCGCCTCTCACACTAGCTTTCTTTCTAGGTATAAGTTGTGTCAAAAGGGAGACCAATCCATCACACTGTCATAGGCGAAGGTGCTTCAACCTATGTTATGTCAACTATGTACTGGCTCGCTTTGGGTTCTCCCACTTTGTCTCTGCTATCGAATTCCCTTAAAGCTTTTGATGGCCACACTTTCCTCCCAAAAGGTTACCTTGCTAGCTTTCCCATTTCACTTGGTGGGAAAATAATAAAGGTGGACTTTGAAGTCGTATATCATTATCTTGACTATGATCGGTTGCTAGGTCGCAGTTGGTCTTACGAATTGACTGCCATTGTCTCTTCAGTTTTCTGACTCATCCTTTTTCCATTGGATGGGAAAATAGTTACGGTGGATCAGTTATCCTTTTGCACCTCCGATTATTCCACGTTACCAAGTAGCACTGTACCCCTAGTAGGAGGCACTCCTAACTCATACGTCAGAGTCAGTACTGGTCTTCTGAAGGAATCTTCCATGATGTGTTTTTTTCCTCTCCCACCGCCTGAGGTTCCACACACGATTGCAATGATATCCACTATTTCGGATGGCTCTATCGATCCATGGATCCTACCGGCGCCTTCAGAAATTGATTCCCACGCAGATTAGATGTCGCTATCACTGGCTGAGTTGGCTTATAAAGCCATCCAAATAGCATCTAAATCCTCCACTACTTTGGTTTCGACCAATGGAACCACCCTCTCACCCATCACAGTTCCCTCTAAGGATCTCCTTGATGAAGTCCTTCCTACGGATGAAGCTATTCGAGAGATCGTGTCTCTAGAAGAACGACCTTAGGGAGAATTCCATCATCACAATTCGATGTTCGATTCAGACGCGACCGCTATTCAAATCCCATATTTTGACCCACTTGATATCATTCCCTTCGCTTACACGACTATTCAAACTATCGATACAGAAGGGAAAATGGGAAATCTTTCCAAAACTATGCTCATAGATATCTCAGTCAAAAATGTTATCGTGGAAAATATTCATATTGGAGCCGATTGTAATCTCGAGGAAATTGCACGCTTCACATCCCTTTTTAAGGAATTCCGTGGTGTTTTTGCTTGGTCTTACGAAGAAATTCCTGGCATAGATCCATCTAGCACCGAGCATGAAATCAAGATTTATGGCAATGCCAAGCCCGTTCGGCAAAAGCTTCGACCTATCCACCCTCATAAAGCGGCTGCCATCAAGACTAAAGTCGAAAAAATATTACACAATGGTTTCATATATCTCGTTCCTCTCACGTAATGGGTTTCCAATCCAGTTCCCGTAGACAAAAAACAAGGCACCATCTGGGTATGTGTTGGCTATCATGATCTGAACGCCGCTTGTCTTAAAGACAATTATGCTACTCCGTTTATAAATCAGATTCTCGACGATTGTGCCAGATGTGAATTTTTCTCCTTTATGGATGACTTCTCGAGATACAACCAGATAGCGATTAAAAAATATGACCAGCATAAAACAACCTTCATCTATCCTTGGGGCACATTTGCGTATCGTAAACTCTCATTCAATCTGAAGAATGCGGGAATTTTTTTTCAAAGGGATATGGACTATGTATTTCACAATATCAAACACATTGTACAAGCTTACTTGGATGACCTTCTGGCTTACTTCAAGAAGCGAGCCCATCAGCTTGCGCATCTTAAAGAAATCTTCGCTTGGTGCAGGTTCTAAAACATATGTCTGAATCCACATAAGTGCGTATTTTTTGTCGAGTCTGGACATCTTCTTGGCTTCATTTTTTCCAAGCACGGTATTAGGGTTAATCCCGATATGGTTAAAGTGATCATTGAATTACTTGCGCCACAATCCATTCTGCAACTCCAATGTTTGCAAGGAAAGGAAAGCTTCTTACGTCGTTTCATAGTAAACTATGTTGAGATGACGAAAGGCTTTATGCCCTTGCTTAAGAAAGGGATATTGTATCTGTGGGATGATCAGGCTCAACTATCGTGTGAGTTATTGAAATGAGCACTCGTTTCCACCCCACTTCTCAGTGCCCCTAACTATTCGTGTGACTTTCTCCTCTACCTGATAGCCTCATCATCCTCATTAGGAATGGTTTTGGTTCAAATTCAAGATGAATATAGTGAGCATGTGATATATTATTTGTAAAAAGGTCTCATTGGACGTGAAATACGATATTCACATGTGCAGAAACTATCTCTCTCAGTGGTCTTCACTGTCACCTGCCTCCAACACTATATATTGCTATGGCATACTAACGTAATTTCTTTGGAGAATCTCATGCAACACATCTTGTCTTGTCAAATAATTGGAGGAAAATATTCCAAATGGATTGTAATCCTCCAATAGTTTGATTTGGTTTTCAATGCTGTCAAAGCAAAGAAATCTTTAGTCTTCGCCGAATTACTGTTGGACCTTCCCAAAATTGACCCGGACGATGTAGCTCATGATCCATTTCCTGATGAATTTTTCTATCTGGTCGATTCTTCTAATCCTTGGTATGGAGACATTCTGGTTTACCTCCAAACTCAACGATTCCGCACAACTCTCACGTCAGACGACTGTCGTCGTATTCTGCACCAAGAAAAACACTACATCGTGCTAAACGACACTCTATATCGTCGTGGTGTTGATACTATTCTTCGGTGTTGTCTCACTCTTAACAAGGCAGAACATGTTTTAAATGACTGTCACATGGGGGCATGCGACAATCATATTTCTGGCATAAATACTGTCCAGAAAATCTTGCGTGCAGGATACTACTGGCCCACTTTGTTTAAATACTGCATTGCAACGGTCTAGAAGTGCCATCCGTGTCAGATTTTCATGAAGAAAATGCGTGCCCATCCCACCTCTCTTCATCTGGTTATCTCCGTTGGTCCTTTCGCTAAATGGGGAATAGACTTTGTTACATGCAATCCCACTTCTATGGATGGACATAACTACATCATAGTTGCAGTCGACTACTTCACAAAATGGGCAGAAGCCATTCCCACTTTTAAGGCCGATGGATAAACTGCCGCTTTGTTCCTATTCAATTAGGTCATCTGCCATTTTGGTGTACCCCTTTCAGTCATCACAGATCATGGGTCACATTTTCAGAACCATATGATGATGAAATTAACTTCCATGCTAGGTTTTCGACAAGATCAGTCTTCGTCCCACTGTCCATAAGTGAATGGTCAAGTCGAAGCCGTAAATGGCATCCTCAAAACCATGATTCGTCGGTTAGTCGGCAACCATAAAACCACGTGGCATCGAAAGTTATACTCTACGTTATGGGCATACAGAACGTCAGTAAAAACTGCTACAAGCTTCACACCATTCCAACTAGCATTCAGTTTGGAAGCAGTACTTCCAATCGAGAGTGAAATCCCATCACTCAAGCTAGCTATTGAACTCCTATATAGTACCACTGCGGAAGAAGAAAGCTTGCTCTCGCTCGATCGTTTGGACGGAACTCATCGAGATGCGACACTGGCACATGAAGCTCACAAGTGCTGCGTAAAGGCTCAATACGACAAATCTATCAAGCCTCCTTCTTTCGAAGAGGGTGATCTCATTCTACTCTAAGATCAGAGACACGACCTCTTAGGGGCAGGAACACTTGAACCTTTATGGCTTGGTCCTTACGTCATCACGAAAGTCTTTTCAAAAGGAGCTTATGAACTTCAGGACTGTAATGGGATTCCACTCGCTGAGCCCCACAACGGGCTCGATCTGAAGAAGTATTTCACCTAATGTTTCACTAGTCATATGCTTTGTAATTTTATGTATATCAGTTCTGTATTTTTTTGGTGTGTCTGAATATTTTGGGTTTTGGAGTGTTTTTCTCATGAAAACTCTCTTCTTTTACACAAATGTCTTTGTCATCCTTACCATACGTTGGATATATGGATGGTGCTAGTCTTCATACTCGACACATTGCATCAGTTGCTTGGGTCCTCTACACACCTGAGTTAGAACTACTTGGTTATGGGGGAATATTCCTGGGAAATTCCACCAACAATATTGCTAAGTACATGTCGGTGATACAACTCCTCATGGAAGCTGCATCTAGCGACATCTCCAATATGGTGGCCAAGTTAGATTCCCATCTTGTCAATATGCATTTAAACAATTGTTATTGCATCCGTCATCCAGTCTTATTGTGTTATTACTTAAGCGTACGACTTCTAGAACGTCAATTTCAAATCATCACGTTTGAGCACATTCCTAGAGAATCTAATACATTAGTTGATTCATTAGAAAAATATGTTCTAGATTGGCATTTGTCACATTATTATAGAAAGATTCATGCATGAGTGTATATTTTCCACCATAAAAAATACATAAAAATTAAAAACACAAGAATCAAAATCGCCAAAATATGTATATGTATATATATGTCATGTCTAGTCAAGTTACATAAAAAAACTTCCCAAAACTTGGGTGTTTTATGAAAAATTGGCTCTGCTAATCCTCGCTCTAACATTTACACATATATCCACTATTCCTCCTGAGCCCGCTGCTCATGATAGTAGATAACTACTCTGGCTAACCTCCTAAGAGGCACCAAGAATGTCTCCGGCACACCCACTGTGTGTAGCTACAGGTGAACCGAGACTTCCCTCATAGGAAGAGGCGGCACGCCCATGATTAATCCCTCTAGGTTCCTAGCAAGCTCGTGCAAACTACATGCGTCATCACCCTCTTCGATGGCTGTTGTAGCCTCTGCTGCTGCACTAGCCCTAGGTAGCTGCATTCCTCACCTTGCATAGCGAGGGGCTCCGGCTGGGCAGACAAGTGCCACATCTATGTCAAGAAATAAGCTTAATGTCAAAAAAATTTCACCCATTAAACAAAAAAGTTGCATAAACATTCAAAAGGTAAAAAATTCTTCAACATCGATCATGTTCCTTCTTACCATCTGGACCCCACTGAGTGCTTGGTGGCAGTATAAATTATGGATCTCCTGTGTAGTTCATCCCTACATAGGGATAATCTTTAGTCATCATAATCTGGCCATCTATCCACTCGAATAATGCATCATCAAAACAATGACAGATTGGACCCTCTCCTGTCTGCGGCATCAAAGCTGATCGATGAGCCTGTCTTGGCTCTTGCGGTCCCAATGCATCTGTGATCATTCTTGGCCTCATTGTGGGCACCCGCTCTAGTATGAAGGACACAATCACTGTGCCATACCAAAACTCTCGTTGGGTTTGGGTCTTACATCCCATCAGTTCTTCTCAAACCTGCTGGACAACACCTTCGCACCTGTCGAAAACCTAAGGCTGCATGCAATCCAGCGCCAAAAATACCTGGGCCTTGGTGGCCATGTGCTAACTCTTGGCTCCTACCATGCGAACTGTCATCCACAAGAGAGACCTCATTGGTCTGGAGACCACCCATGCTATAAGCACCTAGTTGCTTACTGACAGAGTATTGTTTATGCAGTGAGCTCGGATTAGATCCGCAATAGTGCGGGGATCAGCCCTGGAACCTGTCATATTGGGCCTCAGTCCTCTGCTTGTCAAGCCAGTAAAGTAGTATATGTAATCTTTCTCGATCAAGATTTCATTACCCTCGACGTGAAATACATGTTGTCGATCATCCCACTGCTGGATGATCCATCTCAGAAGGTCTTCCTGCCCTCTCATCAGCTCTAAATGAGCATACTTCAATAATTCGCATCTGTGGAGAACCAAAAAAGTATCAGCATTGGTAACCATTTTGCGTTCTTCCCGTTCATGCTCTCTTTTGTGCCAAACACTCATGGTAAATCGCTTCACACCTAAACAAGAAAGATTTCCAATGGATTAGTTTTAGGTTGAAACATTCTGGGGATTGAGAAAAACAAGTTTGAAATATGTTTTTGCTGGCTAACTCGGGCCCTAGTGTAAAGAAGAGCATCATAACGCACTATCCCTTAATGGGCAGTGCGTTTAACGCGGCCCTGACACTAAGCACCTACGTTAGCCGCTCAAAAAATTTAAGGCCAGCTAAAAACCAAATTTTCAGCCAGTAAAAACAACTAAAAGGAAAATGGAAATATATATGAAGGTTCAGGCTCTTACCCAGATCTTGTGGAATAAAAAACCATTGCCTGGTTCGTCCACAATCGACGGTAGAAGTTTCACCTATTTTTTCGCTCTAGAGCTCTATCACAACACTCAAAACAGTGAAAATGAAGGTTTGTTTCCTTCTTATAGCCATTTTGGAGGTATGACTCACTCAGCTAGTCTGTTAAAATTGGTAAATACAATATTAATATAAACAATAGTCACAATAGTTTGTATCACCATTTTTCCTACCCATACAATATTAATAAAACCAATAGTTAGTATCACTTATTTTCCTACAAATAAGATATTAAAAAGGCCAATACAGTATTAATATAAACAATAGTTTGTATCACTTATTTTCCTACAAATACGATATTAAAAAGGTGTGCAATTTAACTGGTTAAAAGGTGTGCAAGTTAATTGGGTAATTTCTACTATAGCTCACTGCTTTAAAGGTATGCAATTTAACTCGGTAATTTATACTATAGTTTACAAATTAAATGAACATGGTTAAATTAATTTCATAAACAATACATTCGTTTGTGTATTTCTTTGAATACTACAATTCCCAAATTTCATTTAATCAATTTCCAGAAATTTAAACAATACATTCATCTGGGCATTGCTTTGAATACTACAATTCCCATGTTCAAAAGAGTATAAATTTAATTTAATCAATTTCCAGAAATTCATTTGGGCATTGCTTTGAACACTACAATTCCCATGTTCAAAAGAATAAATTTAATTTAATCAATTTCCAGAATTTTTTTTTTTTTTTTAAAGGATTATGACCAATTTAAGATTTAATTTGGATTTTTGGCATAAATTAAATTTAATCAATTTCTAGAAATTTAAAAGCTTTTTAGGATTATCACCAATTTAAGATTTACTATAAAATTTAATTTGGATATTTGGAATAAATTTAATTTCATATAATAGCTACAAACATTACTGTAAATCGGAGTAGCACAGTTACAACATAAATGTAAATCAAAGTTGTTAGTGTCAATGTGCAAATTTTATCATGTTCGACCCAGTGGTGAGCTTTCTTTTTAGGGACTTTTTCTAGCTCGTAAAACTAAAAAAACCCCTAGTTGCCTTTGTCGGGCTTGTTAAACTAATACGATGAAGAAATATGAGCCATTCTTTTCCATCTTTTTATAGCTCATGAAAAAAACGAAAAAGTAACTGAGTTTTTCTCTGTTGGACTCGTTAAAAATTCATAGAGAGCATCAAGTTTTTCTTCGTCATACTCATTAAAATTTCACGAAGAATATTGAGTTTACTCTGTCTCCTCATACTCATAACAAAATGAGGCATATTTCCATTTAACATAGGTTTATCACTCTATCCGGATTCAATGGACTAACTTACGGAAAATGAATTGTGTCGGGCTTACTATTCTCCCTTTGTCGTGCCCAGTTATCAAACATGACAAAGGTACCCCCTGGAGTTGTGTTTTATGATGTTTTCCAGACTCTCTAAATATGAAAAGATCACCAAGTTTACCCATCTGGACTCGTTAAAATTAATCAGACGAGGAAAAATTTGGACAAAGTAGATACTTATTTTGTTATATTTGAAAAGTCGATTTGGCAGCAAAAAAGCTTGAACATGGTACTTTCCAAAAAACTCACTCGAAATTAGCCAAACCCTACCATCTATGAGTTTAGCCTTCGTATACCAATGTTCCTCCACTGTTGAATCCTGACACTCTTTGGTGTTCATTAAGCCTATTTTCTTGGTACCCTGTTACTATGCCTTCTATTGTTCAAGAGGATGCCACTATCTACTTTTCCTTGAATCAACCAAGCCATCATATACCAGAAATTATCTGTCATTAGTTACTCCCATTTGCTCTTGACTATCTCCAAAACAAAATTATTTTTTCCCATTTCATGTCGATTGATGTAGGATGCCTCAGTGCCTACCTTTCAACATATATCTTCCTATCGACTTCAACATCTTATCTAGGAAGTTGATCCAGAAACACATCAGTACCTGGGTACTTGTAGACATTAGTGGCAGGTCACCTTGTGTTTGTTTGGGGGTTCTCATTATTGGCTCCCAATCAAATGATTCTACGAGTGTTCAATGTCAACTCCTTTTATTCACACTCACTAGATTGTAATGTGCATCCTGGGGGACATCATCCTTATCGATGGCCACCCTCACATCTGTTAATATTTTTTTTTTATTGACTGGTAATCAGACGATTTCCCGCATGTTTGACTACAACTCCTTCATTCACATGTGCGGAAATATGTAGTTTAGTGAAGCGGAAACCAAGACCTTGGATTGAGGCTTACATCATTTTAGTTGTGTTTCCTCTCCAAGCTGCGACATTTTTTTCAGAGATAGGTTATTAGTATGATCCTATCATGAAAAAAGCTTCCACATTGTGCTTATCGGTGGACACACTAGTCATATCTCTGTTTTAGAGAAATCATTTTGATATAGCCACTGAGCATGGGGATGCTCGACTCAAGACAGATACTATATTTCTGACATATGTTGTTGTTTCAGGTATTCCTCAGTCCTCCAACTCCTCTCATTCTATATAATATTCCTAAATTAGCTTCAGCTAATGGGAATATTAATTTTTATTTCTAAAATCAAATTATATGAATAAAGGAGCAAGGAGGCTCAATATTTTCTCTTGCAGGAATAAAAATCCCTTATGTTGTGAAAAGGGGTCATGAAATAACCATTTGGATTAGCCACATGCGTGAAAGGAGAAAAGGCATGAAGGATTAGTCAAGGATGATCCCAAGGATATTTAATTAATCAAGCTTAATTATCTCCAACTGCATTGTATTAAGATGATTTTCACTTAATGGGGCAACGTAATAATTGATGAAGAAGCTTGGTGAGGAAGCAACCCTTGGTGGAGTGGGAACCTTAGAGGAGAAGCTTATCATCTATATAAAAAAGGAATGGAAAACATTTGAGTTTAGATTGAAATACATATTTTCATATGGTATTTTTAGACCTCCAGCATTCTTGGCTGTTTAGCTGAGTTGCTGCACTGTTTAGTGCAAGGGTTTTTCTCATGCGGGAATGCCCTGATTTTTCTTGGAGATCTTGTAGCAAGATATCTAAGGGAAGATTCTGATTTGAATTTTCCACTATTAGGTGTTGGGCCAAGCATCTACCTTCAGAAAAAATGATTTCCCATTCAGAAAACTACGTTATTTCTTGAGGTGTGCAGTGGAAGGGGTGAAAACCCCAATTGGAGGAGCTAGTTTCCCAAGAGGAGGGTCAACCTTTCTTTGGGAAAGCTGGGAGAAGCATATTCAGCCATTTATTTGCATGTTCAGCCATTTATTTTAGAGCTTCAGCCATATAACATTATTCAGCCACAGATTTGCAGCAACTTTCTCTTGTATATCATTTTCTGTTAAGAAACCCTTGCCAGGTGATCTTAAGATTTATGTAAAAAGAGATTAGATCTCTGTTTTCATGCCTATTTGAGTACATTAATGAAATATTATATTTTTCTATGAAATTTCTGAAGCATGGCATCCATTGACCGCGCAGTTCCTTTATGCAGTCATTTTATTATTATGGCAGCTCCTCAATCTTGAGGGTTTTTTTATGTAAATATTCTGTTTATCATTGATTATTGCTCCAGCCATCTTATAAATATTATTTCCTGATGATTCATACTATTTTCCATCTAAAAAATTCAGAAAATCACGCTTCTACAGCTTCAGAACTTTCTGCATACTCCAAGTCATGGGAAACTAGAGTTTTCTAGCCTAGTTTGGGAAGGAGAAGTTGTTTAACTGAGATAGAACGTTTTTTTTGAGCTGAAATTCGGAGCATAGGTCCCTCATGACCTAAGATAACAGCTCCAACAGTCTTCATCCCATGTTTCCACACATATTTATTAATATACCCATTTTAGGGCTGAATTAGCTGCTTTTCCCCAACTTTTGCATCATAGATATAAATAAATGTTGCTCCTGTGGTTTCCAAATATATATTTCAGTATATTACATCTATATTAAGATTATTTATCATTTTAATGCTGCAATACAGTTAATGTATTGCTGAATCCTTGTTTTGGGAATATTACCTTTCAATAGGTTCTATAGACAAAGTCTGCACAAGGGCCAACTAGCCTCTGGATCTCACCCTCTTTTCAGAGGTGACATATCCAGTAAATTCCCCTGCATTCAATCTCTAGAATAGATCCAGTTTTTGATTGGAAATGCTTCTGAAAAAGGAACCTCATTTGCAGGATTCATGAGCAGTTCCTGAAAAAGGAACATTATAGTGGTATCAGAGCAACAATATTGGCTCAGCTTGTGAGCCCAAGAATTATGGAGTATTATCATGGGGATAAGGAGATTTTCAGAAGAAATCAGAGCAAACCTTGTTGTATGGTGAAAATAGATTCTTAAAACTTCTCTTTTCAAGTCTGCAGGGTAAAAGCAAGGGCATAAAAGAAATGAGGAGGGAAACACATGAAGATCCCTCACATGGATCTATACAGGAGGAAGATTCTAAATCCTCATCTTTTGGATATGAGCACTCAGCCATATCATCATATCTACCACGTTCTATCAGCAATTTCTTCATGAAGGGGAAGAAAGGAGAAGTGCCAAAGAAAGATACTCTTGGTGATTATTTGCGGGAGTATGAAGCTCAATCCGAGGAGTTCAAAGATCACTTGAATTTCCAAGGGTTTTTCCAAATGAAGGAGGAAAAGAGCACAAGGAGCAAGAAGCAGGGTGAGGGCAGATTCTTTCTATCCACTTTTGATGGATCACCTTTATGTCCAGCTAGGGTTTGGGTGAAGGAGCTAGACGCCTTTGTGCAGCAACATCAAGTCTCAAAAGTTGAAGCCATCAAAGTAGCAGCGTTGCATTTTGAGGGTAATTCCTATGCTTGGTGGTTGTTTGAATCATTTTCCTTAAAGAATGCAAATATATGTACTTATTCAAAGTTCATTGAAAGATTAGTAGAGAGGTTTGATGATATTTCATGTGAAACATCTTCTATTACAACTATCAAACCACATCAAACAAAACTTTTGCATGAGTTGGGAGGGTCTATATATCCAACTCCATTTCTGAACAGCAATGAAGAGAAGGTGAGCTTGTTTGACACTTTTCTAGGGAAAGTTAACACAATCATAATAAGGGCACCTCAAACACTACATGAAGAAAAGGATGGAGCACTTGCTCCAAGGAGAGAAACTCTTGCACTCTTGCAAGGGGTTTCAAAAGGTCTCACACATAAAGCCCTTGGCATAACACATGAGCAGCATGTACTTTCCTTGCCAAGTGATGGGATCCTGAAGATACGGGGAGGAAAAGAGAAGGGATGGCATCATGAGATGAATAGCATGAACCCTCCTCTATTTCAGGGCTTGAAAGAACAAAGAAGGCAAGAGGACCCATGCAACAAAGATAGGGGCAAATATGTCCACTTACATTCACATCTTACTCTATGCCTTGATGCCTCTTTGCAAGGAGGAATTTTAGCAAGAAGACCTCCTGATTGGGGGGAAACTAAAGTTTTCTCTCAACTATATACAACAACAACATATTTGTTTGAAGAGGGAACCTTGGAAGGAGCCACTACAACGCTGAAAACCATTGATGGGAGGCTAGGCAAATTTCTGGAATTGACCTTGCTTTCTTCCATTCATCTATTTGCGTTGGAGGGGATAGATTCAGAAATGTGTGCTGATGTGAGAATAGTATCAAGAGGCTACTCCATAGATTTGGGGTAGCAAAGGATACTCCAATATATGATGAATATTTTTGAACATAATAAAAAGATAATTTCATTTTTGCATGCAGGAGAAAAGAGGTGGAAGTTTTTGGGAAAGAGAACCTTTTAAGGGAAGGGTGTCTTTCCTAAACTCCAATCTTGTTTTGAGAAAAATCAGTTGCAAGAAGGGCAACAAAAGAAGGCTGGGAATACTCCAACATGTCACTTTTACATCAAGCATGTCAAGGTGGAGAGCCATCAGATGACAAATGCATCATTTCAGATTTCTACAACGCTGTCAATATTGGGAAGCCTAGACCCTTATTGGGAGTCCAAACTCTTGATGGAATATTCACATGTGAGGTTCTTGATGGGAAAGCAATGGCTGGAAAGTATCAAGTAGTTAATGGAATCATTTATGCTCATGATCAGGTCTACTTAACTAAAGATTCCAAGCTCAAGAAAAAACTACTTAGCACCATCTACAAGGTCTTGCTTTCAAATCCCACTAGTTTCATT
Organism: Pinus albicaulis; assembly: GCA_034641835.2. Lineage (NCBI taxonomy): Eukaryota > Viridiplantae > Streptophyta > Pinopsida > Pinales > Pinaceae > Pinus > Pinus albicaulis. The sequence goes on along the minus strand of CM076582.1, from coordinate 124,765,125 downwards.
AAAACATGTCATGCTGTATTAGATGGATTCATGTGGGAAAATTTTAGAGAGGAGATGCACTCTCATATGAGCAGGTGCATGGACCATTTGCTGGTTGAGGAGGAACATAGCTCTTTGGAAGAGTTATCATTATCACCTCCTTGTTTATTGAGTGTGAGAGGGAGCTCATCCATGAGCTACATTGCTGATTTTAAACAAGTATATCACAAACTTTGTATTGATGATGTATCTATTACATACTTGTATTATCTTAACACTCATGTGCAGGTCTTGGCTCCAAGAGGAGGCACTTTTGCTGATGGGCTTCATGAGCTATTGTGGGCCATGAACAATGGTGATGTTGGCCATTCCTTGGGAGATCTTGGAGAGATGATGTACTCTTCATGGTGTGGTTCCTTAACACCAACTATCATATACCTTCTCCAAGCATGCAAGAAGAATGGGGCAGCAAACAAGTGTTGGGGAGAACGCTTGTCATATCATATCCTATGGCAGTTAGGAGGAAAACTGCGCTGGTTGCACATAAGGGACCATTGTCCTTCTCCCTTATTGTATATGGCAGCTAGCATGGTCTTAATTATGATCCCACATGCTGAAGAAGTTCTTATCTTTGTTGGGGGCATGGTTAGAGGAGAGACACATTTGTTGGGTGTGTCTTTGGGGGGAGAAAGTCCCCACTTTTTCTACACTACATGTTCCAAGGGGAGCATGAGAAACTATATGGCCACCTTTGCATATCATTTGCTTCTTTATGATGTGGACCATATGTTTGGTTGGAGCACTTGGGGTATGCCTCTCATGAGCTATTGGGAGGAGATTTTCTATGGATTACCTAGCTGGAGGGTGATCCATTTTATTTGGATGATAGCTTGGGGGAGGGAGGCCTCCATTGATGTTGAAATTCCCCATGATTGTCATCACTTCTCTCTTGTTGAGACCATGGAGCAGCAAGAAGGTTTCTACATCAGACCTCCTTTCTTTTATGATGAGAGCCCTTGGATTTATACACCATAGGCTAACTTGCACAATGGGGAGGATCCATTGGGAGACAAACTTATTGCAGAAATTTTGAAGCAATGGAGAAGCCTAATTGAAGAAGAGGCCACAAGAAGGAGAGGGGAGATTTTGCAGCACCCTTGCAGTTGCTTGAGGACAAGCAACATTTGGGAGGGGGAGACTGTAATATTCCTAAATTAGCTTCAGCTAATGGGAATATTAATTTTTGTTTCTAAAATCAAATTATATGAATAAAGGAGCAAGGAGGCTCAATATTTTCTCTTGCAGGAATAAAAATCCCTTATGGTGTGAAAAGGGGTCATGAAATAACCATGTGGATCAGCCACATGTGTGAAAGGAGAAAAGGCATGAAGGATTAGTCAAGGATGATCCTAAGGAGATTTACTTAATCAAGCTTAATTATCTCCAACTGCACTGTATTAAGATGGTTTTCACTTAATGGGGCAACGTAATAATTGATGAGGGAGCTTGGTGAGGAAGCAACCCTTGGTGGAGTGGGACCCTTAGAGGAGAAGCTTATCATCTATATAAAAAAGGAATGGAAACCATTTGATTTTATATTGGAATAAATATTTTCATATGGTCTTTTCAGACCTCCGACATTCTTGGCTGTTTAGCTGAGTTGCTGCACTGTTTAGTGCAAGGGTTTTTCTCATGCGGGAATGCCCTACTTTTTCTTGGAGATCTTGTAGCAAGATATCTAAGAGAAGCTTCTGATCTGAGTTTTCCACTATCAGGTGTTGGGCCAAGCATCTACCTTCAGAAAAAATGTAGTCCCATTCAGAAAACTACGTTATTTCTTGAGGTGTGCAGTGGAAGGGGTGAAAACCCCAATTGGAGGAGCTAGTTTCCCAAGAGGAGGGTCAACCTTTCTTTGGGAAAGCTAGGAGCAGCATCTTCAGCCATGTATTTCAGAGCTTCAGCCATATAACATTATTCAGCCACAGATTTGTAGCAACTTTCTCTTGTATATCACTTTCTGTTGAGAAACCCTTGCCGGGTGATCTTAAGATTTATGTAAAAAAGAGATTAGAGCTATGTTTTCATGCCTATTTGAGTAAATTAATGAAATATCAGATTTTTATTTGCAATTTTTGAAGCATGGCCTCCATTGACTGCACAGTTCCTTTATGCAGTCATTTTATTATTATTGCAACTCCTCAATCTTGAGGGTTTTTTTATGTAAATCTTCTGTTTATCATTACTTATTGCTCCAGCCATGTTATAAATATTATTTCATGATGATTCATACTATTTTCCATCTAAAACATTCAGAAAATCATGCTGCTACATCTTCATAACTTTCTGCATACTCCAAGTCATGGGAAACTAGGGTTTTCTAGCCTAGTTTGGGAAGGAGAAGCTGTTTAATTGAGCTAGAACGCTTTGTTTGAGCGAAAAGTTGGAGAATAGGTCCCTCATGACCTAAGATAACAGCTACAACCGTCCCCATCCCTTGTTTCCACGCATATTTATGAATATACCCATTTTAGGGCTGAATTAGATGCTTTTCCCCAACTTTTGCATCATAGATCTGAATCAATGTTGCTGCTATGGTTTCCAAAGATATATTTCAGTCTATTACAACTATATTAAGCTTATTTATCCTTTTAAGGCTGCAATACAGTTAATGTATTGCTGAATCCCTGTTTTGGGAATATTACCTTTCAATAGGTTCTATAGACAGAGTCTGCACAAGGGCCAGCTAGCCTCTGGATATCACCCTCTTTTTAGAGGTGAAATATCCAGTAAATTCCCCTACATTCAATCTCTGGAATAGATCCGGTTGTTGATTGGCAATGCTTCTGAAAAAGGAACCTCATTTGTAGGATTCATGAGCAGTTCCTGAAAAAGGAACATTACATTCTACTACAATTATTATAAAGTATTTCGGCCATTGTATTCACCTCTAACCTCACAATTTAGGGGGAATATGTTACAGGATAAATGACCTCCTCATCAACTTAGAGGAGAAGGTAACATGGAAGGAAGAAAATGACCCAGACAAGACCCATTTTTGCCAAGGTAATGCACCCCAAGAACAACTAGGCAGAGTTATAACGCACCCTAGCCATGCAAAGGGAGCGTTAATTCCTAGGTTAATGCTCTGTCTTGCCTAAGGGGTAGCGTTATCCGTGTTTGAATGTGAAAAGGGAAATATCTTCTAGAAAACTGACTGGCATTTCCAGCTTTTCCTCAGAAAGAGTTAGTTCAAAAATAGAAACTAATGGCACAAATATTTTATTAGAAATTCCAAACATAATTGAACTCTTATGGAAGGAAAAAGAAAAGAAAAGCTAGGATGCATCTAGATATTTCCCGATTTGAATTGGTTTAAAGAGTTGGAAAGTTTTTCCCTCTCCATTCCTATAAATTGGAGGTGTGGGATCTTGGTCTAAGGTTGAAGGTTTGATTATATGTGGAGAAGAATACCATTGTTGTTTCGGGGAAAATCACCCTAGAGGTTCGTTGGGCCAAAACCTCCACAGAGCAGGGAATGCTATTCAGAAGGACTCACACACAACCATACTTGAATGCAAAAAACTAGATAACAATGATAGCAGAACTCACCCGTAGTCCTACGTTCGATGTAGATCCTGCGGGGTCCAAACCCCCAGCAACCTTTCTTCCTCCTTCAACCTGGAAAACAAGAAAGAACATGCACGGAAACCTAGTTGTACAGCATATATTTCTCCTAAACGTTAGTGTAATCCATGTGAAATATGATATAAACGATAATAAATGCTTAATAATCAATCTTTTCACATATACAAATAGATACTAACACAGAAGTTTAGGAACAAGATGGTTCTTCATTATTACGAACAGCATGTACAGAAGCAAAGAGTGGAGAGATCACTTGAATCCTTCCATGATCTTCGAGCAGACCGTCGTCCGGATCCGTCCCGCCCTTGCCTCACTAAGATACTTTCAAGACTTGTGCACTCGAGATGGCATATAAACGGATGAACATCTCCAGGAAACAAGGGTTTCCTGTATAAATCTGGGAAAGTGCAGGAGGCATGGGGAATCAGACTTGAATTGGGATTCCAACAGAGTATAATATCTATAAAATTTCTCTCTCCCTTAGGCCATGCACATGAGGGGCTTTTATACTCCCTCAAAGTAGTTTCAATCAGTTGGAAACAGTTGGCCACATGCTAGGGTGGTTGAAATACTGGAGTAACCATCAACCCAGCGCGAAAATAGGGATTTTTTAATATTTTTTAATGATTTTAATGGCATACGCAGAAAAGTACATATGGACTCGCGTATACACGTGGAAAAGTCTGGGCATAACCGCGTATGGGAATTTTAACACTATTTTTTAGTGAATTTTGTTCAAGTCTGTAGGAATGGGTGCCCAAAGCCATAAAGACAATCATGAATCACATGAGGGTGAAAAATGATGCTATAACAGATGCCCCCTAATATATGAGGTCAAAAGGGGTACATGATGGCCGAAATGTATTATGCACATAGAAAAAACTTCGCAAGGACAAGAGAGGACTTCACCAGATTTCAGCCTGCCAAAAACCAATGAAAGAAAACAGAGAGTCAACTCATGCTGAGGCGGGCATACCCATGCTCAGTAAAAAATACATCATATGGAAAGTACATAATAGATCCAAAATGTATACAAGTATAGCTGAACTGAAAGTACACAATGAATCATCTGAGCATGGCCCGGAAGTACAAGTCAGAATCAATGTCTAAGTATCACATATATAAAGCTGATCAATGATGCTGAAACTGGATGTCTGATCATATAAGTAATTGAATCTCCAAGTACCGAATCATAAGAGGTGGAATAAATGGTACAATCACGCAACTTGGGAGCCAACATATAGGATGCTGCTGTACTGACACTGCAACATATAAGGGTGAACGACATCACTGGCAGAAACTGAATGGACTGTCAAAAGTGAACCGAAAGATGCTGATGCAACCCGAGGTCTTCACCGATCTCGATGGCACAATTCTACACAATGGGAATAAATGAGCTGAAGTCGACCATGTGAGAAATCGTTGGATTACCGGTCAATGATGAATACCGTTAACCAACGCGAGACAACCCACCAATAATGAAAATGAGTGTCAAGGTGCCCCAGTACAATCTAACAAGTGTGAATAAATGAGTTGAAGTCCAACACTTGAAAGAATCTACCAATCAGGAGGCAATGATGAATCCCCACTGTCGATAGCGAAGAGTCTGCCACTGATGACTGCAAACCCTAAGGTACTGACAAAAAGTCTCTAGACCTTATTCCCAAAGCAATGAGTCGGAGTCGATGGGAAAAGATCTGCTGGAAGGAAGGCATTAAGGCATCCCACATCAGTCCAGCGCGAGTGTAACCCGCAGGCCAAGATTTGGAAGGAATCGGACGAAGTAGAGTGACGGAACCAAAACCGAAGTACGTTTCTGACATGCACAAGATGAAGCTAGCGTACGGAAGAAACCCTCTAAACCAACCAATAATGAAAGCTGACACAGAGGCGAGAAATCCACCGATAGGGTCAAATGGAAATCAAGGTACTGCACGAATCCCAAGTGTGATAATGTGTGCTGACGTCGAACACAGGGGAAACCACTTAGTCAAAGACCCATAATGATGATCAAATGCTGAGCACAAGGTCACCTATCAATGATGGAAATAGGGCCAGGGTGCAGCTCTAGGTTTGCTCTCAGAGCAATGTGTCGTAGTCGATAAGAGACAAACCCGCCAACAAGAAGTCAATGGAGACCTTCTCAAACCAGCACGAGCAGAGGACCAAAACATCTGATGTGATAGAACAAGATACTGACAAGACCGGGAAGGCCGACTGAATAATGAGTCAAGAGACACCGCAGAATGGCCGACTCTGGTTAAACTTCCCTTGAACAAAAGCATGACTCGTGATGACCATGGCAGTAAAAAGTGACACTATATAAGTCTGTTATGCAGGAGGCAGAACAAACTCTCCATATGATTGGAAGAGATAACCAACCGGGGGAGGACTGACAAGTGAAACAAGGTAAAGGTTGAACCTAGGTCGAAACTAAAACCATCCCAAATGGAGGAAAGATATATAAGTGTATATTCTTTGTTCAAGGGCGACAAACTGACACTATACTGCCATCAAATAACGAAGTTACATCCCGTTCCCGCTCTTTTTGTTATATTTGATTTTTTTGTCTTTTTCATATAATAAGCCTGAAAAAGAATAAAAGAATGCTATGGTACAATGGATAGAACAAGTATCAAGAAACAGATGCACTAGTTCCTGGGATTGGAACGATCCTATGCTCAATGCAAGGTGGCGGAAACTGGTAAGCGATACTTAGAGGAATGTTCCATCCATGGGTAAAAGGGTGTCAAGTCGCGATAGCTAAGTGCATGCAATGGTTTAACTTGTACAGATAGACAAGGTCAAAATTTGGCTTAAACATTGAGTCCAAATGAAGCCGGCTAAAGGCCAGGATAAACAAGTAGCCAATATGCAATGCAGTAATACAACTCAACAACACCAGGGAGCCTCTAAGGTAATAGCCAGAAAAATGATAGTGAGGAAGAAGAAGAATGAAGCTTCAACACATAAGTCATGGCGGGACTAAAGAGGACTCCCGAGCCTACATAAAACGTAGCATGGGCAACAAGTGATAGCGAGGAACTAACTAAGAAGCCCATGTAAAGGAAGGCTCTACCACCAAGTCATGATTAAATAATCGACGAGTGAAATGGGTGTAATACTCATGACCTGATGGGATCGACCCTATGGAAAGTGATCAGAATGGAGGCTAGTATGCAAAATGCAACGGAAAGTGGATTCCCTAACCTATATGCCAGTGAAGATCATATACCTGCCATGACGGGTCAGCAGTCATGGATCAAAAACCGGGAAAAATCTCAAATTCGTCAAAATGTACTTGAAAATATACCAATCTAGGCACTTCCAAGCATCCGGGTTATGCATCTTAAGATAGATTGAAAAAATAAGCATAACAAATTTTTGCAAAATTTTTCAACTTTTTGGGCATAAATAGATAAATTACCTCATATTTGGTTCATTATTACATTGCTAATTTGGGAAAAAGTGCTCTGGAGAAAAAAAACCTCTTTCATCAAAACAGGAGCAACTGACCCTCAATCTTCACTGGATTTGTCAGGTAAGCTCATCAACCATCCTTGCTATTCATTTTGTCCGTTCATAAATTAAAATTTAGGAATCTTCACCATAGAATCTCTTGCTAAAAATTACGGGTTTGCGCATACACGGGTTGGTAATGACCAAGTCGCGTATACACGCAACTGTGCACAAATGAAGTCACGTATGCGCAACCCAAAAATCAAGAATGCGTAGCTAATGAACGAATTATTTAAATTTGACAGGATGACCATATCATGGAGAGAGCGTGAACACAATGCAATAAACAATGAAGTCATGCAGGACCAAGTATCACTGAATATTCTTCGGAATTGCGGATTGCTCAAGTTTTTCAAAATGCCAAATATGAAGAGTAATGCTCGGTTGCTCGAAATGCTTGTGAACTATTGGGAACCGGAAGAATACTGTTTCATTATAGATCAGATTCCCATACGCATCGAAGTGGAAGATATATATTTTATTACTGGACTCTCCCGGAGAGGGGAGCCAGTAGACTTGCACGGTAAGCCTTTGGGAGGGCTAACCGTGGAAGATTACGTCCATGTGTACTACGTAGAGGGTTCCAAGAAAGTTGGAACTCAGATTGCTATCAAAGATCTACGAGACTTGCACATAAAAATCCTCCTTTTTACCATTGGGAGAGTAGCAGGCTCAACTTCTCTACACCAGGCATCCAGGATGCAAATGAGTATAGCAGTGGAATGCTTAACTCATGTATATGATTGGTGCACGACTCTACTGATGAACATGAAGCAACAATTGACTTCAATCTGAAAGGCAAAGACAAAACATTTTGGATACGGTACAATTTTGATGACATTCTTCTTCGAAAATATTCCAGCGCTGAGACCTAGAGTGATCTCTACCATCAGTAGCCCGAGAGACCCAAGAATTGCCCACTGGGCAGACATGATGAAGAGATTGGGGGGAAATGAAGTTCCCCGGACCACTTGGGATGATGATTTCTTCCAATGGTGGAGAGAACAAATCATCGTTGTGGACGACTATCCCTATGTCGGGATGGACTTTCGTGGTGATCCAGATCTTGTCCTTCCACCAGGAGCAGCATGGGGTACAATCGGTAAGTTCACAATTTTTTGAATTATATAATTTTTTTGGATTTTTTCAATATGTATGAAAGAATGTGAAAAACAAACATGTTTTTGATTGGATTCAAAATGCCTTACAATTTAAAATGATCATGAAACAGATATTGGACCAGTTCGACCTGAGGGATGCCCACGACATAAGCGTCGCAGAGGCAAAGCGGATACAGTAGATCCAAACAGAACCCTCCAGGCTGTACAGAGGAACTTGGAGGGATTAACCTGCCAAGTACCTATGGTTGCAGTGGAAGATCTGCCTGAAGCCATCTAGAGACAGGTGGTAGGAGTACCCCGTGATTGGGTACGATTATTCCGCCGTGTTGCCACTGCGATCATGTTCTATAGGAACACAACTTCTGGGCAGGGACCTTAGGAGTAGATAGATATGATGTATCAGATGACTGTATATTTTTTGAGACTGAACATGATCGGGGGCATACGCCCAATTTTTTGTATGACCTATGGATCCAAATTTTGTATAGTTTTTTGAACACTCTGATGATATATATATAGCGATGTTTGATGTGATGTGACAAATGTATCAAAATGTATGATGTTTTTGATGATTAAATTTTATTGTATGGAATGATTAATGTGCCAATCAATTGCTTGATTAGCTAATGAGTCTGCCATCCAATTGTCAGCTCAAGGAATATGAATGAAAGTTAAAAATTGAAATGATCTTTGTAACAAACATACCCTCAAGAACAACCGGAGTAAAAATGGATCTCGAACCCGATAAGTATTGTTCAACTGCGACACCACCAGCTGAGAGTCCAAGAAAACTACCAACGAATCAACACCCAAAGATATTGCTTCCGAGAGTAGATAAACAACTGCAGTGTATTCTGCTATATTATTGGAAGCAGGACCAATGCAGACCCCTCTTGATACTAACAGCTGACCGGATGGATAATGAAGCACCCAAGCCGCAGAAGCTAAGTTCCGGGTGTGTCTACTAGCACCATCGGCGAAACCAAAATGACTCATGACATCCAACACAACCTGCCAAAGCAGATCAAAAACATCACCATCCCATCAAAGATCGAAAAATCAACCAGATATGTACAAAGCAAAACTACTATATACAAAAGCAACATGCCAGGCCGAAGCCTAGGCATAATACTTCTTCAAATAGAGCCCATTTCTGGGCTCTGGCAACTCGTTCCCTTCAAAATCAACCAAGGTATATGCTCCTTTCTTGAGGACTTTTTTAATGATAAAGGGGCCATACCACATAGACTTAAACTTTCCTGCCCCCAGGGCATATTTTTCTTGGGCATAGACCAAAACAAGGTCACCTTCCGAAAAAACCCTAGGCTTGACCGCCTTATCGTACTGAACTTTAACTCGGTTTTTATGCGCTTCATTCATCGTGGCGGCATCTCGACGCTGCTCATCGAGATGTTCCAGATGAAGGAGCCGTTCTTCAAGACTAGAAGTGTCAGGAAGAAGTTCAACAGCTAATTTAAGAGAAGGAATCTCGCATTCAATGGGAAATATGGATTCCAACCCGTGCACTAGCTGAAACGGAGTAAAGCCAGTTGCAGTTTTCACTGACGTCCTGTATGCCCAAAGTGCAGGATATAGCATAATATGCCAGTTGGATCGAGCTTTATCAATTGTCCTTTGAAGAATTATCTTCAAGGATTTATTCACGGCTTCCACTTGCCCATTGGCTTGAGGATAATACGGAGATGAATGCTCCTGCCGAAAACCCAATTTGAGAGCCAACTCAGCCATCATGCTATTCTGAAAATGACTGCCATGATCAGTGACAATCTCTCTAGGAATACCAAAACGAGCAATAACCTGGTTAAAAAGAAAAAGAGCTGCAGTCTCACCATCATTCCCAAAAGTAGGCATAGCCTCGACCCACTTCGTAAAGTAGTCTACTGCTACAATAATGTACTTGTGACCTTTAGCTGAAGGCGGGTTACAAGTAGTATAATCAATACCCCACTTTGTAAAGGGACCGACAGTAATGACTGGAAAAAGCGGAGCTGGATGAGCGCACATTTTTCGAGTATAAACTTGACACAGATGACACTTTTTGACTGACTCCATACAATCCTTGAAAATCGAAGGCCAAAAGTACCCAGCACGCAAGATCTTTTGGGCTGTAGCAAGCCCAGATAAATGACCACCACAAGCTCCACTGTGGCAATCATTCAGCACAGCCTCAGCTTCTTCGAGAGTTAAGCAGCGTCTCAGGATTGAATCAACCCCTCAACGGTATAAAGCATCACCAATGATCAAGTAATTCTTAGCCAAGTGACACAACTTACGACGCTCATCTTTCAAAAAAGTAGAGGGAAACTTCGCAGTCTGAAGATACACAATGATATCTCCATACCAAGGATCCTGTGGAGAGATAAGAAACAAATGTTCATCCAGGAAGGATTCATCATAGACTATCTCTTCCCCACAGGGCAACTCAGAGATCAATTCCGCGAAAACCAATGATTTCTTGGACTTGGTAGACATAAACTCAAGATCAAATTCCTGCAAAATCACAATCCATCTATTGTATTTTCCCCCAATCACTCGCCTACTGAGGACAAACTGAAATGGATTGGCTGCTGCCAAAACATAAGTTTTTCATAGAATAATGTAATGTCGGAGTCGCTGCACAGCATGAACAGCTGCCAAAGCTAACTTTTCTATCGGAGTGTACCAGAGTTCAGGTCCTACCAAGCCTCGAATAAGATAGTAAATAACATGCTCTGCAAGAGCATCATCCTCCTGAACCAGAACCATACCAATAGTAGATTCTACTACTGCAAGATACAAAAGGAAATCCCTGCTATAATCAGGTGGACTCAATAAAGGAGAAGAGGTCAATGCTTTTTTCAAAGCATCGAATGAGCGTTGAGCGAAGTCATCCCAAAGAAATGGAACTCCCTTCTTCAACAATCTCATAAATCCCTTGGTAACTTCAGCATAATTTACGATAAATCTCCGAAGAAAATTAGACTTTCCTTGTAGACTTTGAAGTTGACGGATAGAGGACGGGGGAGGAAACCGAAGTATTACCTCAACCTTGAAGGGATCTACCCTATTCCCTTCCCTAGACACAATGAATCCCAATAACCGACCGGATGTAACCGCGAAAACGCAATTGTTCGGATTCAATCTAATATGATAGAAACGACATCGTTCAAATATTTGCCGGAGGTGAGCAGGATGATCCATCCTCTTTCGAGAATGAGCAACTAAATCATCCAAATACGCCTCGATAATATTTTTGATGTCGTGGAAGGCATATGACATGGCCCGCTGAAAGGTAGCCCCAGCATTTTTAAGACCAAAAGGCATCTTCTTGTATGCAAAAGTACCCCAGGGACAAATAAAGGCAGTCTTATGCTGATCTTCAGGACGGATAGTAATCTGATTATATTCGGAGAAACCGTCCATGAAGGAGAAAATCTCATTACCGGCACACTCGTCAATGATCTGATCGATAAATGGTGTGGGGTAATTATCTTTAGGACATGCTTTATTAAGGTCTCTGAAATCAATGCAAACTCAAATTGTTCCTTGTTTTTTATCTACGGGAATAGGGTTTGAAACCCATTCAGTCAAAGGAACAGGGAAAATGAATCCCGCCTTAAGCAGCTTCTCAACCTCAGCTTTGATAGCTGCTGCCTTCCTAGGATTGACCGGACGAAGTTTTTGCCTCACAGGCTTAGCATTTTCGTAAGTCTTGATCTCATGCTGGAAAATAGATGGATCTATACCAGGCATTTCCTCATAAGACCAAGCGAATACATCCCTATACTTTTTAAAGAGCTCGGTGTAAATCTGAATCTCTTCACGGGAACATTCAACTCCAATAAATACATTCTCCATAATATTGCGATCCCTGGAAATGTTCACCAGGATAGTAGGAGAATTCACAGCCATTTTCCCTTCAGCATAAACCTGTGTTGGTGCTAAAGGGTTCAGGACTGGGTGAACAGGACAAGGAGACGGAGGACTTGGAAAACTCGTTTCAACTGCTCTAAAATCAGGTGAAAGGTAAGACCGATGATGCAAATTATCCCACAGTCTATCTATACCAGTCATAGCTTCCAGGATGGCCTCTTCAGATGGAAGAGTGGTATCAAGGCAATCCTGGGCAGAAGAAGAACTAAGTGCCCAAGCCGGAGCCACATCTCCATCCAACTCTTCCGGTGAGAGAGGAGCTGGGATGGATTCTTTAGAGTCAACAATAGACTGATAAGAAATCTCAGCTGCAGACATTGGAAATGCCATTCCACCCACTTGACCTTCCGCTAATGTGGTAGTAGGGGAAGGTAAGGTCCAAGGGTCCGAAAAATAATGAGTTCTGAAGAACTCTCCTCGAAGAGGAGCCTTGGAGGATGAAATTGCATTAATATGAACCGTAGGAGGAGGAATATCGAAAGTACCCATCAAGGAAGAATACATTCCAACCCCTAAATTCTCAACAGGCACTTTAGTATTATCCAACTTTGGAACAGTTGAGTCAGTAGACGCATTCGGGTCTACAGGAGGACAGTCCAGTTGGTCCACTGTAACAATCCTCCCTTCGTGAGGGAAACAAATAATCTGAAATAATGAGGATGCAATGGCATCCATCTCATAAATCCAGTTTCTCCCCAACAGAAGGTTGTAGTCCAAGCTTGCATCAACTACCTCAACCTCTATATTCACAATTTTTCCCCCAACACAGATAGGCAAAGCTGGGACAATACCATGCGGTCTGTGAGAATGTCCATCAAACGCCGTCAGAAGAGTGGTAGATGGAACAACTTTGGGAGATCCAATCATCTTCCAACATGTGAGAGACATCACGCATGTGGAAGCACCCTCATCAACAACCGTCCGAAAGATATTTCACTTCCGGTACAATGATTTAATATGAAAAGCCATATGATGGGGGAGTCTCTTCTTAAAATTAGTCATATCAAATGTAATCAGAAGAGAATTTTTTGAATCAATAGCCCCAATGGCAGTGAGCAAAGCACTGCGTTGAGCCGGACAAGGCTGGAGCACCTCTAAAGCTGACATAGCACAAGGACTCTGCGTAAGATCTTCCACAATAGAGTAGTTCTGGGCAGCCCTAGTGTTTGGATTAATCGTTGAATGCTTAGTAGATGCTTTGGGCATCCGAGGTATAGGCTCAACAGTAGGCCTTGTAATGTGAAGCGGCTCAGTAGCATCAGGAGCATCCTTAGCTTTTGAAGACTCTTCTCCGCCATAATCACGGGATCTCGTAGCGACATCCACCTGAGCACTCATCATGAATATGTTCGATGGAATTTCCCCTTCCTGGGTGCCCCCAGAGGAAGCCCCAGGATTTTGATTTGTGCCAACAACTAGTTGTTTCCCTTGGGGAAAAGGGTTTGTTAACACAGCCTGGGAACTGGAAGAACTCTGCTGAGCTAACAAGCATTGCACATCTTTAATTTTAGGGCAAAGGTGCGTAAGATGGTCTCCAGCACACAGCTTGCATGGAAACTTCACTTTCTTTTTATCCTTTTGACCCTCACCAACATGCTCGTTGGTTTTATTCGCATTACCCTTCCCATTATTGCCCTTTTTCTTATTATTTCGTCCCTTCTTGTTCCCTTCGGATTGTTGATTTCCTTTGGGATCGAAATTTTGGACAACATTTATCGATAAAGATTGGGAAGGCGATGACTCAGCAGGCACAACCTGACCAGAAGGAGCAGATTGCAAAGACAACTGCCGCAATTGAGTAAGCAGGCTGGCTGCACCACTATTGATCGACCTAATAAGTCCATTACCATGAAAACCAGGCCCAGTTTTGGATAAATCTAATTTGGAGCGAGGAGCATTGGGAAAATATTTATGAAGGACCCCAGACTGAGAATATATCAGTTCCAACTGCTGGGCCCTAAAAATGGCCTGCTCCTTAGAAAATACCCCAGACAAGGATACATCCTTAGAAATGTCTGACTGCAGAGATTTCAGAAACCATTCCAAAAGGAATTCTCCTGGAATATGAGCTTTAATAAGCCTCTTCCCTCACCGCCATTCCTAAATATGGTCAGAAATGTGGGTTGCGTCGTCCTATTTAAAATTAGCCAGGATTTCAATTCTGGCATCATAACGGACGGACAATTGGAAATGGTTTAGAAATGTAACAGCCAGTTCTCCAAATGTAGCAAAACTGCCCCCAGTTAGCTCAATATACCATTTGGCAGCATTTCCAGTTAGGGTGCATTGAAATAATCTCAACCTAATCGAATCATTGATCAGGGAGTTCGAAGAACACCATAAATGGAAGGTGGTGATGTGATCAGCCGGATCCTCGCCATTCTTGCCTTCAAACTTTGGAATGTCTGAAGGAATTTTGTTCGGGATTGGAGGCCACCCCGAACTGTACCGGATCGGATCATTAGTCAATTTCGACAGATTTGGCAAGTTTAACGTTGCCGGAAAAGGTAAGCGAGGCAGAGCCTGAGGATTCCATCTTTGATAGGATGAATTCCCAACATTCTAAAAAGGATACCCTAGATTTGATGAGGCACCAGGTTTCCAGAAAGAACTCATAGAAAAAGGAGAAGAACCTCCTCCCAACGCAGAGTTACCAAAGACCGGACCAGTTCCCCCCACTGAAGTATGAAATGAAGAGGAAAGCCCCTGATAGGGGTTCCAGGCATTAGAAAGAGAGGAAAAGGTCTGATAAGCACTCGACAAAGGGAAAGAAGCATTCCCTTGGTGACCAGCGTAAAACTCATTCCCTGCCCCCGCTGTAGTGAATATAGGGTTCCAACCTGTAAAAGTAGTCGAATTCTTACCTCTAGACCAAGGGTTGAAACTCTGGGCTTGAGAAGTAAACGGAAAGGACCCTAAAGAAGGATGCGAACTAGGAATATGTCCAGTTCCAAAGGGGAACCCTTGAAAAGAAGCTGATCCACTAGCCATGGAAGACATGGGTGTAGATGCAGCTGCAGCAGCGGAAAAGGAAAAAGAAGGAATCCCACTAGTGGGCATTCCAAAACAAAAGGGACCAGATTGGGAAACATGTGCTTGGGTGAAACCAGAGCCAAACACAGTAGAACTAGAAGCAATTGAAGATATAGAAATAGTGCCCCCTCCTTCAACAGAAGTAGGAGTCTGAATTCCTGCAGCACTCACAGCAAAAACCGCGTTCCCAGTCATGGCCATCGAAAGGTATGAATAATACGGAGGATCTTCTGGTCTCTCTGACTCAGGTTCAATGTATTCAACAATGAATGGATAATCAGGAGGAAGAGGAGATGGAAGTGACACAGAGGGTTCAGGTACTTCCTCTATTTGAACCTCTTCTTCCTACGGAAATAAAACTCGCGAGGTGAGCGGAGCGCTCCTCTCGGAACCAACACCAGAATCAGCTATGAAACCTTCAGACCCTTGTGGAGGATCTCTCTCCACTGCGTCAGACATCACAGGGTGGTACCCACCTACTAAATCACTCCTACGCCTTCTTGAAGAAGGCTCTGAACTCTCGGGAGATAACCCCCATATTCTCCTCGATCAACGAGGCGCTTGATCAGCCACTTTAACAAATTTTAATTAGACTCAAAAAATATAAAGCTAAGCAAGCTAGGAGCAAAGAGCACTCACTACAAAAAATAATCCCTGAGATACAATCAAGCAAATAGCCTTCGGGTATTTCTGCTCTGGGTGATTAGGACCGGACACCAAAATACAAGAAAACGAAATATAGGACCTCCCAAAAGTAGTCTGGGATAATTACGGCCCAGGCCTACTAGCGAAGGTAATAGAAACAGTTACGCCGACCTCCTAATGACAGCCTTTGCCGGCACAAGTACCCAAGCTTCGCAAGGGCACCCCCCAGAAGTACTGCTGAAAGTGATACGACGTCTGGCTCAGGTACCACGGGTATTCCCCCCCGCAGTCACCTATGTGAAACCTAGGAGTGGAAACTATGGGCACCAATCCGTGTCAAAAGCCGGGTGGAACGGTCTTGAGGTCATATTCAGCAAATCAGAGAGGGGGTATCTCTCTTCTCAGCCTTCACTTCCCCTCGCGCTTGACTCTCTAGAGGAGAGCTTTCCCGGTCCACCTAACGGAGTTGGATTTTGCTCAATTAATCAACTTCTATGTTTTGTTCGAGCGGCCTTGGAGAGTTAACTCTCCACTCACCTAATACAAGGCCCTACAAGCTAGCTAGTTGGTGTATGACACTTAAAAAACTTGCTAGTTGCTTTTAAATTATATCGCTTATTTTAATTGGTTGTTATGTTAAGTCAAAGGGATACGGAAATGAAACTTGTGGTGTTTTGACGCAGAAAAGAAATTAATAAAAACCAAACTACATGCAAATGCAGTAATTGTCTTTCGATGAAAAGAAACTTCTACACAGGTTCTACGAGACTAAAAATTTTATTTTTCTTTCCAGATAACAAACTTCACACTCACAAAAACTATGAAAATGACTAAATTCTTAAGTGCACCTGATGCAAATCACTAAGAGCATGCAAATTCTAAGATGCAAAATCTACTAAAGCAGAGAGAAATTTCCCAAAGATCCTTCAGTTTTATCTCTTTTTGGTTGTCCAGAAAGCTAGTTCCCAAAATCAGAAAATCTTAATATAAAGACACCAAAACGCTTGAAACAAGAGGGAGAAACCAATGACAATTCCTTTCCAAAATCAAGTCAAAAACCAAAAGCAAGAAACCTCAACAAAGCTTCAACAGATATAACAAAACAAAAACAAAAATCCCAAGCCAAACAACTCTGAATTTCAAGCAAAAACTTCGAAAATTCTCCAAATCTTATAGGGCTAGCTAGTAGCAAGATTTATATGAGCACAAGAAGACAAGAAACTCAATCACTCAGCCTAGAAGAATAGTACAACCTTGCAGCAAACAAAAACTTCAAAGAACCAAGAAATACTCTTCAAAAATTGCAACAAGACCTAGTCAACTGAACTCAAGAAAACCAACCAAGAAATGGGCAAAAATCGAAGTGCAAAGCAAGACACAAAGGTAGGAAAGAGTAAATGAGCAGAGGCTCTCTATTCTGATAAAGCAGAACAGCCAAGAATCCCCAAAAAGAGATCTTGGTACTCGACCCAGAAATGCAAGCACAAGAAACAAGATTTGCCAAATAAGCTAGTTTTCAACCAAACAAGAGGGAGAAAGGACGCAAGACCACTTTCAACACAATCCAGAGGATACAAAGACACTGTAGAAACAGGCCTCCATAGGCAGACAAGACTAAAAAGCCAAGAAACCTAAAATTTCAAAATTGACCCAGATATACGCGACTTTACAGTTTTGAAACAAGCGTGCATACGCGACTGTGTTAAAGGAAACACGTGTATACGTGACTCCCTTTAACAAAAACTGTGTATATACGCGTCTGTGTGCAGAAAAACCCGCGTATGAAAAAGTAAATAATGAAAATTAAAAAAGATCAAGCCTAGATAAGGAATCAGGTCTTCAGTCTGACTGAGAAAGAGTTAACTGGACTGGAAATAAAAGTTAAAACTGTTGGAAACCTATCAAACAGCTGAAACCACCCAACAGGGGAATCATAAGAATGTGGTCCCTAGCGGAGTCGCCAGTTCTGTTTCAGGGAAAATCACCCTAGAAGTTCGTTGGGTCAAAACCTCCACAGAGCAGGGCATGCTATTCAGAAGGACTTACACACAACCATACTTGAATGCAAAAAACTAGATAACAACGATAGCAGGACTCACTCGTAGTCCTACGTTCGATGTAGATCCCGCGAGGTCCAAACCCCCAGCAACCCTTGTTCCTCCTTCAACCTGGAAAACAAGAAAGAACGTGCATGGAAACCTAGTTGTACATCATATACTTCTCCTAAACGTTAGTACAATCCATGTGAAACATTATATAAACCATAATAAATGCTTAAATGATAATATTTTCACACATACAAATAGATACTAACACAGAAGTTCAGGAACAAGATGGTTCTTCATTATTACGAACAGCATGTACAGAAGTAAAGAGTGGAGAGATCACCTGAATCCTTTCACGATCTTCGAACAGACCGTCGTCTGGATCCGTCCCGCCCTTGCCTCGCTAAGATACTTTCAAGACTTGTGCACTCGAGATGGCATATAAATGGATGAACATCTCCAAGAAACAAGGGTTTCCTGTATAAATCTGGGAAAGTGCAGGAGGCACGGGAATTCAGACTTGAATTGGGATTCCAACAGAGTATAATGTCTATAAAATTTCTCTCTCCCTTAGGCCATGCACATGAGGGGCTTTTATACTCCCTCAAAGTAGTTTCAATCAGTTGGAAACAGTTGGCCACGTGCTGGGGTGGTTGAACTATTGGAGTAACCATCAACCTAGCCCGAAAATATGGATTTTTTATATATTTTTTAATGATTTTAATGGCATACGTGGAAAAGTACATATGGACTCGCGTATACACGCGGAAAATTCTGGGCATAACCGCGTATGGGAATTTTAACACTGTTTTTTAGTGAATTTTGTTCAAGTCTGTAGGAATGGGTGCCCAAAGCCATAAAGACAATCATGAATCACATGAGGGTGAAAATTGATGCTATAACAATTGTTGTAGTGTGAGGTTTGACGATTGGCGAGGTTCATTGAGGACTCTTTGCCTTGAGCATCATCACACTCGGAGATAGAGAAAGAGAGAGAGGAAATGGAAGACTAAGGAGGGCTTGGTACAACTGATGGTTGTAATCCTCCTTTTTATAAATCAATAGAACTGTATATGTTTTGTCCATTCGATGCATCAATGTCACATTTGTTGTTCATTTGTATATGTAGCATGATATGAATGGCTTAGATCTGCATAGTTTAATGTCAGTTATATACTAGTTTAATTTTTAGAAAGATATACTATTGTGGGGATTACACGGGTACTTTGATTGGTTGCAGGATCTGGATTTGGAGCTGGTGAGGAAGGAATTCTACCCCGCCGCTTAGCGCTCTCCATAGGATTTGTTGTCCAAAAAGAGGTAATCATTCCAAATCTTGCTTTGTCAAATATATATTAGTATGAACATGTATGCAGTACCTTTGGAACTTTATAGCTAATCTTACAGTCTGCCTCGGGCACCGGAAAGCCCTGAGAGGGATATTCTATAACCACCACCCAAGAATATTACCCTATAGCATGGCTCTGTGTTGGCTTTGCATAGGTGCTATGTTTCCTCTACTAATACTACTTTTTTTCTTCCTTGTTGTGTATTCTCCAGCTCAGGAATAGACTTTCCCAACCAGAATTATTGCCCCAACCAGAATTATTGCCCCTCTCAATGTAGAATCTCTAGATCGATATTTCCTCTGAGCACTGCTCACTTCAGAAATTCGATCTCTTGATCCTTTCTCTATCTCGGTGTTTTTTCCAAATGACCCTTCAAGTCCTTCTTATAATCTTCTTGTTGAAAATTCAACGACTAAGATCAAATCTCTAATGAACGACTAAGATTAGCTTTTGACTTGATATCCACCTTTTCTAGAATATTTGCACTCTGTTTTATTAATACCCTTTAATTATTTTATTTTCCTAAGTTTAGACTTAGGGTCCCTTTAAAAATAATTAATTATTTCAATAAAACTCATTATGAGTGGAATTTTCACAAACGATTTTTGGGTTCTCTAGAATACATGTGTCTAAGTCTCCTTGCCAAATTTGAGATTTAGAGCACATCTGATGCTAATAAAATCAACACTCCCTCTTAGAGAGGAATGTGCTCTAGGAATACCCCCAGCTGAGTATTGATTTGATTCTGCAACATCTCCCTCTATGTTGTTGATGTCTTACACTACTTCCCACCAACTCTATGAAAACGCTACATCTGTACTGCTGTTGTCACTGCCACTGTCAACACTACATATGTACTGCAACTCCCTCTAAATTTATGGATGCGAGCTACTATTGACTCTACCACTACCAACTGTTACTGCACTACAATGTTGTTGCTTATTGCAACAGAAAAAACATCCAAAACTTAACAAGTGTTCAGAATGACGCATCTCGGTATTGAAGATCTAACTATTTCTAGTCTCTATAATGACCCTCTGAAGTTGTTGTGCTACTACTTACTCTGTGTTGTGCCTCACTACATCATTTCCAAATCTTCTCTGCACTGTTAAGACTCTGGTGATGCTAACCACTGCATTTTCACGTCTGCACTCCTCTGTAACTTGGACTCGTCCATCCTGCTACTTCTAATATGGGCTCCCGTAGCAAGGTATTGATCAAAGAGGTGGATTCCTCAAGGATCCTACCTAGCATGTAGCTCTCTAGTTCTATAGCTCCAAATCACCCCAACTCCCTCCTAGCGATATATGAAAAATCATGGTGAACTCCTCCTCATCGATCCTTGCATATGTAGCCTACGAATCATGCTTTTCGTCTTTGTCTCTCTTCTTGAGAGGACACTATGTGGCATAATGACCCATCTCACCACACCAGAAGCATTTGATCTTATAAAGGTCCTTATTCCTCTTGTGTTGCTCTTGTTTCCCCTTTGATGCAAGAGCCACTTTATCCTCCTCCTCCTCCTTTTTCCTCCCACTATTGTTTTTTCCCTCAAGTTGACACTTGAGTTAGTCCCTCCTCATCTTTTCTTGCTAAAGAGCTGCCCACATTGACTCCCAATCTGGGAATTTCTCTTTAACCTGGATGCTCTGGAAAAAGACCTGATAGTATTTGGATACTGAGTTGAGGGCCAATCTGACCATCTCTCTTTCTTGAGGATCTTATCCCACAACTGCCAATTGATCTCGGTTCTCTTGAAGTCTAACTAGGAATGGATCAATGTGCTCAACCTTTTGCATATTGGTAGTCTGCGTCTTATCCTCCAGATACATCTTCCACTACTCAGAAGATCCTTGATATAGCTTCTCCAAGTCCTTCCACATTTCTCTAGTTGTAACTTTGATAGCTATGTAACACACGACATGATCCCTCACTCTATTAAGGATTAGGCACTTTGCCTTAGCCATATTCTTCTTGTAATCCTTAGAGGATCTGCATATGTTGTAACAACCACCACACCTTCGATGAATAGTTTTATATCATGCTCATCCAGTAGGAATTTGATCCTTTCCTGCCAAATCACATAGTTGGAAGCTCCCTCCAACCGATCTTGATCTCTCATCCCACTTGTTGCCTTCTCTGACGACTGAAAAAAAAATGTCGAACTTTCTCCCTCTCTCTCCTTTGCACATCTTTTGCCTAGCCTATACACTCCCTGTTGCAGATGGTAGATCTTCCACCCAATATTGCTGCACAATTTTGAAAAATAGAATTCCCCAGCTAGGAATTCCCCGAGGAAGAAAATTCCCTCTGTTATCACCAAATTGAACTTGATTGGCTGCTTATCAAACAACTCAGTGTAACTATTTCAAACCACTTCTAACTGAAGATTAGCCTCTTTAGTTTGAGAGGGATCTCTCAAGGGGATTTTATGATTTTGAATAATGATGGTAATAGATGGCTAACTATATGAAATTGTAACTTGTTTTTTATGATTATCAAACAACTCAGTGTAACTATTTCAAACCATTTCTAACTGAAGATTAGCCTCTTTAGTTTGAGAGGGATCTCTCAAGGGGAGTTTATGATTTTGAATAATGATGGTAATAGATGGCCAACTGTATGAAATTGTAACTTGTTTTTTATGATTGCATGTTGAAAAATGCAGGCATGCTACCATTGGGCTTATGGATTCAACAATCATTAGTCTTAGTGATAGTGATTCTTTACATGGAAGTTGAGGCAGATAGAGGTTTTTAACAATAGTAACTCACACACACAACATAGGAAAACATAGTCATTTCATCACTAAAATAAGTCAGAGCATAATGTTATGAATTCTGAGTAATTAGAGATGAAATATACTGTAAGTAATAAACATAAAATAAATATCAATAAGATATCAAAAACCTCATGAGAATCTCAGGTCTAGAAAGAAGAATGTCACTTTGTATTACTGATATTGGTCAAAAACATACAAGCAAAAATTTGGTGCAAATGTTCTCCAACCCTTCACTAATTCTATGTTTTGTCTATAAATAGACATTATTTACGATAAGGATGATCTGCCTGGTGGATAAATCCTCGAATTCTCCTATGACACCTTTCATAACGTCTGAAATCAATAACTTACAATAGAAAAATGACAACTACCTTTTAAAAAAACCAACTCCTAATAGGACTCTATCTCCTATTTATTACATTGCTCTATCTTATCTATGAAATAGTTACATGATGGTTACATAAAAAATATCACATGCTCAAAGGACACACCAAGTTCACCACCACTTTACATATTTAAAACCCACCTAGGTCTATGGAACATAACCCTGCTTTTCAGGAATGGGTGACCTTCATCTTCAACGTTGTTTTGAATGATGACATGGCTGCATGGCACTCCATTTGAGTCATAAATATCTGCTAGTAAGGTCCTCTAACATGCTGGATGTCTCCAGCTGGAAAAAACTGCTTTTAAGATGCTCAAAATCCTTCAATAATTACTCGCTACGAAAACAAGACAATCTCGTAGCGAGTTTTAGTAGCATGGGAAAAGTGGCTTTTCCATCCATCCTCTTCAATTCTTTGTTGTTCCATCATGTTAATCATGTCATGAAACCTTACCACCATGGATATCGCTCCTTAAAACATTTAAAAACTTACTTTAAATGAAAAAATACACCTATAGGTTTTTTTGTAGCGTATTTCTGGCTTCAAGCCTGAGGTATGGTATGAAACTGTGTAGAAACCCAAAAATTTCCCCTTTCAAAATTGTGTTAAAAAACTGACCTCCAGCAGTAGAATTTTGATTCTCTGAATGTTATGAACCTCGTAAGGCATATTCCATCTCAAATTATTACTCATGTGGTGTTTCTTCCTCATTTACAATCAGTTGGCTAATGGGCTCTTCTACCACTGTCATCTTCAAACCTTTCTTTTCCATCGCCTCATGAATCAGATCCAATTGCTCTTGGAGATCTTTCACTTGGTCCTTCAATGCGCTATTCTTGGATTGTAAGTGCAGGTTTACCTTTTTTATGTGCTTGACCTCTCCTCTTAGTGTCTGAGTCCACTTTATCAGCTTTTCTGTATTTTCCAATGTCTTGAGACACTTGTGACTTGATCTTCCCAAATTTTCCTCATTTTTTCAAACCGAACCCTTTCAGCTCTATGCTTCTTTGCTTCTTTCTTCAAAACTGATATCTCTTTGCCTGCCTCTTTCAAATTCTCCTTAAGGGTTTCAATTTCTGATTTTTTAGTGATTTTCTCTTTACCCTTATTTTGTTTGATAATGAACTCTTCTTTTGTAGGTGAAGAGTGATCTATGATGCTTGATGGCTGGGCAGTTTCAATGATCTTTTTAATCTCATTGCTACTTTCCATAACCTTCCTTGCATGTTTGGTTATTGGCTTTCTAGGTTGAAACATGAAACCATCATCATCACCTGCAAACTCTAATTTTTTAGCTATCTTGCCTTTTTTTGGCTTTATTCCTCCATATTCAACATATTGAGCTTGGAAAATGGGAGTTTCTTCAATGTCAATTGCATGCAAGATGTCTTCTAAGTTTCATTTAGCCACTTTTTGGCTTCTAGTAACTCTCTTGCTGCTTTTTTTGCTAACTATTGGCTTTTGTTTTGCAGGTGTTTTTTTAGGTGTATGAATCTTCTGCAAAGGCTCTATCTCCATGCTCATTGGTTCTAGTGGGGATGATCTATTCCCTTCTTCAACTTTCTCTACCACTGTTGGTGATGAAATATTTCTAGGTTTGGAAACTCTTTTAGGAGTGACAACATCAACTTCAAAACCACTCATGACCAGAAAGGAGGTCCAATCTCTGTCTAGTCTCTTCAACTCCTCTAACACCAACAAATTAATCAAACCGTGATGAAAGAGAGAAGTCTCATTGCCTTCTGTTTTGACTTGAACCTTATCTGACATTTTACCTAGAATTATGTATAAATAAAAGGGCAAGTCAAGTGACCTCTTACCCACAAAATGCAGAAGAAGCGTAAGGTGGTAGGAGTAGACCATGTGAAACCTTCCATCACAGGTAAAATACTTCTAAATGATCATCAACAACTTTCAATATTTGTCCTTCATGAAACTCCTAGGTATGGAATTTGTAAGATCAATTTCACTATGCTCTGGTTTGATGAACTCTTTTCAATCTTGCATGGTGAACTTGATGCCTTTAAAACACTGTTACCCTCCTCTAGGGATTCCTGTTGCTGTTGAAATGTTGTCTGGTGTCAATGTAAGGTTCAACATTACCACTTTTGAATTTTTTCTAGTGAAACTGTTAGCAAAATCCTGGGAAACCTGTAGATGGCAACCCTACAATCTTTGACAGAATTGCAAGCAACCTGTTCTTATGAAAATTTCCATGGTCATTGGGTTTTCATTGAGAAAATTCATGTCCATGGGCTCATACCTATGGCAGTGACCACCTTTGTTTGTTTTCTTCCTTGCAGCCATGGTGACTTTATATCTTCTAAACCTCACTTTCTTGATGACACCTGCAACCTTTGAATCTTCCATCAACCTACTTGGCTCGATGAAGCAGCTCTCTAGAAATCCAATAACATGCAAAGATAAAGCAGAGTATGACAAAAAGACTAATTGGGTAATGTTTTATGGTTTAAATGACAACTCATGCCTTAATCATGACACATGCATGCTAAAAAGGGTAATAATGACCTCAGAGTTGGCTTTGTATGTTTAAATTAACCCTAACAGACTCGAATGACCTCCACCCTAACTCCTCCAATCATGAACTGACACTTTGCATCGAATTTGACAAGATAGTCAGAAAAACAAATTTTCGTAGTGTATCTAGTTTATTCTCTATCAGTTTCTCTATGAAACTATAAGGCAATTTCATAGCGAAAATTGTTGTTTTGCAGTATAAAACGCTACAAAAATTTGTAAAAGTGGCTTAAGTGTCATTTTTAAATTTAAATGCTTGGGAAATGGAAACTGAAACCTTATTATGACTGATGGGACATGACCTGACCTGAATGGAGGTGGACTTGAACCTTAGGATAGGTTAAACATGTAAAAAATGAAATTTTCCTACACCAACTTGAAAGGCTTAAGGATACCTTTGATAAATGAACTATATGACCATGTCAACTAATGTTTCACATTTTATGAGTGATAACACCCTCAAAGTGTCTCAAGATCTCTCTTCTAGCATTTTTTGCACCAGCAATCGTTGTTATGAAAAAAATTGCGTCCCTCCAGCTACTGATCTGCGCATATTTGTTGCGCTGCTCCCTCTGCCTCTGGAAAACTATAAACTAGAAAAATCATAACTCTCTGTTAGCTCACTCAGAGAGATATTTTCCTTGTTGATCTAGCCCTCCTAGCTTGGACTGCGCACTTCACTGGGAAATTTATTTTCTTCTTATGCAACTCTTTGATCCCTGTTTTCTGCTACAACATTAGATCTGTTGGATTTTCTCTCTTGCTCCTCCTACACTAAGTGTAATATTCCAAAATTTGCATGCAGCAAATTGGAATATTAAATGTTGTTGATTTCACTTAGGAGTTTAATAATTGGGTGAGGAGGCCCATACATAATAAAAACATGGATAAAATCCCTCTTAGTATGAAAGGGGATCATCTTTGGAGCTGGATTTCACACCCTCATGTGTGAATAGGATCATTTGTAGGTGGACAAGGTCCAGTTTGACCAAGTCAATAGCGCTGGGATAGGAGGTGGAGGAAACTTAGAGAAACAACGAAGTATGAATGGGAATAGGTTTATTTGGTGAAGGAAACCCTAATGAGTGGGACCCATGGTGAGAGGGATCTCACTTGTTTAAAAGGAGGGAGGGTAGCCATTGTTTCTCATGTTGAATATTATTGATTTCTTTGTCTGTTTAGACTTTGTGCATTCTCCGACTGTTTAGTAGAGTTGCATTGCTGCTTAGCACAAGGCATTCCTGTTTAGGAATTCCTTCTCCTTTCAATAGAGGCCTCTCGAGGGAGTTTCTCTTCATTTTCTCCACATTCAGGCTTGAGTCCAAGCATCCTCCTTTAGCTACAACGTTATTCCTATAGCAGGAAACGTTGTGTTGCAGGGTGTTGTAGTGAAGGTTCTACAACACCACTTCCGGAGCTACTTTTCAAAGGAAGGAGTCTCCTTACCTTTGGAGGACCAGTGAGGGAGCATTTGAGCTGATTCCCATCATATTTGGCATTAGGCCAACCATTGTTTAGGGTTGTAGTAATGGTATCTGTAGTGAGGGTTGTAGTATTGGTTTGGAGGATCAGATCTTCACTGTTAGGATCAGCCTTTCACTTGGAAGATCCATTGGAGGAGGTATTTTCATCAGATGAAACATCTTCAGCCTTCTCCATTCATTTCCAGTTCTTGAGTTGCAGCTGCTACCCAGCAACTCCGACATTTCTACAGATTTTCCATTTTGTGCATATTTTAGCCAATCCTTCCAAGGATTGTTGTATTGTTATTTCCAGGGGTTGAGATATTGCTCCCCCATTTATTTTGAGCTATACATTTCTATATCCATGTATTGACATCATTTTGCAGCAGTTCTCCATAATAGACTGCGCTGTCATAGCCTGGGGTTTTACATATGTAGCAGTGTTCTTCATCTCCTTGTACATGTATTGTTGAGGCTTGCATTGCCTTGCTTGAGCGATTGCTTCCTCAAGGAATTGTACTCTTTTTACTATTATACCATCACTTGTTGGCTATTTTCATCTTCATCTATTTAGGATTATTAAAATAACGTTGTTGCTCATGTTAGCCACCTACAAAATTTGTTATATCAAAAGGTGGCTAAATCATTTTTGGAGCCTTCAAGAAATAGGTTTTATTGCAAAAAATTGTTATCTCTTGAAGACTCTTGAAGACATCATGCCCTTTGTTTAATATTCACTGTTGTTTCCCTTTAAAAAGTTAGGAATTCTATTGTTTTCATGAAGAAAAGATTGCTGCAAAAATCCCTTTCTCCCCATCTTTTCCTTCCTTTCACTTCAAATTAAACCTTCATTTTTACCCCTTTTTCCCATGGAATTCCTCTATTTTCTATTTTTTCCCATTTCCCCTTCATAAGATCCATTTTACAAGGTTTAAAACTCACTTTTAAACCTTACCGAAACCCCCAAATCCATCAAAAATCCTTGAAAAAATCATAAAAATACACATTTCTGTATTAAGGCTTAAGCCCCTTTGGGCTAAGACCTGAACCACTCCCCCACATATGCCTTGGTGCTGGAACCAAGTGCTAAACCCTTTCGGTGCTTATCACATCGGAGAAAATCGGAGCGCGCAAGTCTTTTTGTCATATTAAAACTTCCGATGCGATTGGCCATTCACATATAAGCCCCGAGCCTTCTTTGCTACTTCATATAACCCTTGGACCCACAATCGGGTGCTTAACACATTGTATAAACCATTCCCGATCACTTTTTCCCTTTGTTAATTCATGAAAATTCATTATCCTAAGTTTTGGTTTAAACCCGCCGGTTCATGTTATTATATGAGAAGAACCGTTGATCTTATGAACCGATCAATGGTAAATAGAATCTCGCATCATAGATTTACAAAATGGGTATATTGAAAGACCAGAACCATGCTTCCAATGCCGATTGGCCCTTATATATATAAAGCCCCGGTCCCTTTGCATTTTCCACATATCCACAGGCCCCGCAGACGGGCGCTTAACCTCATATATATATATATATATATATATATATATATATATATATGTATATATCCCGCCCCAAAGCCATTAAACCTTTATATTTAATAAATTCCGCCTTTTTAAAATTATAACTAATCCCACCGTTAATTGGTCGGGGCTCTTCTCCACCATTGATCATTGGACCAATCAATGGCCAGTGCTATATCGCATCGGAGATTTCCATTGGTGCATTGTAATATTTTATTGCTCCCTCTCTGATTGGCGATTCCCCGATGAATTCTCCGCCATCGATCTAATCTGCATATCGACGACCCAGATTCAATCGCTTCGGTGCCACCCTTTTCCATTACCCTGCTGATCACGAAGCTACGATTTCATCTGGGTTGTCCACGTGTCAACATCTGACGGTCCAGATCTTCCCTCCCGACCTTGGTTAAAAAACATGCAGCCCTGCTTCATAATGTTTTTTAAGAAAATCTCAGTCGTTGATCTCTACAGATCAACGGCCCATAATTAACCCTTTCTCTGCCTCGTTTATTTTTCCATTTATTCCCAGATACAATCTCCACCGTTGATCCTGTACATCTAACGGTTCATAATAATCCCGACAGGCCCGCCTCCTGTGGGTCCTACCTTCCTCAGATTCAATCTCAGCCATCCAATCCTTGATCCAACGGCTCAGACTGAAATCGCTCCACATCCTTCTGCCCGCGTATCTATCCAATATATCACTCACTCTCCATCGTCAGATCTAAGACCCCAGATCTAACAACCAGTGTGCATTTTCGTGCAGATTCAAGCGCGAACATTAATTTTCAGAGGGTTGTGCGATATAAGCTGTTTTTAAATGTTACGTGTCACCTCCTAATGCATATCGCGTTCAAAAAGGTGAAACCACCTTTATCCTATTTTTCCACGCGAAACCAACTGTTTTTCCCTCTGAAACTGCCTTCCCTAATTTTTTATTATGTTTTATCGCGTTCCTCCTTGACCGTTGATCTCTGCAGATCAATGATCCCAGATCATTTTCACGTTGTTCTATTGCCCTCCACCTTCACCAAAGGACTTCTTAGACCAACCACAACCATCGATCTCAGGTTCCAATATCATCCGACGGCCCAAATTCATTCGGGAAACCTCAAATTTCCTTTCAATGTAATTCTCTCCGCCAAAGGATTTTAACCTCGTTTCCTTTATATTTCTTTTGTTTTCATCAAAAGCGGTCCTTCTCCATTATGTCTCCCCGATTGCTCCCCATCGTTGATCTCTGTAAGATCAACAGATCTGACTTAAAGATCCCACCATTCACTCCACTGCTCTCCTTTTGACCTTTGCACACCATCTCCGCCGTTGGATGCGGTCATCCAACGACCACGCTCTTAACCTAAGCCTCCTAAGAATTTTTTCCCCAATACGCAAGATTTTATAATTTTTATTGTATTGTGCAAGGTTTAAAATATTTTCAAATGTTTTAAAAGAAAATAAAAGTTGAGGGTGATGATCCTCCAGGATTTTGTTTATTAAAGAGTATCCGTTTTGCAGGGTTCGACCATCATGTTTCATCAGTGCCTCATGAGCATTGGTGCCAGTCTAAAAGCCCTGTAGCGCCTGCACATTAGCAAGACACAGTGAAATTCAAAAGAGTATCAGTGTTGAAGACCTAACCACAACAGAGCTGAAGATTAAAGATTAATTCCACAATTTAATGGATTACGGCTAAGATCGACTATCAAAAGCTTAATCCATTAAATTAAACACAGTTAAAGACAAATAAAAAATATCTATTAGACAGAGGATTCCTCCACTGCCACATCAAAGGCTAATTAATTCCTCTCAGCTACCAAAGCCACCTGTAGCCTCAAAGCATTCAATAGAGGTCAAGTTATGATCAGAAAAGAAGATATTTGCCTCATCACAACCGAGCAGTTAATTTAGCCAAAGGAACTTAATGCAAAAAATATCAGCAGAGTTATTACAACATGACACGGAGCCTTAAAGTAAACAAAAGTTCCCACCGAGCTTAATTCTTAATGTAAAACAATTAATACAAAGGACATATCCGTAAACTTCTCCATTGAGCCCCTTAAAGGCTGAGAAGTGTTAAATCTGTATTAATTGAACCATGGGAGATCTTTTATCCCATCCCACCTCCTCATATCTTCTATAAATACTTTTGTAGGAGATGAAACAATGTTGGTTGCAGAACTTTGAAATATACTTGTGCTCGCAATTTCTACCTGTAAATAGTGTTCAAAGGCTCTTGAAGCTCTGTTTTTGATAGAATAGTTAGGTTGATAAGTGAAGATGATTTCTGAACTGAAACATTGGACCTGAAGACTGTAACTGGTTTGACATCTATAACAAGCTGTTTCTTGGGATCCTGGTCTATATCACTGGTGAAGTGCTCCTTTTTGTGTAATTGTTTTCCTTTTGTGTATGCCATTTTGTCCATTATTTCTTTGATAAATAACAACAAGCATAGAGTTAGGACTTACTGTTTACAATACCCTTCTTTGACTGATAAGCTTTATCTCAATTTTTTCCTCTAAATTGTTTATTTAAGAATGATTCAATATAGTTGAGCAGTTAGGAATGTTGGCATTCCCTTGTCCTACTGTTTACTTTAAACATTATTCTTGAATATTATTTTCATTATTTTATTATTAAAGTTAGACTAGGAAAGTGATGGTGTGCCCTGTTTTCTAGCTTTTTTCTCCAAAGGTAGATTCTGAAAGTTTCCCTAAGTGTTTGCTGAAAGAAGACTAGATTTAAAAGTATCTTATCTGATCTTAAGTTGCACTCTGTTTCTCTTATGTGTTTTTCATCCTTTCTAAAGGTAATTATGTGGATTACTAGATTTTTTTTCTATTGAGTTGCTTTAATACGAACTTGCCCAAGAAATTTATGGTGAGCCCTGTTCTTGGTTTTAAACAGTTACTTAAGAGGCTTTTCTTGTTTGGACTGACTATAAATCCTTGTTGAAATTATTATCAGTTTCCACCCCTCCAACACTTTTATTGTTTCCATTCCATCATTTTAATCTCAATGATCTTGTGATATAGATGACTTGCCCCTTGGATCACTCTTGAATTTGTTGCTCAATTAAAGCCCTGTTATGACTCCATAGCCCAATGGACTAAAAACCAGTGTTATATCTATCTTTTAGCCAAAGATTGTTCTGATTGCTTCAACTTCACACCTTTGAAACTCTTTCATTTAGGAATTTCCACTCAACTAATAGTCATTCTCAACCATCCAAAACAAACAAAAACCCTTGGTCTTCATAACTAGCCTAATATCATACCCATAAAACATTTAAAGATAAATCAATCTTTGCACTTTATTGGAGAGACCCCTCTTTGGATTTAGGAGGGCTAGATCCTAGAATCCCAAAGTGGTTGAAATAATGTTCTCTCTGCAATTTGACTTTGCCAATATTGCAAATTACAGGGAGCTAACATGTTTGGTGACTCCGCTGGGGAACGAATCCAGAATCTTTTCAGATTGGTATATGGTGGTGGACCATTAAACATTTTACCTCCTTACGAGCTAAAAACTTCCACCTGGTGACTCCACACTCTGAAACTCCTAAAAGACCAAATGACTCCACTGGTAGAAGACCTTGAACTGATTGAACATACACAGTGACCACTTTTCTGATTCACAAACATGGATTTAGATATAGACCTAGAAGACAAACATATGATCATGATGTAAAAATTAATGTACATGCTTGGAAAAAGAGTGGATAGGTTTATATCCAATATGAATATTGGTGATCAAGAAAAACAAATGCTTTTCCCTAAGAAAACAAAACCTCTACCACTACAAGACATGTGTGATGAACATGAAGAAAATAATCAAGAAAAAATTCTAATCATGATGGAAAAGATGATGTACATGCTTGGAAAGAGAATGGATAGGTTGATGGCTAATATAAATATTGATGATCAAGAGCAGCCTATGCCTTTCCTTGGCCAAACACAAACTCAATCACTTCAAGACCAAGATACTGACTAAGACATGTATTATGATCAACACTTTATAGAAGTTGGTGAGAAAACTTACAAAGAAAGAAATGAAGATGGTGGTCAAGAAATTCTTGATTGCCTTCCTATGTCTTGTACTATGCTGATAAGAGAACTTCATGATCTAAATGAAAAGAATTATAATGATCAGTGCTTTGATGAAACAAATAGCTATTTCAAAACACAAAATCTAATATGGATGGAGAACCATCACACATAGGGAATCCCCCTATAGATTATAGCCCATATCAGATTACACAAGAAGAGTGACATCCTGATAATGTACAAAAAACAACTCATGAACCTTATATGCAAACTGAATATCATAATGATCATGAGGAATTGTTTAAAATACAAGAAGATTAGGAAAAAGTAGAAAATCCTCAAAGTTTCCCTGCAAGCACAAGTGGAGTTCCCCTAGAAGAGGCTCAAGAAAACATTTAGCCTCAAAATCAACCTTTACAAGAGACAGAGAACTGTTGTACTTCTGTTCAAAGGAACATAGAAACATCTTCCCCTTTGAAAGAAAAAGAGATAGATCAGACTATTAATAGACAGTCAGTCTCTGGTATTTATTGAAAAACAAATACTCTTGCCCATTCACATAGAGAACTTTGTTGTAAAGACGTAGAAAGTTCTTTTGTTGATCATAAGAAAGAGGGTAGTTCCTTTTCTATTTTTACTGACAGAAAAATCTCTCCTTTAACATAAGAACAGATTGATCAAATACTAAGCAAGCAGCTACCCTCTAAACCATCATCTCAATCAGATAGTCATGAACATGGTGCCTATTCCATAGAACAATCAAATGGCACTCAGGACAAAGAGGATAGTAAGGAAATTAATGATAATGCTGAAACTAGTCCTTTTTGGAATATGAATTTTGATGGGTCATGGACTAAAACTAGTGCAGGTGCAAGAATATGGCTTTATGATACAGAAAAAAATTATTCTGAAGCCCATTCATATAAATTGAACTTTCAATGCACAACTGAAATAACAGAGTATGAGGCACTCCTCTTAGGGCTACACTTATTGAAGGAATCAGGAGCCCAGAAGATAACAATTCATGGAAATGCAGAATTGGTAATTAGGCAAGTGAAAGATGAATCCATGGTTAAACATCCCAGATTTAAAGCTTATAAGGATGATGCCATGGATTTGTTAAAATATTTTGAATAATTCCAACTTATCCTTGTTCCTAAAGACCAAAATAGTTTTGCTAATGGATTAGCCCTTGTGGCTAGTACATGTCTGAGACCTTGGGAGAGCAAGCACTATACTATTCAAGAAAAATTCAAGCCAACTGTCCCAAACAATCCAAGATACTGGCAAAAATTTGAGGGAGAAAAACAAATAGAATACTATCCTACTGAGGATATACCATCTTTTAAAGAAGAAACTTCTCCCTTCACTGATATCAATCTGCCATTCAAAGAACCTGAATTTATATCAGAAACAAGCATAGATTTAGAGAAAGAAGAAATTTTACTGCTTGTTGTTTTGCAAGTTGAGAATGATGATGCTTCCAAGCAACATTCTGAAGATATACTCCTCAAAGCTGAAGTCTTGGAAGTAGACAATCTACCATACATGGAGGGCCAAAAAGAAAAGAATCTTCATCTTTTCTTTATTGATCCTTTGAAAGTGTGTGTGGAAGTCTCAACTGGCTCAAATTATCAAGCATTGATCTTTTGCAAGAGCCAAAGACATGATAAGCTGTCACCTTATGTGATAGCCTTGTTTTTGAAGATTAATCTTCAAAATGTACTATGGATACCTCTAACAAGAAGCCAAAGTTTCTTTTTCTTCTTGACACTACTCAACTGGCTTCATTGGCACTTTTGTATCATATGAGGATGTAAATACTCCAAGTTAGAATAGGTTAGATAGGAATGTAAATAAAGCTCAGTTTTGAGCATTTAGATAGTTTTTTATTTTTGTCTCCGAAGAAAAATCAAAAATACAAAAATACAAAAAACAATAGAAGAAAGAAAAGAGAGCAGATTGTAAAAACAATAAAGGTATAGCCCCATTCCAAAAAAGAGAAACAAATCTGAAAGTGTGCAAGCTCAAATGCCAGTCCTAAAAAATACACTTCTAGTTATCCATACAGCCTAATCATGGCTAGTTAGTTTTAAATTTGCTACTGATAGGTTAGTGAATTCGATTTTCCAAACATTTTAATCTTGGCTTATCAGTTAGGTAGATTAGGCTAGAAATTAAAGGTTCAAACAAGCTCAAAATCTGAACCTAAGTTTCCAAACAAGAATGACTCCAATATATTTTAATTTCTAAGTCAAAACAGAGGTAAAACTGGTTCTAATCAGCTCAAAATCTGAACCAGAGAACAAGGAAAGAACAACTCAAACATAAGTAAAAACAGAGCTAAAAAAAGATGAAGGAAGTGCTTTAAATTTTCAGATCTTAAGCCTTCCATTTTGATTTAATTTTCTGTAAAATAATATCTATGTGCAGCTTGTTGTTTATGCCATAGATTAGCAACAAGTTAGACTATTCAATCCTAACTTGTATGCTTTTAAATTTCTGTTTTAGAAATTAGTGAATAAAAATTTGTTAGACTATTTAATCCTAACAGATTATTAGCTAGGTAGAGAAGCATATGAAATCAAATGTTTAATCTGAGTTCATGGAAAAATAAGGAGTAGAATTAGATTAGTTTTATGCTTTCAAAATAATAAATGTTGTATAAGAGTTTGCTAATCCAAGTGCACTCTAAAGAAGAAAAAATGTTAGATCAGTAGGATTGGGTAGGTAGAAAGCTTGTGTTGATGATGATCCATTGTTTTTCATGGCTGCTAACATTTTTCACAACAAAATAAGATCATCTAAATGAAGAAAAGGCAGCCCAATAGATAAGGCACTAATCAACCTCCAGAGAATGCAAGTCTGAAGTTCTTGATGCCTTCAAAGAAGGCACCATTCCCAAGTGGGGCCACTGTTAGGCACCTATAAAAATTTTTATATCAAAAGGTGGATAAATCATTTTTGGAGCCTTCAAGAAATGGGTTTTATTGCAAAAAATTGTTATCTCTTGAAGACTCTTGAAGACATCATACCCTTTGTTTAATCTTCACTGTTGTTTCCCTTTAAAAAGTCAGGAATTTTGTTGTTTTCATGAAGAAAAAATTGCTGCAAAAATCCCTTTCTCCCCATCTTTCCCTTCCTTTCAATTCAAATTAAACCTTCATTTTTACCCTTTTTTCCCATGGAATTCCTCTATTTTCCATTTTTTCCCATTTCCCCTTCATAAGATCCATTTTATAAGGTTTAAAACTCACTTTTAAACCTTACCAAAACCCCCAAATCCATCAAAAATCCTTGAAAAAATCATAAAAATACACATTTCTGTATTAAGGCTTAAGCCCCTTTGGGCTAAGACCTGAACCACTTCCCCACATATGCCTTGGTGTTGTAACCAAGCGCTAAACCCTTTCGGCACTTATCGCATTGGAGAAAATCGGAGCACACAAGTCTTTTTGTCATATTAAAACTTCCGATGCGATTGGCCCTTTATATATAAGCCCCGAGCCTTCTTTGCTCCTTCATATAACCCTTGGACCTACAATCGGGTACTTAACACATTGTATAAACCATTCCTGATCACTTTTTCCCTTTGTTAATTCATGAAAACTCATTATCCTAAGTTTTGATCTAAACCTTCCGGTTCATGTTATTATATGAGAAGAACCGTTGATCTTATGAACCGATCAATGGTAAATAGAATCTTGAATCAGAGATTTACAAAATGGGTAGATTGAAAGACTAGCACCGTGCTTCTGATGCAGATTGGCCCTTATATATATAAAGCCTCGGTCCCTTTGCGTTTTCCACATATCCACAGGCCCCGGAGACGGGCGCTTAACCTCATATATATTTATCCCACCCCAAAGCCATTAAACCTTTGTATTTAATAAATTCCACCTTTTTAATATTATAAATAACCTCGTTGTTCATTGGTCGGGGCTCTTCACCATCCTTGATCATTGGACCAATCAATGGCTAGTGCTATATCGCATCGCAGATTTCCATTGGCACATTCTAATATTTTATTGCTCCCTCTCCGATTGGCGATTCCCCATTGAATTCTCCACCATCGATCTGATCTACAAATCGACAGCCCAGAGTCAATCGCTTCGTCAACCCCCTTGTCCATTGCCCCACCGATCGCGAAGCTTCGATTGCATCTGGGTCGTCCACGTGTCAACATCCAATGGTCCAGATCTTCCCTCCCCACCTTGGTTAAAAAACATGCAGCCCCGCTTCATAATGTTTTTTAAGCAGATCTCAGCCGTTGATCTTTGAAGATAAACATCCCATAATTAACCCTTTATCCGCCTATTTTATTTTTCCATTTATTCCCAGATACAATCACCACCATTGATCCTGTACATCTAATGGTTCATAATAATCCCGACAGGCCCGCCTCCTATGGGTCCTACCTTCCTTAGATTCAATCTCAGCCATCCAATCCTTGATCCAACGGATTAGACTGAAACCGCTCCACATCCTTTTGCCCGTGCATCTATCCAATATCGTGCTCACTCTCCACTGTTAGATCTAAGACCCCAGATCTAACGGCCAGCGCGCATTTTTGCACAAATTCAAGCGCGAACGTTAATATTCAGAGGGTTGTGCGATATAAGTTGTTTTTAAATGCTACATGTCACCTCCTAATGCATATCACGTTTGAAAAGGTGAAACCACCTTTCTCTTATTTTTCCAGTGAAACCAACTGTTTTTCCCTCTGAAACCATCTTCCCTCATTTTTTATTATGTTTTATCGCATTCCTCCTTGACCGTTTATCTCTGTCGATCAATGGTCCTAGATCATTTTCGTGTTGTTATATCGCCCTCCGCCTTCACCAAAGGACTTCTTAGACCAACCACAACCGTCGATCTCAGGTTCCAATATCATCCAACGGCCTAGATTCATTCAGGAAACCCCAAATTTCCTTTCAATGTAATTCTCTCCGCCAAAGGATTTTAACCTCATTTCCTTTATATTTCTTTTATTTTCATCAAAAGCGGCCCTTCTCCACTATGTCTCCCTGGTCGCTTCCCACCGTTGATCTCTGCAAGATCAACGGATCTGACTTAAAGATCCCGCCATTCACTCCACCGCTCTCCTTTTGACCTTTACGCACCATCTCTGCCATTGAATGTGGTCATCCAACGGCCATGCTCTTAACCTAAGCCTCCTAAGCAATTTTTTTCCAATACGCAAGATTTTCTAATTTTTATTGTATTCTGCAAGGTTTAAAATATTTTCAAATGTTTTAAAAGAAAATAAAAGCCAAGGGTGACGATACTCCAGGATTTTGTTTATTGAAGAGTATCCGTCTTGCAGGGTTCGACCATCATGTTTCGTTAGTGCCTCATGAGCACTGGTGCCAGTCTAAAAGCCTTGTAGCACCTGCACATCAACAAGACACAATGAAATTCAAAAGAGTATCAGTGTTGAAGACCTAACCACAATAGAACTGAAGTAAAGATTAATTCCACAATTTAATGGATTACAGCTAAGATCGACTATCAAAAGCCTAATCCATTAAATTAAACACAGCTAAAGACAAATCAAAAATATCTATCAGATAGAGGATGCCTCCACTGCCACATCAAAGGCCAATTAATTCCTCTCAGCTACCAAAGCCACCTGTAGCGTCAAATCATTCAACAGAGGCCAAGTTATGATCATAAAAGAAGATATTTGCCTCATCACAACCGAACAGTTAATTCAGCCAAAGGAACTTAATGAAAAAAATATCAGCAGAGTTATTACAACATGACACAGAGCCTTAAAGTCAACAAAAGCTCCCACTGAGCTTAATTCTTAATGTAAAACAATTAATACAGAGGACATATCTGTAAACTTCTCCATTGAGCCCCTCAAAGGCCGAGAAGTGTTAAATCTGTATTAATTGAACCATGGGAGATCTTTTATCCCATCCCACCTCCTCATATATTCTATAAATACTTTTGTAGGAGATGAAACAATGTTGGTTGCAGAACTTTGAAATATACTTGTGCTCAAAATTTCTACCTGTAAATAGTGTTCAAAGGCTCTTGAAGCTCTGTTTGTGATAGAATAGTTAGGCTGAGAAGTGAAGATGATTTCTGAACTGAAACATTGGACCTGAAGACTGTAACTGGTTTGACATCAATAACAAGCTGTTTCTTGGGATCCTAGTCTATATCACTGGTGAAGTGCTCCTTTCTGTGTAATTGTTTTCCTTTTGTGTATGCCATTTTTTCCATTATTTCTCTGATAAAGAACATCAAGCATATAGTTAGGACCTACTATTTATAGTACCCTTCTCTGATTGATAAGCTTTGTCTCAATGTTTTCCTCTAAATTGTTTATTTAAGAATGATTCAATATAGTTGAGCAGTTAGGAATTCTGGTGTTCCCTCGTCCTACTGTTTACTTTAAACATTATTCTTGAATGTGATTTTCATTATTTTCTTATTAAAGTTAGACTAGAAAAGTGATGGTGTGCCTTGTTTTCTAGCTTCTTTCTCCAAAGGTAGATTCTGAAAGTTTCCCTAAGTGTTTGTTGAAAGCAGACTAGATTTAAAAGTATCTTATTTGATCTTAAGTTGCACTCTGTTTCTCTTATGTGTTTTTCATCCTTTTTTAAGGTAATTATGTGGATTACTGGATTGTTTGTCTATTGAGTTGCTTTAATACAAACTTTCCCAAGAAATTTATGGTGAGCCTTGTTCTTTGTTGGTTTTAAACAGTTACTTAAGAGGCTTTTCTTGTTTGGTCTGACTATATATCCTCGTTGAAATTATTATCAGTTTCCACCCCTCCAACACTTTTATTGTTTCCATTCCATCATTTTAATCTCAATGATATTGTGATATATATTACTTTCCCCTTGGATCACTCTTGAAGTTGTTTCCCAATTAAAGCCCTGTTATGACTCCCTAGCCCAATGGACTAAAAACCAGCGTTATATCTATCTTATAGCCAAAGCTTGTTCTGATTGCTTGCAAATTCACACCTTTGAAACTCTTTCATTTAGCAATTTCCACTCAACTAATAATCATGCTCAACCATCCAAAACAAAAAAAAACCCTTGGTCTTCATAACTAGCCTAATATCATACCCATAAAACATTTAAAGATAAATCAATCTTTGCACTTTATTGGCGAGATCCCTCTTCGAACTCAGGAGGGCTAGATCCTAGAATCCCAAAGTGGTTGAAATAGTGTTCTCTCTGTAGTTTGAATTTTCCAATCTTGAAAATTACAGGGAGCTAATAGCTCTATTATATGTTCTTGCATTTGATGCAGTCCCATCATTGGGCACTTTCTCAAGACAACTAGTTGTGGGAGACCTGTTTAACCCACTTAGAGTGATTTATTTTGAGCCTCCTCTTGGATTTCGGTCTTAGATGCATTGATATAAGGGATCCAGGTCTTGGTTTCAAATCCTGTAGCAACCATTCCTGAAAAATGCATTTTTCAGGCATGACTTACTAGAAAATCTCATTTTGGGATATTACAATGGTATCAAAGTAGTTTTCTTGGATCAGCCTGTGAGTTTCAGCCAAAGAAGATCAGAATGATGAAGAAGATGAGATTATTCTCATCAGTTTTTAGAAATAAGAAGAGCCTCTCCAAGGAGGAGGAGCAAGAAGAAGAGGAAGGACCATGCACTTCCTATTCTCATGAAGAAGAAGAAGACAGACATGAAGGATACTTAGATCATCATATTCTAAGTGATTACCTTATTGAGTTCAAATCTCAACCTAGAGCCTTCAAGGAGACTCTAGCTTTTCCACAATTCATCTAGTGGAAGGAAGAGAAGAGACCATGCATCAAAAGAGAGATCAAAGGAAATAGATTCCTATTGTCTACATTTTATGGGTCAACTACAGCAAGAGCTTGGGCAAGAAAGCTTGAGGCATTCTTCCTACTACATCCAGTGGTAGAGAGGGAGGCAATAGAAGTTGCAGCACTGCACTTGGAGGGTGAAGCCTATGTCTGGTGGTTCAACCATTTGAGCCATGCAAGGGTGAAAACTTTTACAGAGTTCACTCAAAGGTTGATCAAGACCTTTGATGGAGAAAAAACAAAGGAGGAGAAGCTCACATCACCATGGGAAGAGACTTGTACCAGCGTTGTCACAACCTTGGAAGAGCAGCTTTCTACATCTGCAAATGGGGCAACCATTTCATTGGAGGGAAGTGCTATTGCAACCATACATGGAGATCCCAAGTTCCATCAAGGTATGAATGAAATTCCAATTTCTATTTCAGAAAATTCTTTTGAGGATTGTTGAAACTCATATTTAAGTGACCAAGAATAAACATACATTACTAACCTAGAGCAGCAAGATTGCACTGCGCTGTGCAACATGGAAACATTCAAGGAAGAAATAAACCATCATCCTCGTGAACCACTGTTGGATTGCATATCATACTTGAGGTTGGGGTTTGAAGACTTTAAGGGAAAGATGGAAGATAGTAGACATCTTGAAGTGAGAAACCCTTTCTCCTTTCTAGATGATCCTTTCTCAATGAGGTCCTCTCAGCTCAAAGAGAAACTTCTAATTTCAACAAATCCAAGACCTCATTGGTTTTGGAGGATCATTGTTGAGAGGGAGATCTCTCAGAGAGATTTCATTAGAGGTGCACTTCAACACATCATGGAGTGCAAGGTTTTTCTTTCCTTCTCACACTTGGATCTCTATGGATTCGAGGAGGAATAGATAGATGATGGAGGAAATCTTCGGATGGATAACATCTCTCATGTTTGTGTTGGACACTGCTTGAGCCATACGAGGAGATCCCAAGTTCCATCAAGGTATGAATGAAATTCCACTTTCTATTTCAACAAATTCTTTTGAGGATTGTGGAAACCCATATTTAAGTGACCAAGAATCAACATACATTACTAACCTAGAGCAGCAAGATTGCACTGCGCTATACAACATGGGAAGAAATAAACCATCATCCTCGTGAACCATCGTTGGATTGCATATCACACTTGAGGTTGGGGTTTGAAGACTTGAAGGGAAATATGGAAGATAGTAGACATCTTGAAGTGAGAAACCCTTTCTCCTTTCTCGATGACCCTTTCTCAATGAGCTCCTCTCAGCTCAAAGAGAAACTTATACTTTCAAAAAATCCAAGACCTCATTGGTTTTGGAGGATCATTATTGAAAGGGAGATCTCCTAGAGAGATTTCATTAGAGGTGCACTTCAACACATCATGGAGTGCAAGGTTTTTCTTTCCTTATCACACTTGGATCTCTATGGATTCAAGGAGGAACAAATAGATGATGGAGGACATCTTCAAATGGATAACGTCTCTCATGTTTGTGTTGGACACTCCTTGAGCCATACACATCATGATGGGAGGTTTTTGCGTACCACCTATTTGGGTCCTTATGGGATCAAAATGATCCTTGAGAAGATGGCATTTCAAAATCCCATGAAGTGCAAAGACAGAAATCTAATTTGCGATGATGGTAGCCCTCATGGGAGGAGTACCAAGATGGAGGATGGGAGGAGGCATCCACAATTGGTTGAGTGGATGTGGATGGAGAGCAAGAAGCTGGTGAGCTACTTACAAATTTATGATACCGAGCAGCAGGAGGCTTGGCTGCGCGGGTTACTCTTGAAAGAGTTTGGTCATCATCCTCTTTCTAAGGGTATATGGTAGGGTACTTGCATCTTTGAGCAGCAAAGAGTATGGATAAATGGTGTTGATATGATCTTAATTTCATCCATTATGTTTTCATCACATGATTTTTATGATGGAAGTATGGGGAGGCAGAAAAATATTTTGTTGCTTTGCTTGTTCTTGGGAGAGCAAGAGTAGATTTGCTCTCACACTTTGCATGATGTTGCAGGAGGAGGAGATTACATTATTTCCTTGGACTTAGATGATCAAGAGGTACTTCCACCTTGGGAGGGACTTCTTATGTGTAGTAGCATTATGGGAGATGTATTTGACAAGGAGCATGTCAAAGAATGGAGCTATGAGTTGGCAGGAGCTTATTTGCATGGGCCAACAACACTGTCACTTGAGAGCTTGGGGTTATTGATGGAGTATCCCCAGGATCACCTCACACTTGATGCATTTGGAGGAAAAAGAGGAGGTGTGGATGATGGAATAGTGGATGGAAACATCTATTACATTGGTATGATCTTACTTGCTATTGTCTTCTTGACTTGGATTACCAAGTATAAGGAGGTGGTCTTCATGCAGCATATGGTTCATTCCTATTCATGAGAGTGTGTCATACCACTATGGAGGAGTCATTCATGTACATATGCATCACCTTACTCTCAACACATGGTAAGGATATTGTTTTTGCATCCATGGATTATCTAACACAACATTTGGATACTCTTACCATTCATATTCAGTGCATTGCTCCACAAGAGGGCAAGCTTTTCATTGAGCTCCATGGTCAACATTGGGCCAAATTTTATGATGGAGGTAGCCATCTCTTTTATGGCCTTGGGCAAGTGTTTTATTTCATGTATGCTTAGTTGATGTACCTAGCCATTTTCTGTTTATCATTAGATGTCATGACATACATAATTATCCATGTAACACAAAACAACTTGCCATGTAATTTTGTGAAGCAGTAGTTTGGAAAACTGCACTGTCACTATTGGGAAAAATGTTGGTACCTTATTGCACCACATGAAACCTTCAGAATTTTCCTCATTTTTTTGGTGATCATGATTTAATTTTCTAATATGGATCTTATTTGTATTGGAAGCATGATTTAATTTTCTGCATTGCATGTTCTAATGGGAGCATGAGAGGAGATATGGCCATCACTACCAAACACTTGTTTCCTTTTGTTGAGATAGACCATATGATTTTTGGAATGCCATATGGTGATGTTTTCCTATCCATCACTTATGGGTTGATTTGGGTCAGCTTGGTTCACAACGTTGGAGGAGAGATCTTTGGGGATCTAGTCTTCATCTTGCCACTTGAGGGAAATTATTTTGCAGCCCAGGATTAGAATTTTATCTACACTTATCATGAGTGGAGAGGAGGAAAGTGTGGGGTAGGCTTATATGTCTACCATGTTTATATTTTCAGCCCACCTACATTGCATGAGCTCAAGGTGGAGAAGCATTTTTAGGAGTTGCCATGTTGGGAGGTGACTCATTTTGTATGGATGGTTGCTTAGGGATGGAGGATCAAATTGGGGAAGATGTTTTCCCAATAATTTTTAGTCTCCATGCCTTTGGAGGCAACTTATCAGTTATATATTTGCAGTTGCTTGATGACAAGCAAAATTTGGGAGGGGAGGACTGTAATATTCCAAAATTTTCATGCAGCAAATTGGAATATTATTTTTTGCT
The DNA here is from genome assembly GCA_034641835.2 of Pinus albicaulis. NCBI lineage: Eukaryota > Viridiplantae > Streptophyta > Pinopsida > Pinales > Pinaceae > Pinus > Pinus albicaulis. The sequence continues at coordinate 124,721,784 of CM076582.1, read as the reverse complement.
GATTTCACTTAGAAGTTGAATAATTGGGTGAGGAGGCCCATATATAATAAAAACATGGATAAAATCCCTCTTAGTATGAAAGGGGATCATCTTTGGAGCTGGATTTCACACCCTCATGTGTGAACATGATCATTTGTAGGTGGACAAGGTCAAGTTTGACCAAGTCAATAGCACTGGGATAGGAGGTGGAGGAAACTTAGAGAAACAACGCAATATGAATGGGAATAGGTTTCTTTGGTGAAGGAAAACCTAATGGGTGGGGCCCATGGTGAGAGGGATATCACTTCTTTAAAATGAAGGTAGGGCAACCATTCTTTCTCATGTTGAAGATTATTGATTTCTTTGTCTGTTTAGACTTTGTGCATTCTCCTGCTGTTCAGTAGAGTTGCAGTGCTGCTTAGCACAAGGAATTCTTGTTTAGGAATTCCTTCTCCTTTCAAGAGAGGCCTCTTGAGGGAGTTTCTATTAATTTTCTCCACATTCAGGCTTGAGGCCAAGCATCCTCCTTCAGCTACAGCTTTATTCCTGTAGCAGGAGACGTTGTGTTGCAGGGTGTTGTAGTGGAGGTTCTACAACACCACTTTCGGAGCTATTTTTCAGAGGAAGGAGTCTCCTTGCCTTTGGAGGATCAATGAGGGAGAATTTGAGATGATTCCCATCATATTTTGCATAAGTCCAACCATTTTTCATCACCTAAAACACAATCCCTCTCATTTACTGCGTTATTTTCATTGAGTATCTGCAGTGAGGGTTGTAGTATTGGTTTGGAGGGTCAGATCTTCAGTGTTAGGATCAAAATTTCACTTGGAAGATCCATTGGAGGAGGTATTTTCATCGAATGCAGCATCTTCAACCTTCTCCATTCATTTCCAGTTCTTGAGTTGCAGCTGCTACCCAGCAACTCTGGCATTTCTGCAGATTTTCCATTTTGTGTGTATTTCAGCCAATCCTTCCAAGGATTGTTGTATTGTTATTTCCAGGGGTTGAGATCTTGCTCCCCCATTTATTTTGAGCTATAAATTTCTATATCCATGTATTGACATCAGTTTGAAGTAGTTCTCCATAATATATTACGTTGTCATAGCCTGGGGTTTTACATATGTAGCAGTGTTCTTCATCTCCTTGTACATGTATTGTTGAGGCTTGCATTGAATTGCTTGAGTGATTGCTTCCTCAAGGAATTGTACTCTTTTTACTGCTATAACATCAAATTTTGGCTATTTTCATCTTCATCTATTCAGGCTTATTAAAATAACGTTTTTTCTCCATTATGTGTTCTTGCATTTGTTGCAGTCCCATCATTGGGCACTTTCTCAACACAACTAGGTGTGGGAGACCTGCTTAACCCACCTAGAGTGATTTATTTTGAGCCTCCTCTTGGATTTAGGTCTTAGATGCATTGATATAAGGGATCCAGGCCTTGGTTTCAAATCCTGTAGCAACCATTCCTAAAAAATGTGTTTTTCAGGCATGCCTTGCTAGCAGATCCCATTTTGGGATATTACACTAAGCTACACAATCTATGATACCATGTGAAATTTTTTATTACCCGGAATCATATTGCAGCAACTGATGTAAATTATTATATTTTTTATTTACTTAAAAAATTATTTAATGTGTTCTACAAGAAAATACCAAAATCCATTCACTACAGCCTTCACAAATAAAACTGCAGAAGAAAAACAAGTGCGAAAATAATATCTAAGACATAGAAAATCATAGACACATTTGACACTGTTGTTTTTGGAGTAATGTACCTAAAAAAACCAATTTGGGGAAACTTGTGCAACAACTGAGGGTTTATAATTTATGCAATATTTTTTCTGAATACAAACTGGATTCCTTACTGTATATCCTCACAAAGAATATCACTCATAGGAAAGATGGTGAGATTATATCACACATTGACAATGGAAGCCCAACTGGCCAAAACCCCAGATGGAAAGCCCTCCACAACCTTTGTGTTGTCACTGCGTAGCCTCTACCTCACTCTGTGTGGGGACTGTGTGGCTTCTGTGTTATGGATCTTCCACTGGTAGGATCTGACCCTCTGGCCCCTTCCAGTCTCACACCCCGACTCGTCGGCACTAGATTTGACTGGTCCTCAGATGAATAACGGACCTCCTCAAGGCTGCAACACTACCTTGACATGGCTCTACGTTGGCTCTACATAGGTGCTACGTTGCCTCTGCTGGTACTGCTTTATGTCTTCTCTGTTATGTATTCTTTGGCTCATGAATAGACTTTCCCATCTGTAATTACTGACCCTCTCTGTGTAGAATATCTAGATTGATATTTCCTCTAAGAAATTCTCACTTCATAAATTCGATCTCTTGATCCTTTCTCTGTCTTGATGTTTTTTCCAAATGGCCCTTCAAGTCCTTATTATAATCTTCTCGCTGAAACTTCAATGGAAAATATTAAATCTATAATCAACGGCTAAGATTAACTTTTGACTTGATCTCCTCATTTTCTAGAATATTCACACTTTGTTTTATAAATAAAATTTAATTATTTTATTTTCCTAAGTTTAGACTTAGGGTCCCTTTAAATATAATTAATTATTTTAATAACTAATTCTGAATGGAATTTTCACAAACGGTTTCTGGGTTCTCTGGAATACATGTGTCTAAGTCTCTCTAAAAAATTTGAGACTTAGATCACATTAGATGCTACCCAAATCAACACCAATCACCCCCAACTGAGCACCAACATAGGAAAATATAGTCTTCAACCTACGTCTTCAAGTTGTTCCTTCGATTTGTCTTCAATAAATTATGGTCCTCAACAAATTCTTTAGTGGTTTTTCATCTAACCATCTAACCCTCGGGCTTGGAAATTCAAGTTTAATCACATCCACTTGACCTATACACCTTAAATTTCTACTCTTCAACTAGGCTTATTTACTTGGCTCTTTATACTTGATCTCCTACAAGTCATTTCTATGTATTTGATCAAAAATAGATCTTCCCATTTGGCACTTCAACTTACTCAACTCTTTTTTTTCATTTTTCAGTTGTCACTACTTAGGCTTATTATATGTTTGAAGAGAAATTCTACCCATTTGTCGGCTTGTACTCAAAACTGCAGATTTCTTTCTACTACATATGGATTTTCAACACACTTTGAACCAAACAAGCCTTTACAACATTGAAGGTCTTCTTCTTGTGGCATATCAACCTTTGCACTAAAGACTCACCTTATGTAGTCCACGGGCCTATCACAAAAATTGTCCATGATATCCATGTTCTTATTACAACTATGTCCACAATAGGGCTTGACCCTATAATCACCTTAACATAAAAACTACTTTAGTTGACATAATGCTAGTATATATAGTGCACAATGACTCCCAAAAGCAAGGTCGTCTTGTGCATTGGTTGGGTTGACTTGGAATACTTTATAATGAATATTCAAAAAATCATTTATAATCATTCACGAATAATTAGAGGGAGTACCATATACCATTGGAAAGGTATCAGAATAATCTATAAAATCATATATATTATTCTCCCATTTGAGATAGGCAAGCAGAGTAAAAATTCATTCATATATAGGGTATCTAAATGATGTATCAAAAATCCAAAATAAAAACTTCCAAGTGTTCCACATACTGTTGGAAAGGTCACGTAATATAATGTTTGGTTATATAACTTTCTCTTTCATTTGAACATGTTTTTACATCAATATCAACCATTTTCAACAATCTCCCCCTTTTTTATTGATGGAAATACTTTCATCTACTTATTTCGATAGTTACTCCCCCTATCAACATTATATTCATACTTCTTGTCAATTACTCCCCTTGTTGCATTCTCTCCCCATTTGAAATCAATAGCAAAGGGGGCCCCCCATGTCTAAATTTTTCAACACTTACTAACAAATGTTCCTCTTTTTCTATCACTGAGGGCTACTCCCCTGATTTTTTGCTCCAATATTTATGTTCATATTGATGATTTTCAATCAATGTCAAATATAGATGTATTTTTCTATAGATCATAACATCATATGTGTATAAATCATGTCTAATGAAGCTATGATCCATCTAATTGATCGTTATATTTATCTTCAAAGTGAATTCAATATTGTACAGGCCTAACTCCATTGAGGTCAAGCTAGGAGTCTCCATAGAGGTCCGTTGAACAATAGGTTGTTGGATCGTGGATTATTGTACTTTATCTAAACATTCTTCCTCATTGATGGATATATCCTTTTGGTTCTCCAAAGCCTCATTCTCATGGGCTACATGTTCAACATGATCTGTAACCACTAAAAGTTCACCCGCAAATGGAAATGCTTGATCCATATTGCGATCATGTTTTCCATGTAACTCATCCTCATTTCCATTTGACTCAATGGTTTCTTCAAAATCATGAATCATAGGTTCTTATTCTTACAAATCCTCATACTCTTCCCATTTATTCCAACAAAGAAAAACTACAACTAGGTATTGTCAAAGGTTGTAAAGAATGGAAAGCATTTGAATGTAGTGAATACATCAAAATTGTTGGCATCAAGAGCAAGATCAAGGTAGTTAGAATCCATGAGCTAGTTCACAAATAGCCGAAAATAAGGTCTAGGATGGAATGAATTTTTTTTCTTTTGCATTCTTTTTAATGACATGTATAGTTATTTCAAGCACTTTGTTTAGAAGATGACTTTACTCATCCATGGGTCCACTGCACAATAATTAACCAACAAAATCGAAAGTTTTGAATACATATATTTTAATATAAAGGAAATACCTTTTTTCATTTGTTGGAATGGAAGTGGAAGAGAAATTACACTAAGATTTTAGAGGCTAAATGGTGTTGGATAGATAGTTCTGTGAATACACAGAAGAAACAATCATAAATATCATCTCCCTTTAATATCCTGAATTGTTGTAATTGTGATATGTAAATAGCATATGATTTATCATTCACTTCAAGAGGAACATAACTACGAGCACAATATTCATAATAATTCCAATCTATTCACGGAAACAAGTAGGATCAGTTGATCCACCATCTCGGCTAGTTAGTTTGATGTCATCCCTATTTGCCCCAAATCTATTAGGAATAACCTTCTTATCTCTAGATTGTCTAGATTTGTTGTATTTCCCAATTAAATGTGAATTTTGACCAACAACATTTGATGAAACATTTCTTACATATTCAATTATCTGTTGCAAGGAATTAGGATATCCTAGACATTTTGTGATCAAAATAGAAAATATAAATCGTTCAATGTGGGAGAAAAAGTATGGCTACAGTTGAATATGGAGAGGCTACAGGGGCCTAGTAATAAAATCAAGGATTTAAGGTATGGTCTCTGTAATATACTAGAAAAGGTGGGTGATAACTCCTATCAACTCAGTTTACCACCATATAATAGCATTTATTTAGTTGTGAATATAGAGAATCTGAAACTCTATGAGCCTTCCATGCTAAATTAGGAAAAGGAATAGGTCCTGAAGTTTTTTGGAGGATTTGGCACCATATGCTCAAGTATACCATGCATTACAAGTGGATGGGGTTTCTATAGTAGTTTCATTTAGTGATTAAGTACAATAAGGGAAACACAAAAAAGTTGGAAAACATGCTTTCAAGGCCACCCAAATCAAATATCATGACTTTAGGGACTCTTATGCACATGGATCCATTCACCCATGATGCATACAAAGAGGCATATTCAAAGGATGAGGACTTCAAGGAGGTGTTTCAGTAGTTGCAAAGTCAATGTCATTTGCACAATGGAGACAACATCATTAACTACCATCTCCATGATGGGTTACATTACAAGATGGATAAGTTATGTGTTCCTAAAGGTGACTCATTGAAGTTGATGAGATAGGCTCACACCTCTAAGGTTTCAGGGAACTTTGGTGTAGGAAACACAATGGACAACTTGCAAAGGTATGTGTATTGACCCAAGATGCAAGAGCAGGTAGCTAGGTTCATGAGAGGATGCATGATTTGTTGTACTAGAAAGCCTAGAAAGATGAAACAAGGTCTATATCATCCCTTACCTATACCCACTCATCCTTGGGAAAGCATTTCCATGGAATTTATGGGAGGTTTACCAACAAATAAGAAGGTACATGACTACATATTAATGGTATTTGACAGGTTCAACAAGATGTGTGTTCTGATGCCCTATAAAAACACCATTAGTGGGAAATAAATAGAGAAATTGTTCTTCAGACAGGTCTGGGTGCAGTTTGGGATACTAAAGAGCATCATTTTAGATAGAGACAAAATATTTCTTAGTGCATTTTGGACTACAATGTGGGAGAATATGGACACAAGGTTGAAGAGATCTACAACATTCCATTCACAGAGAGATGGGAAGACATAAATAGTCAACGAGACTTTGGACCAACTTTTTAGGGGTTACAACCAGAATAATCTGAAGACCTGGGATGAAAATATGGTATATATAAAGCATTTTTATAACAAATCAATCTACACTTCTATAGGAAAGACCCCATTTCAAACTTTCTTTGGATATTTTCTACCTTCACCTTTGGAGATTGCAAATGGACAGCAAGGAGTGAGGGAAAATCTTATAGGATATGTCTTGAGGGTTGAAAAACTTATAGAGAAGATCAGGTAGATCCGTATACAAGTAAAATAGACACTACAAAAGTCAAAGGATAAATATAAGGCTAGGCATGATCAACATAGAATAGAAAAATCATTCAAGGTGGGAGACAGAGTATGGCTACAGTTGAATAAGGAGAGGCTATAGGGGTTTGGTAATAAAATCAAGGCTTGAGGAATGGACCCTTTGAGATACTAGAAAAGGTGGGTGATAATACCTATTGACTCAGTTTACCACCATATATGTGCATTTATTCATTTTTTAATGTATATAATCTAAAACTCTATGAACCTTCCATGCTAGATTAGTAAGAGGAATAGGTCCTACCTTCTATGGAGGATTTGGCACTAGATGCTTAGGAACATTTGAAAGAAGATAAAATTTTGCAGAAGAGGTTCAAAACTACAAGGCGGGAGCAACATGACCTATGGAAGATTGGTTTGAAAGTACAACTTCCGAGCAAAGTTAAATGGCACAAATGAGAGAAGGTGGAGGAAACATTTCCTCACCTTGTCTAGTAGAAGCTTTTGGGGACCAAAATCCTTCCAAAATGGGGAGGTGTGACCCAAATTGGATCATTATATTGTTTTTCATCCATCTGAATGCTTTCAAAGTGGAAAAAGATGAGGAATCAACTCTCAGGACCATTTTTTACCGGTTGGACCCAATTTGGAAAATTGGGGTCTAAAACCTTTCGAGAGAATTTTGAGGCATCGACTCAATGTTATTTTGGGGTAAAAATTTGTCCCTTTAGGATTTCATATTATTTTCCTATTCTACACATAGATACATTTTGATGGTGCAAGAATCACACCAATTAGAGTCTGTATGCGAAAGTTATGCCACTTAGAAGTTGACCATTCTGTTTCACCACCATAATTTGAGAGGATGCCACATCAGCCCCTAGTATTCATGAATAAATGGATATCCATGTGATTATGATGTATAAGACTCTATAAGATTTTATATTATAACTTTGGTTAAGAGTTGAGGTAGTCTAACCACTAGTAGGATATCAGGTTGTGTTATAATTGGGTAACTAGGAGGAAAGCAGGTCCCATTATTTCAAGTGTATTTGTTCCATAGCTAAGAAAAAATATCCAAGATGATTTTTTTATTGTAGAAACCCACTGGCAACGGGCCATACTTATTTTTAATCACATTTATATTTCCATTCAGAGAAAGAGAGCAGAGCATCCTCGCCTTCAAACTACGTTTTTCTCCCAAAAGCACTTCCCAAGTCATATCTTGTGTCAAATATGTGTGTGATATTTTGTTTCATTGTTCTCTATTTTCTACATAATATTTTTAATTTGCATGCAAGAACTATTAACAGTATTCTATGGTAGTTTACAAATCATTGTCAATTATTTCAAGACATATTTGCAAACATTATAGATGGTCACCAATATAGCAATATGGTTTGAAACATGTAATTTTATTAAAGGATTCACATACAATATCTTAATTTTTTTTTGTGTTATTGCTATATTTGCCTCATATATACTAATACATTGCAAAATAACTCCTGGAATCTCTAAGACAAGTCCATGAATTTCATGATTGTTAGCACCCTTTGAGATTGTAGCCTCCAACTTTTGAGACACAACTTCATATGTGTCCAATGATTCCCTTGTGTTTCGAGAGGGCTCCAATCCACAAGTCTCCTTTTATGCTCCTCCTCTTCTCTAGCTAGAGGTTACCTCCCTTCTTATCCTTTTTTAACAAGATCTTGGGCTCTCTCCTGCTCTTAAATATCATTTTCACATAGAAATTTTCCACTCCTTTGTTCCATTGATGAGGTAGACCCTAATTCTCTCAAGGGAGTAGAATTGATCTCTTGTGCATTACATTGATCCAATGCATCAGTTGTTAGTTTCCATCCACAAAGACCTTTGTATTGGCCATATGGATACATCTTGTGATATTATTGTTTTCTTCTCTACATCTTGGTGTATTTTTATTAATGCCTAGTTGAGGTATCTTCTTCCTTGTTTAGAATAATGTCTCATGTTGCTTCTACAGTAACATACTATATGCTAATAATTATGGAATTTGTAGCATTTTATATTGTACTTGAATAAAGGGAAGAATGAATTATTGTTTATGTTATTTTAGACATTGGATCCTACGATTTGATTGCTTGCATTTTTTATTCTAGAGGTCTAGTAACGTCCTCTAAAAGCATCCCTACCATAGGATCTATAATTCTTTTCTTTATGTCCAAAGTTTGTGCGTGAAAAAAAATGACCAATAAAGTTATTTTGATACCTGGATGACAAGGATTATCTTGATGAAACAACTTTTATGAATTTGTTTTGTTTTGGAGAAGATTCAATTATTTTTTTATCTTTGTCTCGTATTTCATTACTACTTATATAGATTCCAGGTGTAGTATCTTTTCCAAACTCATCTTGATTTCTTCCCTTGCACCAATTGTGGTTGGGGATTTGGAGAATATTAGAATTACTTTCAATATTTTCCTCATTCTTATTTTCTGGTGACCTAAGGCTTGCATCTTCTTTTTATGAAATCTCACCCACATAATAAGACCTATTTTAGTGTATGGTGATCTTTAACTATTGACAATATCATCCAAAATTTGAGAACTTTTAAAGTTCTTAATGAGATTGTCTACTTCATTCCTTAATGACACAATTTCTACATCAAGCTTCTCACAATATTATTATTTTTTTTCCTTCAATTGTATTTTCATTTCTTTTGTTATCTTAGCTTCTTTTAGCTGAATTTTCAAGGAGATGACTTATTTTAATTCTTTTTATCTTTCTCTTTCCATTTTTTATCAACATCTGCTTCTAGCTTCTCATAATCCTCATCATTTTCCTTCATCTAAATTGAAAATTCTCTTAAAGCATTATATATATATATATATATATATATATATATATATATATATATATATATATATATATATATATATATATATATATATATATATATATATATATATATATATATATATATATATATATGTGTGTGTGTATTAGTCTGACTATATTTTCTTATCCAACAACAATTACTGCTTCAAATTCTATGGTGTAAAATTATTTTAGATCTAACTGACTCTTATGATTGTCTTCATGTTTTTTAAATATTATATATTCATGGTTATGGACGAAGACTTCTTTTGGGGGTTTGGAGTCACACCTTCTTGAATTTTCAATAAGACTTTTTAAGGTCTACCTTCCAACTATTACGATGTGTCCAAAGATACCTGCTCTAATACCAATTGTTGGCAATATTGAGAGAGAAATTGAATTTGCATTTCATTATTTACAAATACTTTTATCTCTTAAACATTTGATGTGCATAAATCGCGAAACACGAATCTTGACATAAGAGACACTCATACAATTTTTCTTTGTAAATATTTTGTAAACTTCCTTGTACAAAGTAAGATCCAACTTACAAATTTTGTAGGCACCAACGTACAGAAAATTTAATTCCCCTAGTTGAGAACCAGCTCGTCAAATGTAGGCACCAACCTATAGGAGATTGTATTCCCCTAGTTGAGAACCAGCTTAGAAAAATTTAGGCACCAGCCTACATGAGATGCCAATCTCCACTAGTTGAATACTAACACAAAAAATTTTAGGCACCAACCTATGTTTTCAATTTGTTCCTTGGATTTGTAATCAATAATATTTGGTCCTCAAAAAATTCTTCATTGAGTTTTCATCTAAGCATTCAACCCTTAATTTTTCACCTTCAAGCTTGATCACAACCACTTGACTTGTACACCTTAACTTTCTACTCTTCAACTAGGCTTATTGACTTGCCTCGTATACTTGATATCCTACATGTCAGTTCTTTGTATTTTATCAAAAATATATTTTCCCATATATCACTTCAAATTCCTCAACTCTTGTTGTTCATTGTTCAACTATCATTGATTAAGATTATTGTATGTTCAAAAAGAAGGTTTTCCCACCTAGTAACTTGTACATAGTAATATATATTCATTTATGCCACATAGGGATTTTAAACACACTTGGAACCAAACATGACTTTACAACCTTGAAGGTATGCTTCCTGCATCCTATCAACCTTTGCACTAAAAAATCACCTTATGCAACCCATAGGCCTATCCCAAAAATTGTACATGATAACCTTATTCTTACTACACCTTTATCCATAATAGGGCTCAGCCCTATCATCACCTTAAAATCACAACTATTTAAACTCATAAATCTGTTAACACTTCCTTATCCAACCAAATTCAACCTTCAAATATCCCTACAACAATTCTCCAATATATTTCAACCACTTTAAAGATCATACCATAATTTGGTCTATAATAGGATTACAACTTTGGCCAAAACTAGAATTTAACTCCACCTTCAAAACATCAGAAACTAACCTTCATAACAATCGAGAACTCAAACTTCAATGCACCAAAACTTGGCCCTAAAATCAAACCTAAATTTGGCCTTCAAAACTCCAAGACTCAACCTTCAAATGTTGATATTCAACAAGATGATGAGCATAGTGAAAATTAAGCACCTTCACTAAGTGGGGCCTGCAGGCTATTTTTAGCTGTATGTCTATTTCTAGACATGGTGAGCATATTCTACAAGTTACAGGATGCCATCTGTAGATGGTTGGTCAAATGTGAAAAATATATGAGATTCTATTTTTAGAATATTGGGCGAAGTCTATTTATAGATTTTCAATCTAAATATAGATGCATGTCGATTATTATTAGCCCTTAATAATAATCTGACAATAAATATCAACTTATTCTCTTGGAGCACTTTATTTTAGTGAACATATTTGGAAAATCAGTGGGCTGAAGGAATTAATCAATTCCTAGGGTGGTTTGTGACTCATGCATGGAGGAATCAGTTAGAACTAAAGTGGCAAAGTTATGACAGAGTTGGAAGAGTAGTTACGGGAGTTGTTATTTAGATTAACTAAGTTAAGTGAGTTAAACTCAGTTGAGCTAGTTGTATCTAGTATAAATGAAAGATACACTAGTGAGAGTTTAGTGAATTAATTATTTAATATTTTCATAACTAGAGACTCACTTGAAACTGAACAAATACAACAGTTAACTACTTGCATGTCAGTTGTAGTGGAAATCCAATGTAGAGATAGGTGAAAGGGTGAGATGGACTATCTGTTGTGACTATAGTGATGCATTCAATTCATCTGACACACATTGGAGATGCCAATGAGGATTGCGCAGTCAAGGAAAGGCCAATTTGAATTTATTCAGTGGTATTCTTCAATAGGGATTGCGCAGTGGAGGCAGGTTGCCAGGAGGCAAGAAATTGGTGCATGGAGATGCAAATTTCTGCATGACAGTGTGTAATTATTATTGCTTGTACTGAGAGCTTGATGTAATAATATTTGTATGAGATTATTACATGATTCCATTAATATACATAATATATGATAGTTGGGGTTTTTAGCTTTAAGCTTTCCCGTTAAACAACTGTGTTTATGTGTGATTGATTTTCTTCATGAGTTTTGCAATTGGAAATTTAATTTCCGCAAAGAATTAAGTGGAAGGATTTTGTATTTAACATAAGATTAATTTTTTAGATCAGGAGGATCTGGTAATAATATCAATATTAATAAATTTATACATGGTATCAGAGTAGTGTTAATCACTAGAGATTGCAATAGTGAAGTGGTGTTGAGTTTTGTGCTAGTGGACAATTCGAATTTGCTGCAGAAATTTCTTGGTGAGACAGTTGAGTATTCATTGAAATGTCTTTCAATGGGTTGCGGTTGGAGTACGCCCTTGAGGGTAGCTCAAACTACATATCCTGGAAGGACAAGATGGAGGCGGTGCTTAAAGATAATGGATTGAAGGAGTTCATCAATAGCGATGTTCCTAAGCCTACTTCTAGGGATGCTGCAATACTTGACGCATGGCAAAAGAAGGTAGCGAAGACAAGAAGAATTATGTTGGAAGGTGTGAAATACCATATTGTGTCAAGCCTTCATAGAAAAGCCACTCCATTTGCAATGTGGAAGGCTTTGATAGATATTTTCCAAAGTAGCAACGACCATAGGAAGTTGGCGCTGAAAGCTTACTCAGAAAAATCAAAATGGAGAAGGGCGACAGTATTCCAAAATATCTCATGAAGTTTCTGGAGCTGCAGCGGATGAGGCCTTAACCTCGAAATTTTAACTTGATTTCTCTTTGATCGCATGCTTGGTTTCAAGCGCAATGGGATCGATGTGGTATCTTGATAGTGGTGCTTCCTTCCATATGACGGGAGACAAGGAGTTGTTTAGTGACTTGGAGGAGAAGGATCTCCAAATGCATATAGAGATGGGCGAAAATGGTAGATGCAGTGCGACCGACATTGGAACCATTACCTTGGAGAGGGATTCAGGTAAACCATTTATGTTGAAAGATGTTATGCATGTTCCAGGTCTGAAGAAGAACTTGGTCTCAGTCGCTATGTTGGAGGACAGAGGTTATGACGTTGTTTTCAGCGAGGGAAAATCTTTCTTGCGACATAAAACAATGGGTCAAACCAAGAGGATAGGGATTCAAGTTAAGAATCTCTACAAGCTAGATGTATATGGCTGCGCTGCAATGATGGAAAAATCAAAAGAAGCGGTGAGCCGGGATGAGGGAAATTATGGCATAGGAGATTAGGCCATTTTCACCATGGCGCCTTGAAGATTTTGCAGCAGATTTATACTGGACTTCCCAGGGGTGCTCTTGTGTAATCAGATCAATGAAAGGGATGTACTATGGGTAAGTTTTTGAAGACTACCTTTCATGAGAAGGAGAACCGTGCTTTAGTGATCCTGGGGAGAATTTACACAGATGTGTGTGGACCTTTCTTGGTTGCTTCAACAACCAAACACAGGTATTATGTTATATTTTTTTATGACTATTCTCGTAGATGTTGGATCTTCTTCATGTAGAAGAAGAGCCAAACATTTTCAAAGTTCTGTGAGTTTAAAGCATTGGTGGAGGAGGAGTCGGGGAAGCAAGTGAAGGCTCTATGGAGCGATAATGATGGTGAATATATCTCGAATGAATTCAAATAATTTTGTAGAAAAGAAGGAATTCAAAGATAACTCATAACGCCTCATAACCCATAGCAGAATGGGGTCGCGGAGAGGAAGAAAAAAACTATTGTGGGTGCTTCACAAGCTATGTTGCATGACCAGGGCCTACCGATGCACTTATGGGCAGAAGCATGCAACACTGCGGTTTATTTGCAAAACTGTTGTCCTCATATGGTACTTGGCATGAGTACACCTGAAGAAGCTTTTACTAGTAAGAAGCGTGATATTTCTCATTTGAAGATTTTTGGCTCATTTGTTTACATTCATGTGACAAAGGATGCCAGAAAGAAGCTGGAGTCGATTGCAGAAGTTGGGATATTTGTGGGGTACACAGAAACACCCCATAATTATCGTGTGTATTTTCCAAACAGTTGGGTGACTGTGGTGCGACGGGATATAAAATTCAATGAGGTGAATTCCATGAAGTTGTCGCTTGAGAGGGAGCTACACTGGCATGTACAGGAGGAGCTACTTGTTCCCAAAGATGAGACTCTAGATGTGGATCAACCACAGGAGGAGATTCATGGAGTGGAGGACCACTCATGCATAACCAAACATCAGAATAGGCAGAAAACGTACCACAAAAGCTAAGAGACTGAAGCTTCATGTGGCACAGAATGTAGGAGTCCCTACATCACAGCACAGACAGAGATAGTCACCTGACTGATTTAATAGATACATCGCTCTTATGAGAAAGCGTATCATGACAAAGCCATATTCTTTTGAAGAAGCGGTGTAGGAGCCCACATGGGTAGATTCCATGGTGGAGGAGTATGAATCCATTGTCAGAAACAGTGCTTGGGAGATTGTTCCAAGTCTGGTGGGTAAATCAGTGGTAGGTTCGAGATGGATCTACAAGGCAAAGAAAGATGTTGATGGGAGCATCAAGAAGTATAAGGAAATATTTTTTTCCTGAGGCTTCTGACAGATCGAGGGAATTGATTATGAAGCAACCTTTGCACCCATGGCACGGTATTATTCCATTAAAACCATCCTTGCTCTCTCGGCGCAAATGGGTTGGCACATTCATCAGATGGATGTGAAGACTATATTCCTTAATGGGATCATTGAGGAAGAAGCGTACATTGAGCAGACTGAAGGATTTTAAATCTTCATCAGTGAGTCACATGTGTGCAGAATCAAAAGAGCGTTGTATGGGTTGAAGCAAGCACCATGTGCTTGGTACACTTAGATCGACAACTATTTGACCGGACTTGGCTTCACCAAGAGAGAGGCAGATGCAAACCTGTACCAAATTGTGGTGGAGGGTAAGCTTTTAATCATTATTCTTTATGTTGATGATTTAATACTAACAGGTGATGAGCAGTTGTTACACTCATGCAAGACAGATCTTGCAAAGGAGTTTGAGATGAAGGATTTGGGCCTCCTTCATTATTTCATTGGATTGGAAGTATGGCAGCGAGAAGGTGAACTATTTGTGTCTTAAGGCAAGTATGCTTGGGAGATACTTGGTAAGTTTCACATGGAGTACTGCAAGCCCATGGATACTCCTCTTCCAAGAAATTGGAGGAAAGAGGATGCTACATTAGCAGAGGTAGTGGATGTCACTGTTTATCGACAGTTGGTGGGTTCGCTCATGCATTTAGTTAATACAAGACTGGACATATGCTATGCAGTGAACCAGCTTAGTCAAGCGATGGTTAAGCCTACCAAGCTCTTTTGGAAGGTAGGAAAGCATGTCCTGAGGTATCTCAGAGGCACATCTGAGTATGGCTTATGGTACAGACAAACGGATGAGGTGAAGTTGCATGGCTTCACGGATGCAGATTGGGCAGGCAGCCCAACGAACAGAAAGAGCACATCAGGAGGGGTTTTCAGTATTGAATCTACAATAGTTTCTTGGTACAGTAGGAAACAAAGATCTGTGGCACTCAGTTCAGTGGAAGTAGAATACATGGCAACAAGTCAAGTTGCATGTGAGGCTATCTAGATGAGGAAGATCCTGGTCGGTTTATTCGTTTCACATTTAGATCCTACAGTGATACATTGTGATAATAAAAGTTGCATTAAACTCTCGATTAATGTTGTGTTTCATGATAGATCTAAACATATTGATATCCGGTATCATCATATCAGAGATTGTGTGCAGCGGAAGATCATGTTGCTTCAATACATTCCTACGAAATATCAGGATGTAGATATTTTGACGAAGGCGCTCAACAGGAGAAAATTAGAATACCATAGAGGCGGGATTGGGGTGAAGGATAATCCCTATCTTGTCTAGAGGGAGTGTTGAGATTCAACAAGATGATGAGCTTAGTGAAAATTAAGCACCTTCACTAAGTGGGGCCCGCAGGCTATTTTTAGGTGTATGTCTATTTTAAGACATGGTGAGCATATTTTATAAGTTGCAGGATGCTATTTGTAGATGGTTGGTCAAATGTGAAAAATAGATGAGATTCTATTTTTAGAATATTGGGTGAAGTCTATTTATAGATTTTCAATCTAAATATAGATGTATGTCGATTATTATTAGCCCTTAATAATAATCCGACAAGAAATATCAACTTATTCTCTTGGAGCACTTTATTTTAGTGAACAGATTTGGAAAATCAGTGGGTTGAAGGAATTACACAATTCCTAGGGTAGTTGGTGACTCATGCATGGAGGACTCAGTTAGAACTAAAGTGGCAAAGTTATCACAGAGTTGGAAGAGTAGTTACAGGAGTTGTTATTTAGTTTAACTCAGTTAAGTGAGTTAAACTCAGTTGAGCTAGTTGTATCTAGTCTAACTGAAAGATACACTAGTGAGAGTTTAGTGAATTAATAATTTAATTAATTCATAACTAGAGACTTACTTGCAACTGAACAAATACAACAGTTAACTACTTGCATGTCAATTCCAGTGGATACCCAATGGAGAGATAGGTGAAAGGGTGAGATGGACTATCTGTTGTGACTATAGTGATGCATTCAATGCATCTGACACACATTGGAGATGCCAATGAGGATTGTGCAGTCAAGGAAAGGCCAATTTGAATTCATTCAGTCATCTTCTTCAGCAGGGATTGCGCAGTGGACGTAGGCTGTCAGGAGGCAAGAAATTGGTGCATGGAGATGAAATTTTCTACATGAAAGTGTGTAATGATTGTTGATTGTATTGAGAGCTTGATGTACTAAGCTTTGTATGAGATTATTACATGATTCCATTGATATACATAATATATGATAGTTGGGGTTTTTAGCTTTAATATTTCTCGTTAAACAACTGTGTTTATGTGTGATTGATTTTCTTCATGAGTTTTGCAATTGGCGATTTAATTTCCACAAAGAATTAAGTGGAAGGATTCTGTATTTAAAATAATATTAATTTGTTATGTAAGGAGGATCCGGTAATACTATCAGTATTAATAAATTTCTACATCAAACACTAGAATTTTCCTCCCATAACAAGGCTATAATTCAGACTCTAAATTAGCTATGAAAATCGCCTTCTAACAAGGACAAAAACCCTTCCCAAAGAGTGCTAAAGACCCTTCCAAAAATGTGTCAAAATCCCTTCCCATAGAAAACCTCTCTAAATCAGATTCATTTCAATTGGTTCATGAGGTATGAACCTAAAAACTACTCCTTCACTTAATTAAACAAACATGACTTAACTTGATCAAGTGAGTCTTAGATACCTCCACATAATGCCTATATATATTTTGTTTGATCCAAATTTCAAGGCCAATTTTACCACTACTTAGGATGACTTAGCAGGCTAAATAATGAATATTCAAAATAAAATTTCTCCTCATCTGTGAGGAGTTAGAGGGAGTTCCATATACCATTGGAAAGGTATTGGAATAATATTTCAAACCATATAGATTATGCTCCCCTTTGAGCTAGGTAATTAGAGTAAAAATGCATTCAAAAACAGGGTATCTAAATGAGGCATCAAAAATCCCAAAATAATATTTCCAGAAGGTGTGCCATATATCGTTGGAAAGGTCTCGAAATATGCTATTTGACTCTATATCTTTATATTTCATTTGGACAACTTTTTACATCAATAAAAAACATTTTAAACACCAAATTTGGATGATTGGGTATATTTGTGGATTTTACATATTGTAAAGAGGGGACAAGTTGACAACTCATGTTTTCCATTTGTATATGTAAAAGGATTACAATTTTATTAATAAAGAAGTTCGATGGGTAATTCCATATACTTGTGTCCTGTGTTTTTTTACCACACTTTTGGAGATATATTATATTGCTTTTATATGTTGAATCACTATAAGAGAATTTTTACTCATTATATGTTGAGAAGTTATGATTCTACTAAGTAACTAATATACAATATAACAAGAGTAACATATTGTGAGGCATAATCTAGGAAGATTAACATTGGGATACACTAAGAAATTATGAAAAATGATTGTGTTGCATGCTCAAGGGGTTGTGGTGCACTGAGAAATCCTTATAATCATTCGAATCCCTTGGGGTCATGATATATTGTATCAGAGTATTTCAGAAATACAACCAAATGGAGACGTGCAAGGAAAGAGGTATGTAATATTTTTTTGGTTCTTTTTCACATGAATATTCTTATATGAGGATAGGTGTCTTGGGAAAGGAATGGGACAAATGAAAGAATGGGTTGTGCTTTGTGAACATGGAGATAAACAAAATTTAAATACTAGCACTTGTTGACATAAGTACCTTTCACAACTTCATGAAGGCAAGTTTAAAAAATAATCTTGGGTTGAAAGTAGTCACAAGTAGGATTGTTGTGAAGGTAGTAAACTCTAGGGCTAGATCACTGAAAATATTGGAAGCATATGTGTCAGTTCATATATATGAATGGAAGGGATTGCTGGATTTTACAATGATTCTTATGGATGATTTTGAGGTGATATTGAGCCAATATTTATAGAGAGGAAATTTGGTGGTTCTTATACCATGGATGGATCAACTCATTATCTTAGGTGATAGCAAGACATGGGCTATATTAAAAACTAAAAAAAAGAATAAAGGAGGTTTCAATATTACCTCTGCGTTACGTACGAAGAAAGCAATGCCACAAAGATCAAATGCTTAGTTATATGCAACAATGATTAAGAAAGTAGGTGATGATGGGACGGGGGAACCTATTCCACTAGATATTTATGAGTTGCTAAGCACATATGAAAATAAGATGTAAAATGAGTTGTTGAATGTACTCCCACTAAGGCGAGAATTTGATCATTGTATAGACCTTAAGTGTGGTGCACCACAACCAACACAAGCTCCTTACATTTTCTTAGGTCTAGAGTTGGAAGAGTTGAGGAGTCAATTGACAAAGCTTATTGATGCAATATTTATTCGTCCTTCTCATCCCCCCAATGGTTCTCTGGTAATATTTGAGAAGACGAAGGATAATAATTAGTTAAGGATGTGCCTTGACTATTGATATTTGAACAAGAAGACCATGAAGAAACAATATGCCCTTCCACTAGCAGCTTATTACTTAAACAAGTTGGCTAAGGAAAAGGTATTCTCTAATCTTGACATGAGACACGGTTACTATTAAGTGTGGAGGGCAGCAGGTGATGAATAAAATATGACCATGGTAACGAGGTAGGGAATTTATGAATTTCGAGTTATCCATTTTGGTCAATGGATAGTCCTGCTACATTTTCTACCTTTATGAACGAGGTATTGCATTTGTTCTTAGACAAGTTTATCATAGTATAATTAGAGGATAATATAGTGTTTAGCAATGATTCATATGAGCATAAGAAGCACTTTGGAAGAAGTCTTTTAGGCACTAAGGTAGAACCTTTTATACTTGAGAATTCAAAGTGCATGATCGCTCAGAAAGAGATACCATTTCTTGGCCATTGGGTTTGTCAGGGATGTATTCATATGGACCCTAAGAAGTAAAAGGTGACAATAGATTTGGAGGATCATCATAATGTACATGATGTAAGGGTATTTGTTGGGATGAAAAATTAATACCATAAGTTAGTGGAGGGAGATTCGAATATAGCCTACCCATTGAATAACTTACTGAAGAAGGACAAACCATAGAAATTGACAAAGAGAAAGAAGTTAGAGGATTTCGATATTAGATATCCCATTCATGAGAATGAGATGAAAAAAATGGTGCATTACCTACAAGTGTGAAGGCACTACATATTTGGAAAATCATTCATGGTGAAGACATATAACATTGCAATGAGTTAATTTTCTACACAACCAAAATTGTCATTGAAGAAGGCTCGATGGAAAGACTTTTTGGCTAAGTTTGACACATGAATATTGAGTATAGGTTAAGTAAACTCAATATGGTTGCAAATGTATTGAGCTTGAATCCATAGTTGGAAACAATTGAGGAGGATGAAGAATTTCATACTCTAGGAGAGAGTCGAATTTAGTTAATTGGAGAGTTGCAATGAAGAATTCATGAAGCGTTGTAAAATGAAACTATAACAAACATAATGAAGTAGGCGAATGAAGGAAATACGAGGAAATTTCCATTTTAGGATGATCACTTGTTCTGTGGATCACGCATCTATGTTCCTAAAGTAGGTGGACTAAAGAGGGAACACTTGAAGGAGTTTCATGACTCGCCTTATAATGGCCATCATGTTGAAAAATGCAGCAAGAAAGTATCATTTTGATTTTTCATTGGTCAAATTGATAAAATTTGAATTTCCACATCAGTAGAAAACTTGGTTGCAGTTAACTAAGGTGAAATGGCTCTTTTCACTCAATTACCTTAGAAAATTTGAGTTAAAGGAGTTAGATTTAAGTTAAGCATGTGTGATTTATAATTTGTAGCAGTCAAGGTCAATGATTTCAAGTTTTTTTTTCTTCAGATAAACTAGTTCTAATTGTTGGAGGAACTAGTAGAAGGTCATTTTTGCATTAGGACTTTAGTATAACTCAGTGATCCTCCAGTTAATTTATCAATTAGCCCAAAATAGCTATTGCATGTAGAGAATTCGAGTTCCCTAGCTATGGTGGAAATTAAAAGATAATGTAACACCATTTGTAGACTCGTCTTGAGTGTACAAGAGTTGGGTGCAGTCAGATTATGAACCTTGGGAGTTGTGCAATAATTTTGGAGGAATTTCCTAAATAATAGGGGCCTAATTTCTCAAGGAATTGTGCAAGGAAATAGGTGCTCAAGCAGAGGTATAAATTGACTAAGCTGGGTCAAAACTTCTCAGTGAGCAAAGAGATAGGTTATTCACTTGTAGGTTGTGCTCAGTTGAGAAAATAAATTGTAATATATCTCTATTCATTAGATTAATGCAAGTAGGAAAAGGGGTTTTTAGCAGATTTCCTTCCCCCTGAAAAAGGTTGTGTACATGTGTGTTATTTCTCATTACATGTTTGTGATTGATGTTCTAAACTGTGAATTTAATTCTGTAGAGTGGTAGAGAATTTTTGTGTCTTATGATTTTGATTAAAATTTCATGAGAAGATGCAAATATACACAATAATTTCTACATGGTATTAGAGAAGGATTCACATTAGAGAATTAATTTCAAAGTTTTTTCTCAGAAGGATTGAATTTGCATTTTAGAGTAGCAGGATTTCTACAGAGTTGGGAAGATGACCTTCAACAAGATGAGGTTAGAGTATGCCTTGGAAAGTAACTCTAATTTCATTGCATGGAGGCAGTATTTTATGACAATGGATTTCTAGAATACATCAACGCAGATGTTGAAAAATCATATGTATCTGATGCCGATAACCTTGATCAGTGGAAGAAAGATGTAGCCAAGGTGAGGAGAATAATCTTGGAGGGAGTGTGAGATCACATGGTCTTGAATCTCCATGGGAAAGAAACTCCTTTCATAGTGTGGAAATCATTAAAATAATTTTTTAGTAATAGTAGAGACCATAGGAAGTTGATGCTCAAGGATAAACTTCAAAATGTAAAGGTGCAAAAGAATGACACTATTCCGTAGTATCTGAGCAGGTTAACACAAGTTTGTGATGAACTTTGTGGGGTTGGTGTTAATGTTGTATAATATGACTTAGTAAGCCTATCCCTTCTAGGACTTTCCAAGAGCTAGCATAGCTACCAAGATTCGATAAGCGAGAGGGAGAAACTACCAAATTGAGAACACTTATGGTCTGATTTGGTACAAGAAGAAATAAGGTGGAATACCAGAGATGGGACTTCATCCAAGGGTGGGGATGAAGTGTTGGACACCTAATCCTCCATGGGTAGGTGTGGAAGGCGAAAAGTCACAAAGGAGTCCAAGTGACCTTGGAAGATGAATCCAAGAGTCACACCATTGTATTATAAATGTACATCTATGTGTAATAAGATGAAATGAATGCCTATCTTTCTATGTGTGTGTTTATATTTCTCCATACACCTTGTGTGTGTTTAACATGGTATCAGAGCTGATACATTCATAACTAGCTCAACCTCGAGTGAGCCATTTGTTTTAGTGGCCTGTGTATATCTGCAAAAATTCTGGTCATTTTTGCAACATTCAGAGATTATCTACAACAGTCATCTTTGCAGTATTCATCAATCTTTTGCAGCATTCAGAAATTAGTTTTGTGAAGAGCAGCATTGTGCATCTTAAACTCTGTAGGTTTTTCACTGCTCCTCCCATTCTGCAATTCTGAAAAGAAAAATTATAAATTTTTCCTGCAATTTCTATTGTCTACTTTTATTTCTACACATTGAAGAGCTGCTGGAAAAATATTGTTTAAAGTGGGTTTCAAAAAAAAACATTATGGGTTTTTTGCTGAAAATTCTGCAATTTTAATACACATTTTGTCTAATTTTTTTTATGCACACCATTGTGCAATTTCTGCAAATTTCCTGCAAATTCTTATGTTGAAAATTTCCTGCAAATTTTGCAATTGTCCTATGCAATTTCTGCTGCTGGAAAAAATATTTTCTACTGGAAAAATTTCTGAGTTTTGACTAACAGTTTCCTGCAAATTATTCTGCTGAAAATTTCCTGAAATATTCTACTGTTGCCCTCACCCTCTCATTCTCTGTTGTTTTACTATTTAAAAAAAATAAAATAAAATAAAGTAAAATAAAAATTTCTGGGCAACTCAGTCCCTCAGCCCCCATAGAGTCCTCGGCCTCCACACTCTGTAACTCTCACACCTCTCGTCCCAATGCCTACCCTTACTACCCACCCCTGCTACTCGCTCGCTCTGTGCACCCTCTCAACTCTACCTACCGCCCCCTCACACCTACCGCTCCCCCACACCCCAAACGAACCCGACCCCTTACCCGCACCCTCTGCCCTGCATACTCAACCCGCCCCCTCACCAGCGCCCTCCCCTACTCCCGTTCCCTCTGTCCCCCCTTACATTCCCCCCTCACCATGACCATTGTTGTTCCCAAAGCCCATACCCCTACACCTCACCACACTCCCTCTCGGCCTTTCGGCCCCCACCCTCACCTCCCTACGGCCCGCCCTCACCTCTCGACCGCTTCCCTACCCACCCTTACACCCTCCACCCCCTTACAACCCTCTTCCCCCTCCCCTCACACCTACGCTAATCCCCCACGGCCCTTTGGGCCCCCTCTACACATGCTCAACCCGCTCTCCCCTTTTTAATTGATCGCTCTACACTACCCTAGCTACCACAGCTCCCCAACCCTTGCAACCTCCCACGTAGTTTGGGTTTTCTGCATTTTTTTATTTTTTTATTTTAACTTCAGCCTTTTATTCTTTTAAATTCCCTCCTCTTTTAAAAAAAAAATTAACCCCCTTCCTTTTTTCCTGTAAATGATTTATTTAAAAAATAAAAATAAAAAATTTGCAGATAAACCTTCCCCATTTAAAACTTCCCCTAGTAATCAACTCCCCCAGTAAAAACCTCCCCTAGTAAACACCTCCCCCAGTAAAAACTCCCCTAGTAAACACCTCCCCCAGTTAATACCTATGTTTTCCTTTAAAAAAAAAAAAAAAACAACAACAACAACAACAGAGAGAGAGGAAATGGCATATGAGTAAATGGATTGTATATTTTAAGACAAATATTGTAAATTGGTCATCATTTTCAAAACAGCAGTGGCATCATAGTTTGGCTACACAAAGTTTCTGGTTTTTTGGAGTTTCTCTTAGTCTCCATTGTGAAGCAGTATAGCAAGGTCAAACATCAAATTTTTTGAATCTCCTTCTTTTGTTGAGTTGAGTTGTTGTTGGTGTAAAACAGATCTTTGAAGAAGAGAGAAACCAACTGCCTTAAAGGGTTATTGCACAGTATTTTTTTTGCTGCACATTTACAAAAATATTTTGCAATGACATTGTATTGTACTCACATTGTGAGTGGATATTACTTCTTCATTCATAGTTGCAATCAGTGTTTGAAGTGTAACTTTGAGTTGTTGAGAAATTTTTGATGTGAGTCATTATTGCTTGCCGGTTAGACAACCAAGTCTATACCTTGAGGTCCTCCATAATTTGAGTAGCAGACTTTGTTCTTTGGGAATTCCATAATTGGAAGTTCTTTGAAATTCATTTGGATTGTTTGAAAGGAAGTTGAATCACATTGTAAATGGGTGCATTATCGGTTGAAGCTGACACCCTTTATTTCTTGAGCCTGAGTTGTTGAAAAATGGCTAAAATAAATGATGCATTATAGTTGTTGAATAACCTCATTCATTCCAGTGTTCATGATATGGTAAAAATAAGCAATAACGCTCTTTTTAATATTCAAACTTGCTTGCAAAATGCACAAGACAAGATTGAGTTTTTTCAGTTGGAATCTCAGCTTCAGCAAGATGAACTTTAGTAAAAGAGTCATCATTCTGAACGCGTTTCTGTTCAGAACATTGAGAAGGACTCTCATCAAAAGAAAGAATATAAAGTTACAGTCGAATCACATTCAGTTCCTTGTACAAGAGCAAATTTACATGCAAATGCAGTAGCGCAGCCTGCACCTCCCAAGCCCATCATCTAACCTTAGGAAGAGCTTGTCCAAAACAAGCACAGAACTTGTCTTGGATATGAAAAGGATGTGTCCTTTCATATTCTGGACTACACCAAGCCCATAAAATTTCAGAGTGTCAGATTTCTGTATGACAGTTCACCTGCAGTTGTTCCAGATCCTGCTCCACTTGCACAACAACAACAACAAATTGTAAAATGCCAACACTGTGATCGAGTTGGCCATATGAAAGATCACTATTTTGATCTTCATCCATGCAAGCATTGTGGTCAGCACACCCATTCTTCACATAGATTCTTCAGAAACAAGCCTCATGTAAGAACAAATATTCATCTTGGATGGATCGCTTCTTGGAAATGGGCATCAACAGCCAAGAAGATGTTTAAGTCACATGTAAGAACTTGTTCTCGAATATTGAACAAACTTGCAGTTGAGTTTTCGCCATCATCTCACCTTGTACCTGACAGGGGGGGAAATGGTGGTCATCTACAATATTCGACGTCAAATCAAGTGAGCCTGAGCCACAATCTCTCATTCTATATTCAGAGTTGTAGCCAAAGACACAACAGTTCAAGCGAGCCTGAGCCACAATTCGTCATTCCAGATTCAGAGTTGTAGAAAGAGACATGGATGCCCATGAGCATGCCTTTGGTTGATGGAGATCCTTAAACCATCCATGTGAGGTTGATATTATTCCTCTTTCAGAACACTTCCTCTAGCAGAAGACTTCAGCTTCTTGCCAGTTTTGGTTGAGTTCCAGAAAATGCATCAAGCATTCCAGTGTTGGTGGTCATCCTTAAACCATCACAGGTTTTAGGCTTCCCTTCTTTTAGGTTGAAGGTCTCCTTTTTTAAATATGAGGGACAATTCCTCTAGCAGAAGCCCTTAGCTTCTTGCCAGTTTTGGAAGAGTTCCGGGAATAGCAATAAGTGTTGTGTTCTAGTGTTGGTGGTCATCCTTAAACCACCTTTTTTGACAACATTTCAGAGAGCTGATTCAGCCTAAGTGCTGCCATGCATATTTTACAGATTTGTATTAAAACTCTCTTCTTGGACTCACACATACCCCTTCGAATTAAGGGGGGGGAATGTTGAACACCTAATCCTCCATGGGTAGGTGTGGAAGGCGAAAAGTCACAAAGGAGTCCAAGTGACTTTCGAAGATGAATCCAAGAGTCACACCATTGTATTATAAATGGACATCTCTGTGTAATAAAGATGAAACGAATGCCTATCTTTCTATGTGTGTGTTTAACATGAAGAAAACTTTGAATTGGTTGGAAAGGGAAACAAGCGAAAAGGAAACAAATCTCAAACCAAACCATAATACAACCAAGGGGAAAAGAATAAATATTTTTCCAAAATTAAATGCTTCAATTGTCATGAATTCGAGCACTATGCCATGAAGTGTCCACACAAAAATTAAATAAAGAAGATCTTGGGAAGAGCAACAGGTGAAGCTTTGGATTCACAGTTTGTGCTTGAATTTACCCTTATCATATGCATGTCTAGAATAGTGATGGGGAGCATTTGGTACTTCAAATTAGGTGCATCATTCCACATGATAGGGTGTAGTTAGTTTTTCAGTGGCCTAGAGAAGAAATATTTACAGATGCACATCGAGATGGGGGACAAAGGAAGGTACAACGCGGTCAGGGTTGATATAGTCACCTTTTAGAGGGAGTTAGGATCCACTCTTAGACTTAAGGATGTCATGTATGTTTCGGGCCTAAATAAAAATCTCATCTTTGCTGTAGTTTTGGAAGACCGTGGTTATGATGTGATCTTCAGCAAAGGAAAATCATTCCTGAGACACATAGCCATGGAACAGGTGAAGCATATATGGGTTTGTGTGAAAAACCTGTATAAGCTAGATGTGGAATAATGTGTTGCATTATGCACTAAGTCAAATAAAGTGTAGGGTCGCGATGTAAGTGAAATTTGGCTTAGAAGACTTGGCCATTTGCATCATGTCGCCTGTTAGGGTCCTATAATAATAGGATTCATAATTTTTGAATTGAATTTGATTAGTCTTGTAATATGTACATACTTTTCTTTCTACAAATTGTTTTCCCATATTAGAAAAATAAAATAAAAAATGTAAATAGGGTAAAAGTCTGAAAGAAAAATCAAAGGAATTGAAAGAAAAAAGTAAAAAAGAATAGAAAAATGGACCCCAAACAAAATAGAGATAAAAATAAACATGAAAGTGATGCAAATCCAAAAGCCACTACTATTTAATTTTTCCGCAAAATAAAGATTGTGTGAAGCTTGTTACAATACCACAATCCATGAAGGTTAAATAGCTTAATCTTAACCTCTCATGCTTTAAATTTCATGTTATTAGATAGAGAATAAAGATCTAGCCAAACAATTTATGTTAGTATGAATCTTTCGTCGTAAAATACCACTTTAGCTACGCATAAAAAATAGCCCTAACATCGATTATGGCTGCCAAATATCTTTAAATCTGCAATTAGGTGATCCAAATAATTCTGCACAAATCCAGATCTAAGCATAAAAGACATTAAGTAGATAAAGTAAAATGTGGCTCCATGCATCCAATAGACAAGACAAGAAAAATGTATTTGAAAGAATTTTTATATTATATTAAAAAGGGGGCACCTGAGAGAAAAACAAGAAAGGTTTTTTCCAGTTCTACTCAATGGGATGGGTTCTTGAAAGTCCTCAGCGTTTCAGATCTAAAATTACTCTCTCTTGTTGTTGTAGAAAACCCAGACAAACATAGAACTCAAATGGGAGCTCATAAGGCAAAAAATGGAGAATGTGACCCAGTATAGATCCAGAGTGATCTAATGTAATGGAGGTGACTAATGAAAGGGGAAAACCCTTCTATTTATAACAAAATATTAGGGTTATCTAGAACTTGGTGCATGAATAAAATATTATTAATCAAATTCTAGAACCACCCTTTAGGAATATTTTATTATATTTGTTGGAGGGAAAAGGATTTTTGACTTGGGTCAATTCCTTTATTTATAAATAATAAATAAATAAATGATTTATTTATCATTTTAGAAATGATGGGAATATAATTAAATAAATAATGGTTTATTTAATTATTTATGGATGATTTAGTCAAATTTAACTAGGAATATTATTTAAATAATGATTTAAATAACTTATTCCTAGGAAATAATCAAATAAATAATGATTTATTTAATTAATTTCCTTGTTTTTGGTTAAATATGACCGGGAAATATAAAAAAATGTTATTTCACATGGTGAAAGAAATTTTACTTAGGGTAAAATTGGTCTTACATGGTGTACTTGGGTTCATCTAATGATAATAGGTTAGATGACCAAAAAAATGGTGTAACAGATTTCCTCCCAACGTATGAGTGTTAGGAGAAAATCGTATGACCGAAGTACGTTGTAAGAACTCAATCACTAGACATCAAGAGGGAAGTGAGAGAGAGAAATGTAAGGTAGTCTAATGTGCTAAAGGACTAGACCCTAAGGAGATGAGACTTACAGGTGCAACAAGTCTCTAGTTTATGAAGTTGTACTCATATACATGGGGAGGCATACCTATGCCCGCCGAGACAAAGTACAAAGAATAGGAAGTCCAGCAAACAAGGAACCGAACCATGAAGAATATGTTGGCATAAATAAGAGCCAGAAAAATAGAATGATGGATCCTACATACATGTTATGCCTGGAATAGCCATCAGGACTTATATAATAAGATTTTAGTGCATGAGATACAAATACGCCCAAATGTCCCCTACACATGGGGAAGGGCTCGCAACATCTGACTGATACATGCAAATCGAAGAGGCACTGCAAGCGGCTGAGGCCAATATCATCAAACGAGAGGAGCTGCATCAAGGGCTGAAATGAAGAAGTCATCCAGACATGTGGGGGGCTACCTATAGGGCCTCCCCCTCATGAGGGTCGAGACATCTCACACACACCCGAGAATCACCAATAGCTACTGTGGCATCATTGGACCATCAAGTGTATAGATCACGATCATGTTGAAAAGAGCTCGAACCAAGGTACACTGCCCCCTAGACCTAGCTTCTAGAGTAAATGAGCTGATTTCAACAGAAGTAGGTCCACCATAGGTGAGGCAATAAGGGAACCCCAACTAAGGCACGGGAGAAAATAGTAGAGCGACTAACATACGGACACTAATGATGATAATGAAATGAGGGACACTGAGTAGCGGATGGACAACTTCCTTTGTTAGAGCATAAGGGGCATGAATGGCTTGGCAGCAACTGACACAATAGTAGGGAGGATAGGTGACAATGGTACTGAAGGCCATAATGTGCAACATGAGAGAGGGACCAAGCGATGAAGGATGGAGGACTATAGTGGGATATAAATGGCCGCAAGATAGACTCCATGACGGATGATGACTCCACTCAGATGGTCTGAAAAAGGGTGACTCGATCGTGCTGCCACACAAAAAAGGTCCAATGGGGGACCATAAAAACATGGGTACAATATGGTATCTCATGATGAAAAACTACATGAACAAAGCCAAGTAAAGAGGTAAAGTGGTGCCCTAAGTACAAGTGTTGTAAGTGAAGAATTCCGATTGGAAGGAGAGTTGAAGGGACCCTTCGTGGACAAAATTCATCTTGGTGAAGTATCCAAACATGAAAAACTAATAGATAATTATTTGAGTGTTAAATGAGAGCTTTCCAATGGTGCAGACGGTGTGTCAAATGGGGCCACGGTTTGGTCGCAGCGGGCGAAAGAAAAAAATGGGGTTTTTCTCCTAATAAGGCATTTTCCCTCCAAAATTATTCATTTGCTTGTGTGGCTGTGGTGAATGTGGAGGGGAGAGAAGGCCCTAAATCTTGCGACAATCGTAGCAGACAAACCGATCGTTGGAATCGCGATCCATCAGTTGCAGGTAAGAGGCCTAATCCTACTCTTTGTTTTCGATGGATTCAAAGTTCAGATTAGGGTTTTAAATCTCAGTAACTGCTCCTAATTCATCATTACGGCCGGGTCGCACTTTTTGGGGCAAAAACTGTGACCTGGGATGTAGGTTTTGGCCTAAAAAGTGCGACTTGGCCCAGGATTTGGCCAAAAAGTGCAACCTGTTAGATGGGTGTGGTTTTAGTGCTATTATGGGCTGAGATTCAGTTTTGGTGTAAGGAAATGTAGTTTTGTTTTTCTGTAGACTGACAAAGATGATGGTTTTTTGCATATATTGCAGATATATAGATCAAGTGGAGAGAGAGAGAGCTAGGTATATTACAGACGGAAATCCAAGATGATCAGGGTGTCCATCATGCATTAGCTAGGTTTGGGGTTCTAAAATTTGTGGAGAACCCTTTGATGAGGGCGGGTGAGCATTTGTTGGCTTGGATTATCAATTACTCAGATCCAGACCATGAGGTGTTTATAGTGCAGGGGCACAGGATTGAGCTGACAGTCCAGGATCTGTATTTTCTAACTGGTCTCCCGCCATTAGGGATGGTGGGAAATACATAGCCAGTGTTACCACGAGGGTGTAACATCATGGAGTTTGTTGAGCGACATTGTCGACCAGGTGTCCGAGTCAAAGGGACTCGGATATCGATTAGGGATCTAGAGAGGCTGGAGACCCGGGCAGTGGCAGTAGCAGTGTTTCAGATCTTGGGCAGCCAGGCGTTCCATCACATCACTGGAGGGTAGATGATGATTGTAGAGAGTGTGTTGGGTGGGACCTACTATGGGTGGGCCCAGATGATGTTGGTGTCAGTGAAACAAAAACTGTTGCTATGTAAGCGGCAAGTGAATCATGATTGTGCCTATGGGACAATATTGTGCTCTTTCTTCTTTGAGAAGCTCCTGACCTTATGACCTCGTATACAATTACCTGATGGGGGTCCAAGAGAGCCCCAAATGCATCGATGGGGACGACTACTGTGTAGAGGAGGGGGAGGGGCGGTCGGACGGGTGTTCCGACTAGAGTTCTTCGCCCATTGGGATCAGATGCCATTGTACATAGACGACTATCCCTATAGTGGGATGAGTTATTGGGGAGATCCGGACTTGCCACTTCTGCCTGGTCGAGTATGGGGGCTCGATGGTAAGTGAAAAGAAACTAATATGTTATGTGCATTTTAGATTTTGTGACTAGTAGTCATGGTACTAATCCCTATATTTTTTGGAATGCAAATATAGTTCCGATAAAACTAGCCAGATATATGGGACGACCTGTAGCAACAGGAGCTACAAGTGCGAGTGGATTAAGGACGGCACAGAACGAGGATATGGCCACTTTGTTGGAGGACATCCGTCGTAGATGTGAGGGGCTGCTGACCGGTGTGTTGGAGCGTGGCTGGAAGGATTTAGACGACCAGTAAATAGAGTTATGTATTGGGATACCCTAAAAATGGAGAGGTATCATGCGACACATGGCGATGGCCGGTCAGACTGCGCGTGATCTATGAACTGCGGGAGTAGAGTTGTTGGCTCAGGATCCTCCAAAGAGTGATTAGATATAGGGCATGTAGTGCCCCCCAGTGTCGATGTAGGGGCAAGTAGTGCCCCCCATTTTTGTAATTTTGTTTTTTGTAACATGCTATGGGCATGTCATATGTTTCAAAGTAGATGGACTCTAAAAACACATGTTATATGATATATATGATTTATATGCATTTTGTTGATGGTGTTAAATGTTATTGTCTTGTGTGTGATAAATGTCAGTGTAGAACATGATTTGCGATTTGATCTACGTAGTGATTTTGACTTCTAGGGATATGGTTGAAAGTAATGAATCTAAATTCACATATCAAAAGTTTCACTCGTAAATATTGTCTAAATAGGACAAGGTTATGCACACGATAGACACCATTAAGTTGTAAGACAATAAGCAAGGAATCTAAATGAACATGCAGATGAAGGATGTGATGAGAGAGTGCATCGGCTAAGAGACCACGTACTGCATCATATTTAGCCTGATTATTGGTGGCATTACTAATGCAGACCCCATTTGCAAGAACCAGGGTATGCAAGGGGGTAAAGATGGCCCATGCTGCTGAGGTGAGATTCCGGGAATAGCGACTTGCCCCATCAGCATAGCCAAGATAATGTGTGGACGAGAGGGCCAGTGGAATAGTGTCACAAGACAAGAAATGGGAGGGATGAGAAGAAGGATGGCAACGTGAGTAGAGGGTAGACATCCACTGACGACTATGGGATGGAGCAGTCCGGGTAGGAAGTCTAGGACTCATAGATTGACGAGAGGGAGATGAATGAGAACTATGGGATGAAGAGCGTGAACTCAAGCTGCGAAGAACATCATAGATACGGATGGGATGATCGTGATTATGGGAGGAAATGGAAAGGTCAAGGAAACCACATGACGCTACAAAGCTACCTAAATCATTAGTATGGGAAGAGAGGTGCAGATACGGATCATCACAGGGAATGACAGAAGAATAGGTAAAAATATGGTCAAATCATGAAGAGCCCGAGAATGTGGCTGAAGGAGAATCAAGCAAAACAGATGGAGTGGATTCAGAGGGAATGTACACCGAGGGTCGTACGGATGATGATAGGTATAGGAGGGGGGAAGCAGGTTCTGACATCTCAACATCAAGGGGAGGAATTTCAATGGTAGCAGGGGGATCCTCGAGTAGACCTGACGCATATTGAGCAAGGATGGGATAGGCGGATTGATTTTGTTCAACTTCGTACTTGTGAATGACCTCTAAAGAGGCTCAATAATGCGTGAGGTGAGGAAAATTGTGAGAATAATGGCCATGGACACCACACAGAGCACAGGGTTTGTTGGTGCGAAGATTCTTTGGGTTCTTGGCTGCGGAGGAGGAAGAAACAGAGGTTTCAGGGACCGTAGATTCAAGGAACGCGACTTTAACCATGGGTTGGATACGGGGTAACTCAGGACAAGTATGAGTGGGATGACCGATACCATCACACAAGGCACAAGGCTTGGTGGGTGGGGGAGGGGTAGGGTCGGGTGCGGTGGCCTTGTCTTTGGATGCCCCCTTGCGAGTTTTTATTTTCTTGCCTGTAGTTGTTGCAGCATGAGGAGGGTCCTACGGAGGGGCTAGGGGCATTGTAGCAGTGGAAGGAGCGAAGGGAATCGGTTGCACTGGTGTCACAGCAATGTATGGTTTGGGGTGGCCTGGTGGGGTCTCGGCTAGAGGAGTAAGATACCATATTGGTATTCCCAAGGTTAAATTAGGGAGGGAAAGGGTGGCCATGACGGGAACCGAATAGACACCGGGGGGGGACCAAGGAAAGGTATCCGACCCAGAGGGTACGGCCGTATGGGATGTCTCCCGTACGTGTTGTACTTGGGGGAACCGACCCAGAGGATAAAGGCGTAGAGGCTCATGGGTACCGTGGGGGCCAGGGGAAGGGCCAGCAGAGGAGGTCCAGGTGGTGGTGGCGAAGGGCCAGGGAGCAAAGTTGGGGTGGGTGAGGCCGAGGTTGCCGACTAGCCAAAGTGGGTTGTGCAAGGTAAGCGTAGATGGCCGCATCATGCAAACATTCGCCAAGCTTAGATCGTAGACTCGGGAGGGGGAGGACCAGAAGGTACTAAGCAAGGATGAGTCTTTGTAGATGCTGTGTATGTGGGAACACTGTCAAGGAGTATTTTGTTTCGCTTTTTATTGGTGACAAATGCAATGGTGGACTCAGGGGAGGTCTGAGATTTTGGTTCATGGTAAGTCAACTGGTCAATAATGACAATCTTGCCATTATGAGGGAAAAACATCTTGCGGTGGACTGTGGATGGGATGGCAGGCATGGCATAGGTGTAACTACGCCCCAAAATAATGTTTTAGTCAAGAGGGGCATCGATAACTTCAACGTCGACACAAAAAATATTACCTGCAAGGGTAATAGGACAGTTACGGAAAAGGCCGATGGGCTGGGAGGCATGGCCATCCCATGCACGAAGGGTGATTATGGAAGGGGCCAGCTCAGAAGATCCAATTTTTTTCCAAACCGAAGCAGACATCACACAGGTAGATGCCCCCTCATCAATAATACACCGAGCGACGTTGGCATTTCGGATTTTGATTGGGATTTGGAAAGCAACAGAATCAGGAAGAGGGGGACAGTCTGACTGGCGGGCGTCGAAAACAATCAATTTTTCATCAGTAGGATCTACAACACCCACGACAGATAGTAGAGCCTTATTTTGAGAAGGACACGACTGGAGGAGTTCCAGTGTTGAAATGGCAGCAGGAGATTGTGCCAGATCATCTACTATGCTGTATGAATGGGCAGCCCGACTAGAGGCAACATTTCGGTGTAATGGGCCCTTAGGAGTCTTGGTATGAACCTCAGCTTTGGGTGGAGGGATTTGCAAGGGACCATTGGGTGTCGACAGAGGCTCTATAGGACTTGAAGATGGGGATTCGGAGACAGACGGAACGGGAGGCGTGGAATACTGAAAATATTGAGTTTGAAGGTTAAGGTCGATGGTGAGAGGTTGGTCAGAGGCCATCATGAGGATCTGGTAATCGGAGGAACCAAAAGGGGAAGGTTGAGTGGTTATCGGGGCATGAGGTGATTGAGTGGCCACAAATCCTTGTTGAGGGAAAGGATCAGTAAACACAGTGGGTTGAGAAGTAGCTGGATTGGGAGGGACAGTAGGGGAGGAGTGTTGTTCCTGCACGGTGGCCTGAGACTCCCACATCTACCGCATTTGTGGTAATAAGGGACAATCGTGAGTGTAATGACCATAAACATCGCAACACGAACAAGGCTTATTGGTGCGAAGCGGTCTGTCCGGCTTGGACTGAGAGCCCTGTGGCTGGTTGGCAGTGGTAGAGTCAATACTTGTAGGATTGGATCCACGATTACCAGAAGCAGATTGATTTCCTTTCCTCTTTCTTTGAGAAGGAAGAAGAGTAGTTGCCCCCTGTTGCACAAATACTTGTCCTGGAGGGGGTAGTAAGTGTGGTTGCAGGGGTGGAGAAGGAAAGGGAGTGGGAGGTCCAAATGCTGGAGGAGCTGGGACACCAGGCTGTGGGTAAGGATAAGGGTTAGGATGGGAAAAATTGAGGTAAGCAAGAGTGGGGGCAAAAGGAGGAGGCATGCCGTATCCTGGATACATGCTACCTGGAGGGGGAAAAGTGTCGGAGGTGCTGGCCCCTCCTGGAGGGAAACCATAGCTCATTAGAGGATGAGCAGAGGTATGTGAAAGAGCTCCAACGATACCATCGACAGAGGGAGATGTCCCCAGGGCGTTAGCGCCACCGGGCTTGGGGAGGTTAGGAAGGACGATATAAACATAACCAAATTGAGAGTAAATAAGGTCATATTTCAAGGCTATTTGGAGGGCAGCTTCTTCGGTTTGAGGGAAATGGGAGGCGACATCTTTGCTAATGGGAGGTAAGAGAGAATGAAGGAACCAGTCCATATAAACCTGATCTTCAAAGGAAGGAGCACGACATTATCTTCTTCTTCGCCGCCATTCCTGGACATGGGCGGAAAGGCAGGTCGAAGAGGATTGGCGGAAAGAGGTTAAAAGCTCGGTACCAGCGTCGTATCGGAGAGGGAGCTGGAAATAAGATAAAAATGCTTGGGCAATGGTCCCAAAAGTGGTATGGGAGGAGGTGGCCTGTTCAACATACCATTTAGAAGCTTCACCGGTAAGCGTGCGTTGGAACAATCTAAGACGAATGGAGTCATTAGTAATGGAATTGGAGGAACACCACATGTGGAAATATCGGATATGGTTGGAGGAATCTTCACTAGCAAGGCCTTCGAACTTGGGAATGTCGGAGGGGAGCTTGGTTGGCATAGCAGGCCAACTGACATCGTGGTGGATAGGATCATTAATCAGCTGATTGAAGTCGGGGAGACTGAGGCCGGCCATATAAGGGAGAAAAGGGGCAGTCGAGGTAGGTCCCATAGTGGTTCCACTGGAAACAGACCTAGCAGTAGAACTAGGGTTGCTACTGGTAGTAGGCCCTGAAGTAGACATGGTGAAAGTAACAGGGGGAGAACCAGGAGTAGGGGGAGAACCCTAAAAATCAGAAGAAGAGTCGGAGTGCGGACTCAGGGGAGGACTTATTCGATGACGACGGGAAAGAGGAAGTTGACCAACTAGAAACTGAGGGTGAAGGCCAAGAAGTCTCCAGGAGAAGCGCCTTGGGGGCACAATGATGACGGGAAGAAGAAAAACCGACAAGGGCAGGGAGGGACAAAATCAAGTGAGGTCAAGGGCAGAGAGGTGTAGTGACAATTGATTTTAAAGTCTTTGCCAGGCGGTGATAACCAAGCTCTTCTTCACTTAGGGTCAGTGTGTGGCATGCGTTGATTTTAATTTGTTTAAACCCAGATGTTTTGAGAGTAAAATAAAAAGTGTGCTGCGTAACTGAAAATAAATTTGCAGTAAACAAGACTAAAAGAATAGAAAATTAACACCTAACAATGCATCAATCTAACCCAAGAAGGCGGGTCTCTCAAAAATAGCCTATAAGAGGGAAAAAAACTAAGCAAAGCACACAAAAAAGAGGCCAATAGATCCAAGGTCGGGAGGGACGGGGATCTAAAGGAGAAATCTGCTGAAAAGAGGTGCAGAGAACAACAAAGAGGCAGGGGCAAGGTTGCTGTTAAAAAGGAGGGGATCAGCTAAAAACATAAGGGACAAGGAGGCGGCCCTAGAAATGAACCCAAACAAAACTAGATGAGGTGATTTGAAAGGGATAAGAGCTAATCTAAAGGGATCTGAAAATGAGGTATCAGACCTGAAAGGAACAAGGCTGAAACTCTGTAAATTCAGATTTCTGAAACAGAAAAAATTCTCCCACAAAAAGTGGAGGGTACTAGAGCCCTAAGGGGCAAGATTCCCACTTAGTAGAGTGAAATAGATCAGAAACAGGTCTAAACGAGTGGAGACAGAGGCTGGAAAACCCTGACGGAAGCTTCAGACAAACCCAGAAAAAGTGCTGGAAAATTGCAGAAAAAAGTGCAGGTCGCAGGTTCTGACCTGTTTTCAGTCCAGGTCATAGATTTGGGGCAGAAAAGTGCGACCTCAAGGCCAGGTCACAGTTTTTGGGCCGATAAGTGCGACCTGCAGATCTGGGTCTCTCAGCGGCAGATTTCAGAAAAAGTTGTCGTCTCAGTTGCGGCTGATGTCTGTCACCTGCGCAATAGGGCCAGAAACATACGGAAGTTAAAAATTTTGATGTTTGAGGGTTTTAGAGGTGGAAAGCACCATAAAAATAGGAAAAATAGAAAATGGAAGAGAAACCCTAAGTTCTGAAACAACTGGATATGCAGGAATATATAAAACAACAGCGGTCGCAAAATAAAACCCGTGTGGAGTCGCAAATTTTTAGTATGAATCTTTTGTCGTAAAAGACCACTTTAGCTACGCATAACAAATAGCCCTAACATCGATTATGGCTGCCAAATATCTTTAAATTTGCAATTAGGTGATCCAAATAATGCTGCACAAATCCAGATCTAAGCATAAAAGACATTAAGAAGATAAAGTAAAATGTGGCTCCATGCATCCAATAGACAAGACAAGAACAATGTATTTGAAAGAATTTTTATATTATATTAAAAAGGGGGCACCTGAGAGGAAAACAAGAAAGGTGTTTTCCCGTTCTCCTCAATGGGATGGGTTCTTGAAATTCCTCAGTGTTTCAGATCTAAAATTCCTCTCTCTTGTTGTTGTAGAAAACCCAGACAAACATAGAACTCAATGGGAGCTCATAAGGCAAAAATGGAGAATGTGACCTAGTATAGATCCAGAGTGATCTAATGCAATGGAGGTGACTAATGAATGGGGAAAACCCTTCTATTTATAACAAAATATTAGGGCGGTCTGGAACTCGGTGCATGAATAAAATATTATTAATCGAATTCTAGAACCACCCTTTAGGAATATTTTATTATATTTGTTGGAAGGAAAAGGATTTTTGACTTGGGTCAATTCCTTTATTATAAATAATAAATAAATAAATGATTTATTTATCATTTTAGGGAAATGATGGGAATATAATTAAATAAATAATGGTTTATTTAATTATTTATGGATGATTTAGTCAAATTTAACTAAGAATATTATTTAAAGAATGATTTAAATAACTTATTCTTAGGAAATAATTAAACAAATGAGGATTTATTTAATTAATTTCCTTGTTTTGGGTTAAATATGACCGGGAAATATAAAAAAATAAGTTATTTCACATGGTGAAAGCAATTTTACTTAGGGTAAAATTGGTCTTACATGGTGTATTTGGGTTCATCTAATAATAATAGGTTAGATGACCAAAAAATTGTGTAACAGTTTAATCTTGGCAAATCAGTAGTTAGGTAGAGAAATAATAAGGAGCTCAACAGCTTAATCTGAGCCCTTGCAAGAAATAAGGATATAATTAGTTTGTTTTTTGTTTTAAAAGAAAAATGAACAAGGGTTTGCAAGCTCAAATGCACCCAGGAAAAGGAAGAAAAAATGTTAGGGTAGCATATGGGTAGGCAGAAGCAATTTTTACAATCATGGAATAAGTAGAAATTTGGTCATTTCAATCACTATCTTCCTTCAAAAAATCATCCCCTTGTAAAAATACTTCATCCCCTCCATTTTTATTATTTTCCCTTCATTTTTCCTTTTTTTCCCATTATCATTCAGTTTCACTTGCAAAAATCCCCTTTTCCTAAGTTTAAAACCCATTATACTTAAGGAAACTGAAACCCCTTAACTAATTCCCCTTTTACCCCAAGAATACCCAAAAACTCAGAAAATACTTTATCCTAAGTTTAAATGTAAAAATACTATATCGAGACTCACTGTTCACTAAAATTATTTATAAATCACCCAAATTCATTCATTTGAACCTTTCTGTTACCATTTTTTGCACAGAAGAGCATTCCAAACCGAGATTAGACCGCTTCTGACTCTGTTTTAGCCCAAAAACAAACAAAAATCACCGAATTTGACTGCAACAATCACTGAAAAATCCATCCGAGTGCATATAAAGACCAGAAAAAGCTTTTGAAAGCTTTTCAACCCCAGAAACCTTTCTTCACAGTAAAATTCTGAATTTTACAGGTATTCTTCAGAGAAAAAATACTTATTCATCAATCTAAAAGAATTATATTGTTAAATGAATCAGTTAGGATCCTATAGACCTAAAGTAAACCCCATTTCTTCATATATTCATTGTTTCTGTAAACCCTAAGCATTTTTCATAGGCTTTGAAGCCTTGACCCGTTTTAAAACAAACTTGGATTAAATTTGGCCATTTGCAGACCTGAAAAATCCATCTGAAACCTTCAAAACCTTTTCTACAACATTCAGTCATCCTTCTACATAAAATTTGATGAATAAAGTTTTTTTTATCATAGAAAGTCCACTATAAACCCTAGATATCATTTTCTAAGGCTATAAGGTCATGAAGTTGCTCTTTTGATTAAAAAAATTAAATTTTGAATTAAATTGATCAGAAGTATCCCTTTTCAAGCCAAAGATATAACCCCGGTCATATCTAAAAAAATTCTATAAACTATTTAAACTTATAAAAGTGTTTAACAAGCCTAAATCAGTGTTTTAAAGGTAAAAAGTATTGAAAATTGATGAATCAAACAAATATTTGGCTTCCAAAAGCACTCTTGTGATCAACCCTTTATAACATCCTATTGTAGATGTACAACATATTCCCCTGGCAGATGTAGACTTGAAAATCAATGATACTGTAACTGAATTCAACCTTATTGAGATCCACTGTTGGAGCCAAGAGAAATCCTTGGATCAAGCAGATGAAGTATTTATTTGCTAATAAAATTTTCCTAAATATGTTGTTCCCCATCCTCACCAATGCCAAGAAGCCGTTAGACTTTGCCAATCATGATATTCTCCTAATCAAAGAGCCATTGTGAACACTGAAAATGAAGTTTTGTTTACCATTACAGCTGAGTCTATTAACCAGATGCTTCAGTTACAGCCTAAGCCTAATGAAGTTCCTTTATATATTGAAGCCCTCACTAAGTTATATTTGGAGTTGGATTTTCACAAGAGATTTCAAAATTTTCAAACCTTCATGTCATCCTATGTGGAAATTCCCAAACTCAATCTTCTATATTCCTTTGCAAAATTCTCAAAAAGAACTAGACATATTATTTCCATGCTATCTTTTATCCTTGGATATTTCACAGATGAACACGTTGATGTAGTAGTACTTGGTTTCTTGTCCATTGTGCCTGGTCAGCCTCCTGCAGTTATCTTTAACTTTTCCCAATATATTGTTGTTAGCATCCATGAGCAACTAGTCAAACTACCTACTGAAGGTGTTTTTAGGTATTCTTCATCCCTATTCCATATGTTCTTATATTTATAGTCTCAAAAGTTTCCTTTAACTCTTCAGAAGCTTGATGTGGAAGGAAATCCACAATCTGTCATATTCTGGACTTCCTTAATAAGGAAGGAGTCAAATGAGTTTACCTATTTAGAGATCACAGATTCTTTCATCCATCCCTTAGTCAATTTGTTAAACAACATTGTGTAGCCCAGGATTAGCAATGAAATAAAGAAATTTTTACAATTATCTGAACATATCAGGATTGGTGATTGGTACTTATACCAAAATCACACTAAAATCAGAGTTTATGGGTCAAGCCTTATTCCTTATAAATTGCCAAAATACCTCCCTATTAGGTTATTTGATCTAGAGTATATAAGACAGATTTTGAATTCAAATGTTGTAAATTTCTTGATTGCAAAGAAGAAGACACAATTCAAACTGAAGAACCAGGTTGGTCAATTCATATGTAATAACTGAGAAGAAAGTCCAGAGGTATAAAAATAGTTGCAGGAATGCAAATTCAGTCATAGTTTTCTTTGTTATTATGATCCCCTTGGTATTATCAGCAAAATGAGAGTTAAATGTAAATTAACTCCATACATACATGAAAAGAATCCTGATATTGAAAAATTATCAAACCAATTAGAATGGTTAGAGAATACATTGGTAGAGGCTAAGAAGCAAAGTGATACTAGTCAAACTTTGTAGTCTCCAGCCCAGGAAGGCAGTAGTGTAAAAAGAAACAGGGAGGAAGGGTCTTATACAGCTGAGACCACTATAGAGACCAAATTCAAACTAAGATACAAAAAAAGCCTAAGATTAATCCTGCCAGTAAAGAAAAGGAGACAATAGAGGTCATTGACACAGAGATTGCAGAAAAATACATTGTATCTCCTACAGTAATTGAAGAGGAACAATGGTAAACCACTTCTAATACACAATTAATTCAGAAACA
This sequence comes from Pinus albicaulis, assembly GCA_034641835.2. Lineage (NCBI taxonomy): Eukaryota > Viridiplantae > Streptophyta > Pinopsida > Pinales > Pinaceae > Pinus > Pinus albicaulis. The sequence goes on along the minus strand of CM076582.1, from coordinate 124,681,036 downwards.
GGACAATATAAAAGTATCTTCATCCAAGAAAGAAGAAGAAAAGGACATGGACATCAAGGAAATGTATAAGGAGATCAAGGCTAAAAATGAAGAAATAAAAAATGAAATATACTCTCAATACCTAAAGCAAAATCCTAGCATACAGAACAGGCTGCTTTCAACCTTTGACTACAAGAACAAAAATATGTTGATGACAATGATCCAGCCCACAATTCCAACTCCTAAATCATCCTCTGATTATAAAAAGGTTGATTTTGAAGTTCCATTCTAGGATATTCATCCTCTGGACCAAATTGAATTTCATAAACAGGCAGGAGAGATGCTTTATTCCACAATGACTACTAAGGCCATGAGTGCTGTAATATTCCCACTTAGCCCAAGCTAATTGTAATATTCACTTTTGCTTTGCCTTGTTTTGATTTCCATTTTGATGAATAAAATGTAAAGGAGGACATGTAAAACTCCTAGAAATATCAAAATAAATCAATGCCCAATGCGAACATGGCTAAATCTGGGCCATTTTATAAAACACACTTGAGTGTGAAATAAGTTGATCACTTGACCAAGTCAACCATGACCATATCTACAGCGCAGTCTAGATGCATTGAACCTCCTTGAGGCACAACGTAGTTCTAGATGGAGGTTCTACATGTGAAAAGGGCTAAACTAATGAAGTGGTTTAGGGTTTGACAAGACTCCAATCTTATAAAAGGAAGAGGAGAGTAGCATGAAGGGGTTGTTGAAGATATTATTTTAGAAGAGGTTTTCTGCTTAGCCATTTCTCATTCTCTAGTTGTTTAGCTGAGAATAGTGCTGCTTAGCACTTGGGTGTTCCTGGTCGGGAATCCCACCTCCTTCCTAGAGCAGCTCTTTGAGGAGTTTTTCTTGTCTTGTCCACTATCAGGCTTGAGCCAAGCTTCACCTTACACCTACAGTGCTAATCCTGTTGAGGGTTGGGTTGTCCTTGTGAGTTGCAGCAAGTGGGAGTTATATCTTCTCAGATCTATGCATATCTAGCCTCTCTTTTCATTGGGAAAGTCTGCTATCCCATTGGCAAAAGTGTCGTAGATCATCAGAGCTTTAGATCCAAACCTTGGCATCAGGCCAAATCATTCTCAGAGCCTACAGTGCAGTTTCTATCCCTGAATTTCGTTATTTGCAAGTTTGCAGTTGCAAGGTGTTTTTTCTACATTTTGGAGGAGAGATCTCCGGTGTTAGGATTCTTCATCTCACTGTGGTGATCCATGAATTGGCCACCCAATCCATTTTTGTTTCAGATCTTATCTTCTATCCTATTATATGATTCAGGAATTTCTGAATATTTCTGCAGATCTGCAACTCTAGATCTCCGATCTACTCTCTGTACTTCATGTTTTGCACAAAACCCCAAGGGGAATGTATAGATGATATTTTCTTGTACAAATATCTGAATTAGATCTATATTTTTATGTATAGATCTAATCTAGATCTGAGTATTAATAAACTGCTGCTTCAGCCCATTAAAATAATGCTATCTGGTTTATGCAGAGTTTTCTTGTGGTTGTAGCACCTCATTTCTAAGGATTTTTCCTGTATAGTCTTATAATTTCCTTTGTAAACTGTATGGGCTGTAATGTACATCTGATTTGATATTATACATATAATATTTGAACCTCCATATCAGCCTACTACTTTGCTTCAGTGGAACTGCGTTATTTTGAGAGCAGAATTGTTTATTGTTGTTACAGTCCCTTTTGGGGGCGTTTTTCAAGCAAACTAGGTGTGGGAGATCTGTTTAACCCACCTAGGAGGATTTTTTTTTGATATACTCTTGGATTTAGGACTTATATACTCATATCTAAGGGATCCAAGTGGTGGTTTTGAATCCTGTAGCAGCCATTCTTGGAAAATTCATTTTCCAGTCATGCCTTACTGACAGTTCCCATTTTGGGATATTACAATGGTATAAGAGCATAATATTGGCTCAGACTATGAGCTTCAAGAATTATGGAGTCTGCTCATGGGGATGAGGATATATACAAGAGAAACTAGAGAAAACCCTTGTTTTCTAGAGAAAATAGGTTCACAAAACTTCTATCTCAAGCTATGCAAGGTATCAGAAAAGACATCAAAGAAATGAGGAGGGAAAAGCAAGAAGATCCCTCAACAAGATCTGCAAGATCTATACATGAGGAAAGTCCTAAGTCCTCATCTCATGGATATGAGCACTCAGCCATATCACCAAATATACAACGTTTTTTCAGCAACTTCTTCATGAAGAGGAAGGGAAGAGGTGTGCCAAAGGGAGAGAATCACTTGAACTTCCAAGGGTCTTTCAAGATCAAGGAAGAGGAGGCTGATGATGTCAGCAAAGACAAGGGCACATCTAGATCATCATGGAGAGGGAGAAGGGGAAATGGCTCCAAGGATAGTAACTCTTGCACTCTTGCAAGAAGTTCCAAAGAATCTCACATATGGAGATTGTGGCATAATCCATGTGCAACATGTGCCATCACCATCAAATGGTGAGATCTTGAAGATAGTAGAAGGACTAGAGGAGGGAAAGCATCACTTGATGAGGAGCATATACCCCTCTCTGTTTTATAGGTTTGATGCACAAAGAAGGTAGAAGGATCTATGCAAGGAAGGAAAGGACAAATCTGTCCATAAATATACACATCCTACTCTATGCCTTAATGTCTCTTTACATGGAGGCATTCCACCGGGAAGACCTCCTGATGGGAGGAAAAATAAAGTGTTCTCTCAACTATGGGTAGAATATGCTTACTTGTCTAAGGAGGGAGCTCTGGGAGAAACTAGCACAACACAGAGAATCTCTCATGGATTCAAAAGAGAGATCATCAATTTTCTGAATTGGACATTGCTATCTCCCTCTCAGTTATTTTTGCTGAAAAAGGAGAATTCAGAAGTCTATGATGGCATGGACATGATGTCATGTGGAAATTCCATATATTTTGGGTATCCAATGATATTTTCTTTCACAAAGGATATTTTTGAACATGAAAAGAGGATATCAACACTCTTGCATGCATGGGCTACATTGAGGAAGTTTTGGAAGACAAGGACATTCCAAGGGGAGGTTGACTTCCATCTACTTCAATATTGTCTTGATAAAGATCAGCTGCAAAGGAGGCAGCAAAATGAAGTTGGTAGTACTCCAACATGTGACTTTGACATCAAGCATGTCAAGGAGGAGATTCATGCTGTGGCAGGGGCTACATTCCAGATTTCTACATCGCAGTCAAGGTTGGGGAGCCTAGATCCTTATTGGGAGTCCCAACTTTTGATGGAGTATTCCAAGGCCCTCTTCACATGTAAGGTTCTTGATGAGAAAATGATAGATAGGAGGTATAAGGCAGTTAATGGAGTTATTTATTTCTATTATCAGATCTACTTATCTAAGAACTCCAAACTCAAGGACAAACTACTTCATGCAACCTATGAGGTCTTGATTTCTAAACCCACTAGCTTCATTAAAACATGCCATACTATATTGGAGGGATTCATGTGGGAAGATTTCAATAAGGAGATGCACTCTCATATGAGGATGTGCATGGATCATTTACTGGTTGAGGAGGAACATAGCTCTTGGAAAAAGACATCCTCAACACTTCCTTATTCATTGAGAGTGAGGAGGAACTCATCCATGAGTTACCTCACTAATGTAAGACAAGTATATGGAGGAAATTGTATCTCTGAATATTCTGATGTGTTTACTATATGCTTGTATTTTTCTAACACTCATGTGCAGGGCTTTGCTCCAAGAGGGAGCATTATTTCTGAAGGGTTTCATAGGCCACTTGGGGCTATGAACAATGGTGATTATGGCCATTCCTTGGAGGATCTTGGAGAGATGATATAATATTCATGGTGTAATTCATTTACACCAACTATCATGCACTTTCTCCAAGCATGCAATAAGGATGGGGCAGCAAATAGGTGTTGGGAAGAACACTTGTCATATCATTTTTCAAGGCAGTTAGGAGTAAAACTGCACTAGTTGCACTTGAGGGACCATTTTCCTTATCCATTATTTCATATGGCAGCTAGCATGACTCTAATTCTGATTCCATATGCTGAATATGTTCTTATCTTTGTTGGGAACATGGTTGGATGAGAGACACATTTGTTGTATGTGTCCTTGGGGGAAGAAAGTCCCTACATTTTCTGCACTACATGTTCTAAGGGGAGCATGGAAAACTATATGGCCCCTATTGTATACCACTTGTTTCTCTATGATGTGGACCATATGTTTGGTTGGAGCACTTGGGACATGCCTCTAATGAGAAATTGGGAGGAGCTTTTCTATGAATTACCAAGCTGGAAGGTGATTCATTTTATTTGGATGATAGCATGGAGGAGGGAGACCTTCATTGATAATGAAATTCCCCATGATTGTCATCACTTATATCTTGAGAAGGCCATGGATCAGCAAGGAGGTTTCCACATAGACCTTCCATTATTTCATAAGGAAGGCCCTTGGGTTTATTCACCAAAGGCCAACTTGCACACTTGGGAGGAGCCATTGGGAGATGAAATTTTTGCAGAAATTATGAAGAAATGGTGGAGACTATTGGATGAGGGGGCCACAAGAGAAGGAGGGGAGATTTTGCAGCACTCACCTTATCAGTTTCTTGGGGACAAGCAAAATTTTGGAGGGGAGGACTGTAATATTCCCACTTAGCCCAAGCTAATGGGAATATTCACTTTTGCTTTGTCTTGTTTTGATTTCCATGTTGATGAATAAAATGTAAAGGAGGAAATGTAAAACTCCTAGAAATATCAAAATAAATCAATGCCCAATGTGAACATGGCTAAATCTGGGCCATTTTATAAAACACACTTGAGTGTGAAAGAATTTGATCACTTGACCAAGTCAACCATGACCATATCTACAACGCAGTCTAGATGCATTGAACCTCCTTGAGGCACAACGTAGTTCTAGATGGAGGTTCTACATGTTAAAAGGGCTAAAATAATGAAGTGGTTTAGGGTTTGACAAGACTCCAATCTTATAAAAGGAAGAGGAGAGAAGCATGAAGGGGTTGTTGAAGATATTATTTCAGAAGAGATTGTCTGCTTAGACATTTCTCATTCTATATCTGTTTAGCTGAGAACAGTGCTGCTTAGCACTTGGGTTTTCCTGGTCGGGAATCCCACCTCCTTCCTAGAGCAGCTCTTGGAGGAGTTTTGCTTGTCTTGTCCACTATCAGGCTTTGGACAAGCTTCACCTTACACCTACAACACTGATCCTGTTGAGGGTTGGGTTTTCCTTGTGAGTTGCAGCAAGTGGGAGATAGATCTTCTCAGATCTATGCATATCTAGCCTCTCTTTTCACTGGGAAAGTCTGCTATCCCATTGGAAAGAGTGTCTTAGATCATCAGAGCTTCAGATCCAGACCTTTCCATCATGCCAAATCATTCTCAGAGCCTACAGTGCAGCTTCTATCCCTAAACTACGTTATTTGCAAGTTTTCAGTTGCAGGGTGTTTTGTCTACATTTTGGAGGAGAGATCTCTGGTGTTAGGATTCTTACTCTCACTGTGGTGATCCATGGATTGTCCACCCAATCCATTTTTTTTTCAGATCTGATCTGCTGTCCTATTATATGATTCAGGAATTTCTGAATATTTCTGCAAATCTGCAACTCTAGATCTCAGATCTACTCTCTGTGCTTCATGTTTTGCACAAAACCCCAAGGGGAATGTATAGATGAGATTTTCTTGTACACATATCTGAATTAGATCTATATTTTTATGTAAATGTCTACTCTAGATCTGAGTGTTAATAAACTGCTGCTTCAACCCATTAAAATAACGTTTTCTGGTTTATGCATAGTTTTTTTGTGGTTGTAGCACCTCATTTCTGAGGATTTTTCCTGTATAGTCTTATACTTTCTATTGTATAATGTATGGGCTATAATGTACATCTGATTTTCTATTATACATCTGATATTTGAACCTCCATATCATCCTAATACTTTTCTTCAGTGGAACTGCGTTATTTTTTTAGCAGAATTGTTTATTGTTGCTGCAGTCCCATTTGGGGGCATTTTTCAAGCAAACTAGGTGTGCGAGATTTGTTTAACCCACCTAGGAGGATTTGTTTTTGATATCCTCTTGGATTTAGGACTTAGATACTCAGATATAAGGGATCCAAGTGTTGGTTTCAAATCCTGTAGTAGCCATTCTTGGAAAATGCATTTTCCAGTCATGCCTTGCTGATAGTTCCCATTTTGGGATATTACAAGTGCACATAAGATTCAAAACACTTTGATAAATGTAAGAGATCAAATAAAAATATAGAAATCATCTTCATATGCAAAGGATATCAGAATCAAATCCTTGGAGGAACTAGTGATTGAGGTAGGATATGATCCTCAGGATATAAAATATGCAGAGGAATTGATTAAAAAGAAGAATCTTGATATTTCTGCACCTAAGAAACAATTGAAACTGCCCCATACAGAGCATGCTCAGGCCAAGGAGGTTTTATAGGAATCTAATAAAAAAATATGAGATGATGAGTCTCATTTTGCAGCTTATAGCTCAGATTAAAGAAATGGAACTTGAAATGGACAAATTGGTCCAGGATAAAGAAGCCAACAAAGAACAGGGAGTCCCTGCCAATGTGATTCATGTGGTTACAAAAACTGTACCATCTACTATGGCAGAAACAATGGCTCCTAATGTTCCAATGGCCACAACAGTTCCAGTCACTTCATCAATAACTTTTGCCACTCAATCTTCAACAACAACAGTCCAACAATCAGATGAGGCAACCAAATTAGTAACGACAATGCAGGACATGTCTATCCAGACAAATGATATAAAAAGGTTAAAAAAAAAATTAAAAATCTTGAAGATGCCAAGAAACTTGCACAAATTAATGCCAAGAATGAAGAACAAAAGGCCAATAGGTTGAATGAACAACTCAAGAAATTGGAAAAAGAATTAACTTTGAAATAACCTATGGCACATGTTAAGTAGCAATTATGGTCCAATATCATTGAAGCAGTTAATGATACTTGGCCATCCATACAAGTAATCTATGAGCAGAAAGATTTGTTGAGGTCAGAAAAAGAAGCAATATAGAAAACAAAAGAAGAGCTAGGTAAAAAACCTGAAGAGGCCTTAGAAATGATCAAATTTCTGTCCAAAAATAAATAAGAACTGGATGAAATTGGAATTACAGATAGAATAGAGACCATCCTTGAAGTAAGGAAGGTAATATCCAAGAAGAATTTGATGACACATCTAGAGGAAAAGTGCCAAAACATGGAAATGGAAATCACAAGATTTATGATTAAATTTTATATTCTAAGGAAAAAGGGCCTTTGTAATCCTCTGGTAATCAATGACAGATTAATGAATTTTACAGGTCAAAATACCTCCTCATCAGCTCAAAGGAAAAGATAAATATGGAAGGAATACAAAGACCGAAACTAAACCTATGTCTGCCAAGGTAATGCCTCACTATAACAACACAAGAGCATTATAACGCAGCTGATCAGTGAATGGGCCGCGTTAGTGGCTAGGGAAACGCTCTGTTTACACTAGAAGGCAGCATTACCCGTGTTTTAAGTTTGAAATGGGAAAAACCTACGGAGAATGATTTGAATCTACAGCTTTTTCTCACAAGAGAGTCAGTACAAAAAGGAAACTGCAAAGCACCAACTCTTATTGGGCCTTGCCATAAACAACTGAACTCTCAAAGAAGGAAAGAGCATGGAGGTTGAGGAAGCATCTTGGTTTTTTCTATTCAGAACTAGTGGAAAGAGAAGGGCAATGATTGCTCTCTCCATCTCCTATAAAATGGAGTTGAAGGCTCTTGGTTCAAGGTCGAAGGATTGTCAAAGTTTTTGCATACTTGTGAAGTAGAGATCATTGTTGCAGTGTGAAGGTCAAAGGTAAAAGTGGTTCATTGAGAACTTGTTGATCAATACATCACCACTTTGAGAGATAGAGAGATTGGAAGGCTGAGGAGGGCTTGGTACAACCGACGGTTGTAATCCTCCTTTTTTATAAATCAATAGAACTATATCTGTTTTGTCCATTCTATGCATTGATATTGTCATTATTATTTAATCACTTATATAGCATGAGATGAATGGCTTAGATGTGCATAGTTTAATTTTTTATTATATATTGGCTTAATTGATAGGAAATATATGTTATGGTAGAGATTACACGGGTTCTTTAATTGATTGCAGGGCCAAGATTTGGAGTTGGTGAAGGAGAACTCTTGCTTCGCTGCCTAGTGCTCTCCAAGGGACTCCAAGATCATTAAAGAGGTAATATTCTCGTTCTATCAAGTTTTTTTAAGCTAATATTAACATGTATGTGCCTTCTTTGTGAACTATACAGCTAATCTTACTATCTGCCTCGGGCACCGGAAAGCCCTGAGAGGGATATTCGATAACCAACAACCCAAGAATTTTACCCTATAGCAGAATTGGTGACTCCGCTGGGGAGTTTCCCCATAGTTTACGGACTATTTCTTTCCTCCTCTCTTCTTTCCTCTGTTCACAGACCCTTTCGACTAGTATTTATGCCCAGTAAACATTTTAAAAGCTCGCAGAGTTCAATCTTGTTTCTGTTTGACCATCTGAATAACTTTTCCCTGGCTAACGCTACCTCTGTGGGTTTTCCAGTGCATTATAACGCTAGCTCTGCTTAAATACTGTGTGTTATTCTTTGGATTAACGTTGTCTTTACTCAGAGACAGTGCGTTACTCGGCCAAAATTTGTTGTTCACTGCTGTGATTGTGTTTTTGTTGCAGAGTTTTTGGCCATCAGTATCTCTCCTTGATTGAATCCCTGTGCTTGTTTACTAAGCTGGCATTTCTGTTTGTTTTCTCTTGTTTGAAAGGTTAGTGTCGAAAGAATTTACTTTTTAGAGAAGAATTTTTTTTTTTTTAAAGTTTTTCTGCATCTAGCTGAGTTAATTTTGAAAATTTCAGTTCATAGACTGTTAAGAAGAGGTAGATAGAAGTATGAATATTTAAATTTGAACTGTGCTATTTGAATGTTAGTGCATGGATGTTGAAAATAAACCTCTCCTTGTAGAATACTCTTCATCGAATTGAATTTTTAGAGCATATTTTGCATGGTTTCTTGAGTCAGAGTCTCATTACATTTCATACGTCCACTGCCCCTCCACAAGACTAATAATCAAGTACACTAAGAATCAAGTGATAATAAAATCAATCCCATTACTCTTTTTGAGCTCACACCAACAATATTTCAGGCTACGATCTTGGGTTAGGAAAAGTGAGAAAATCACCCAAGATCTCAAAACTTGAAACTAGAGTCATTAACGAGCGAAATCCTATTGCACTCATATTATCGAGACCGTTCCTTTACCGGAGCTCAGCGTGAGACAACACTTGGGTGCACAAGAAGGTAGCCCGCCTTCGACTGCATCTAATGGGTGTGTTATATATTTGGGTTCCCTTCGGGGATGTCAAAACTAGATCGGGGATCTAGGTATTCTGCCCATATAGCATGCTGTCCTTGACCGTGGACCCCCCTGATGATGTATGTGATTTGAGGTATCTTTAGTGGCCATACTTTTTAGGGACTTACACAAGGTGACTGGGACGGGCTATCTTGGTACCTGAAACAGACGGACCCACTCTGTCTTCAATCTTTAGGAGGGTACTTATCTTGACAAGAGTGCTTACACCTATCGTCTGAGGTTCGGGCGAAGCTCTAGAGTGACCGTAACTATAATTTTGACCAAACCTCTCTATATAATATTGTGATACTGGATTTCATCACCAGAAAACGGTAGTCCTCAGACAGGGCACCCTATTCTGGCTGCTTGCTAATTGATTTTAGAGAGTTCTTTTTTCTTTTTTAGGTGTGTGGTTACTGTCATTAAGACTTTATAATACATCACAATTTATTAAAAGTTGTTAAAAATAAAAAGGTCACCATGGCGTCATCCAACCCACGTCATCTATCTCGACGACAGCAAGGTCTACCTCCTCTTCCTCTTGAGGAAAAAATGAACCTTGGTGAACCTGTGCCTTCTACGGAAGAGCAGTCTCCACTGACAAACACTAATTTACACATAGCCTCGTATCATACGGAATTTCCGGAGGACCCTTTCACGAAAGGGGTTGTACCTCATTACAATCCTCAACTCACTGATCCATTGGGGCCTGTGATAGTTCAGATTCCACCATGCCAAGATATGTCTTCGGCTGCACAAACATCCATTTCACCACTGGCATCCACAGGGTCGATGCCAATGGAAACCATCCCAGGTTCGCCACCATCCTCCCCGTCGGTTGTCAGTTCTATGCCATCACTAGTTAACCCAAGTAGTCAACATATACCTAATCCAAACCCTATGGTCATCACAACTGTCAGTAGCTTGCCAAATCCTTCGGGATCTACTCCTACCGTGACCACGTTGGGACCCACGGTTGCTCCTCCCATGAGTGTGACTACTTCGGTTCCTTTTAGCAACCCTTTCGGTTGGAACCCTTTACTGAGTTCAAACCCCTTGGCCACTATACCAGGGGGCAGTGTCACTAGCACGCAGGTAGCAGGGAACATTTCACTTCCCCTGCAATCCTTAGGACAAATGGGACAACCTATTGTTAATACTGTTCCCTTAAGTGGTTCAAATATAGGTGTAGGGTCTATGTCGTTGCTGAACTATGCAAGTAGTAGCATGCCTCCGGGAAACTCTATTGCATCCATATGGACTAACCCACCCCAACCTCCATCTAGAATGGGAGGGAAATTTTATACTAGGGGCAACCAACCGTTTGCCCCGCAATACAATATGCCCTATGGACAACAACCATATGTCCCTACCCCTCCACCTATAGGAAATTTTTATCAAAGTCCTACTTATCCTCCTGGTCACACATTAATGGGTGGATCCTATGGTCTAAATAGTCAGCCCATACTTCCTTGGTTAGATTCGAGGGAAAATCCACAATTGCCATTTTTGGCAGCTCTAGACATCCCCGATATCCATAAACTGACTAATGATCCCATCAATCACAACCCGCTTTTGCCTCCAGTACCGCACAAGATTCCTTCTGACATCCAAAATTTCGATGGAAAACAAGGGGACGACCCAGCTGCACACATCACTACCTTTCATCTATGGTCTATATCCAATTCCATGGTGGATGATAGTGTCTGGCTTCGACTGTTTCCCCACACCCTTACAAGAAATGCTGCCAAGTGGTATATTGAATTGCCACGCACCGTTGTCAACACTTTTGGCGCTTTAGCTATGGATTTTCTAAAGAACTTCCAATTACCAATCAGATTTGAAACCGGAATGGAATTGTTAACCTCGCGCCGCCAAGACACCGCCACCCATATCTCTGATCACATTCATGAATGGAGACGTAGGAGGAGGCTAGTCAAAGCACCAATCCTAGATCATCTCTTAGCTAATTGGTTTTGTAAGTCTCTCTTACCCCACATCTCTAAAGACATTGGCCTTTCTGGTGGGGTTACAGAAGATCAATGCATTCGTCATGCCCAACATTTGGATTTAATCTATTCACAATCTGGCACGCTATATGATTTTCTCCCCAATGCCCCTGGTAACCCAAATCCTCCGGCTACTCAGAAAACTAGAGCTCATGCCGATGGTCTCATTGGCACAATCTCTGGTGTAGCCACAAAACAATCTCAGGGGCAAACCTCCCAGCCATCTTCGGCTGCCACCGCCCCTCACCAAATGACTACTCTTCCTACTGCTGAGGTAAATTCTGTGCAAACTTCACAAAAACCTAGTGGGAAAAATTAGAAGAACAAGAAAAAGACATCTTCTTCGTAAGAGAAGTCGGATAATCAGAATAACCCTAATCAGAAAAATGCTGCCAAAAATGACAAAGGGAAGGATAAACCCATGAAATTTCCTTGCAAGATCTGTGCGAAGGACCACTTAACATACAAATTTCCTCGGTTGCAGGAATGCACCGATTCTATTCCAAACAAGGATTCTGGGTGAACACCTGTCGTTATTCATAATCTATTCCCTAATCAACAGCAGCAGCATCAACACATGGTTGACAATTCGCCACAACCCCATCAACGAGGCAATGGTGGTTCACATCCTTCCGGTGAAGGACCATCCTCCATTTATGGCATTGAGAGTGTTGAACTTCAAACACGAGCCAAGCTTTTTGGAAATCCTAACATAGATGCTCAAGAACCTGGTACTAGTTCAAATCCACCACCGCCCAACGATCTGTATATCGAACAGCCTACGACTGACCCCGTGATTCGTCCCCCCAAAGGGACACTTCGACGCACGACTCATAACACCTCTGCACGTGCATCCCAAAACTACAAAATTGTAGAAGATTTAGCGCAGGCACCGTCATCTATGTCTGCTCTCGAAGTATTACAAACTTGTCCAGCACAAAGGAAAGCCTTGCTTTTGGCCATTGGTGGAATAGACCCCCAGGATTCCATGCTAGCTATCTTTGATATGGAAAAATATAAACCTGGCCTCTCACACCAACTCGCATTCCAGGTGCAGGTTGTGTCGAAAGGGAGACCAATCCATCACACTGTCATAGATGAAGGTGCTTCGACCTGCGTTATGTCACAAGCTTGCTGGCTCAATTTAGGTTCTCCTACCTCAACACCGCCGTTGAATTCCCTCAAAGCTTTTGATGGCCACATGTTCCTCCCAAAAGGATACCTTGCTAGCTTTCCCATCACTCTGAGTGGGAAAACGGTAACCGTGGATGTTGAATTCATAGAGCGCCATCTTGACTATAATCTATTTCTTGGTCGCAGTTGGTCTTATGCCATGACCGCCATTGTTTCTTCGGTCTTCCGACTCATCCTATTTCCATTGGATGGGAAAATAGTCACAATGGATCAGTTATCCTTCTGCATCCCTGATTATACCACGTTACCAAGTAGCACTGTACCCCTAATAGGAGGCTTTCCTAACTCTTACGTCAGAATCGGTATCGGTCTTCTGAAGACTTCTTTCCTATTGGGTTGTTTTCCTCTCCTGCCGCCACAGATCCCAAACACGGTTGCAATGATATCCACCACTTTGGATGGCTCTATCGACCCATGGATCATCCCAACACCTGCAGAAATTGATTCCTACGGAGATCAAATGCCGCTCTCACCAGCCGAGTTGGCTTACCAAGCCATCCAAATCACATCTGAACCCTCGACTGCTATGGTTTCGACCAAAGGTACAAACCTCCCACCCATCACAGTTCTCTCTAAGGATCTCCTCAATGAAGTCTTGCCTACAGATGAAGCTATTCGAGAGATCATGTCTCTAGAAGAACGACCTTGGGGAGAGTTTCACCATCGCGCTTCGATGATCGACTCAGACGTGATAAAAACTGAAATCCCATCCTTTGACCCACCTGATATGGTTCCCTCTGCTTACACGACTGTTCAAACTATCGATTCAGAAGGGAACATGGGTAATATTTCTAAGACAATGCTCATTGATATCTCTTTCAAAATGAGTATCGTGGAAAATATTCAGATTGGAGCCGATTGCAATCCTGAGGAAATTGCATGCTTCACATCCCTTTTCAAGGATTTCCGTGACGTGTTTGCTTGGTCTTATGATGAAATGCCCGGCATAGATCCATCTATAGTCGAGCATGAAATAAATATCTATGACAATGCAAAACCAATTCGGTAGTGACTCAGACCTGTCCACCCGTGTAAAGCAGCCACCATCAAAATTGAGGTATAAAAACTTTTAAACGTTGGTTTCATCTATCCCGTTCCTTTGACGGAATGGGTTTCCAATCTGGTTCCTGTCGATAAAAAACAAGGCACCATTCAAGTTTGTGTTGACTATCACGATTTGAACGCTGCTTGTCCCAAATACAATTATGCTACACCTTTCATAGATCAGATTCTCGACGATTATGCTAGATGCGAATCTTTTTCCTTCATGGATGGATTCTTAGGCTATAACCAGATTGCAATTAAAAAAGACAACCAGCATAAAATTGCCTTCATCTGTCCTCGGGGCACATTTGCGTATCGTAAACTCCCATTCGTTCTGAAGAATGCTGGAGCAAATTTTCAATGGGCTATGGACTAGTACGCTTTTCATGACATTCGACATATTGTACAGGCTTACTTGGATGACCTTCTGGCCCATTCCAAGAAACGATCTGATCACCTCGCTCATCTGAAAGAAATTTTTGCTAGGTGTAGATTCTACAATATATGTCTGAATCCTCATAAGTGCGTATTTATGGTCGAGTCTGGGCATCTATTAGGTTTCATTGTCTCCAAGCATGGGATTAGGGTTGATCCCGATAAGGTTAAGGCGATTGTTGAATTTTCAGCACCACAATCCATCCTTCAACTCCAACGTTTGCAAGGGAAGACAAAAATTTTAAGTCGATTCATCGTTAACTATGCTAAGATGACGAAAGGATTTATGCGATTATTGAAGAAAGGAACACTATACTTGTGGGATGACCAAGCTCAACGGTCATTTGACGCTTTAAAACATGCACTTGTTTCAGCCCCACTCCTTAGTGCCCCCGAATACTCACGCGACTTTCTCCTCTACCTGGCAGCCTCACCATCCTCACTTGGAATGATTCTGGTTCAAGTTCACAATGACGACAGTGAACATGTGATATAATATTTTTCCAAAGGTCTAATCAGACGTGAACTACGTTATTCACATGTGGAGAAACTTTCTCTGGCGGTAGTTTTTTCCGTCACCCGACTCCGACACTATATATTGCTGCGACAGACTATGATTATTGCTTTGGAGAACCCCATGCGACACATCTTGTCTAGAAAAATTATTGGAGGAAAATATTCCAAATAGATCATAATCCTCCAACAATTTGATTTGGTTTTCACAGCTGCCAAAGCAAGGAAATCCCTAGTCTTCGCAAAATTATTATAGGACCTTCCCAGAATTGACCCAGGAGAAATAGCTCATGATCCATTTCCTGATGAATCTGTATACTTGGTCGATTCTTTGGACCCATGGTATGGAGAAATTTTGGTCTACCTACAAACCCAACGCTTCTGCCCAACTCTCACGTTCGACGATCGTCGTCGTATTCGCCACCAGGCAAGGCACTACCTCGTGCTAAACGATACACTATATCGTCATGGTGTTGATACCATTCTCCGATGTTGTCTCACTTTCGATGAAGAGGAACACATTTTGAATGACTGCCACGTAGGGGCATGCAGTGGTCATCTTTCGGGCATAGCTACTGCCCAAAACATCTTGCGCGCAGGTTACTATTGGCCCACTTTGTTAAAAGACTGCGTTGCAGCAGTCTAGAAGTGCCATCCATGTCAAATTTTCACAAATAAAATGCGCGCTCATCCTGCCCCCCTTCATCCGGTTATCTCCATTGTTCCTTTCGCTAAATGGGGAATTGACTTTGTCACCTGTAATCCCACTTCAGAAAATGGACACAACTACATCATGGTTGCGGTCGACTATTTTAGAAATGGGCGGAAGCCATTCCCACTTTTAAGGCTGATGGCGAAACCACTACTCTCTTCTTGTTCAATAAGGTAATGTGTCAGTTCGACGTACCCCTATCTATTGCCACAGATCATGGATCCCACTTTCAGAATCATATGATGACCGAATTAACATCCATGTTATGTTTTTGTCAAGATCAATCTTCGTCTTATTATCCTCAATATAATGGTCAAGTCGAAGCCGTAAATGGCATCCTCAAAACCATGATTCATTGATTGGTCAGAAATCATAAAACCACATGGCATA
Organism: Pinus albicaulis; assembly: GCA_034641835.2. Classification (NCBI taxonomy): domain Eukaryota; kingdom Viridiplantae; phylum Streptophyta; class Pinopsida; order Pinales; family Pinaceae; genus Pinus; species Pinus albicaulis. The sequence goes on along the minus strand of CM076582.1, from coordinate 124,665,280 downwards.
GGAAGTTGTATTCTACATTATGGGCATACCAAACGTCAGTCAAAACCACCACAGGCTTCATGCCATTCCAACTTGCATTCGGCCTGGAGGTATTACTTCCAATCGAGTGCGAAATTCCATCACTCAAACTCATCATTGAACTCCTACCTGGCACCATCACCACAGAAGAGCGCTTGCTGTCACTCGATCATTTGGATGAAACTCATCGAGATGCTACACTAGCACTTGAAGCTCACCAGCGCCGAGTCAAAGCTCAATACGACAAATCTATCAAGCCTCGTTTTTTCCAAGAGGGTGATCTTGTTCTACTCTATGATCAGAAACATGACCTCTTGGGGGTAGGAACACTCCAACCATTATGGCTTGGTCCTTACATCGTCACTAAATTCCTCTCAAAAGGGGCTTACGAACTTCAGGATTGTAATGGAATTTCACTCGCGGAGCCCCGCAACAGGCTCTATCTAAAGAAGTATTTTGCCTAGTTTCGCACTAGGCATATGCTTTGTAATTTAATGTATATAAGTTTTGCCTTTTTTTTTTTATGTTTCTAGATGTTTTTTGGTTTTTGAGGTGTTTTTTCTCATGTATAATATTTTTCTTTCACACAGATGTCGTCACCCTCCTTATCATACGTGGGATATGCGGACGGTGCTAGTCGTCACACTAGACGCATTGCTTCAGCTACTTGGGTTCTCTACACTCTTGAGTCAGAACTTCTTGGTTTTGGGGGAATCTTCCTAGGTAGCGCCACCAATAATGTTGCCGAGTACAAGTCAGTGATCCAACTCCTCACGGAAGTAGCATCTCGTGACATCTCCAATTTAGTGGTCAGGTTAGATTCCCAACTCGTCATTATGAAATTAAACAATCATTACCATGTCCGTCATCCAGTCTTGTTAAGTTATTTTTTAAGGGTGCGACTTTTAGAATGTCAATTTCAAACAATCACATTTGAACACGTTCCTAGAGAATTTAATGCATTAGCCGATTCTTTGGAAAACTATGTGTTAGATTGGCATTTGTCACATTTGTTATAAAATATTTACTCATGAGTATATATATTTTTATCCCATTGAAAATACATAAAGAATTAAAAAACACAAAATCACCAAAAATTATATATATATATATATATATATATATATGTCGTGTCCAGTACAATAGTTACATCAAAAAATCTTCCAAAACTTGGGTGTTTTACAAAAATTTGGCTATACTAAGCCACGCTCTGACACTAATACATCCGCTCTGCCAGCTAGGCCTAATGCTCATGGTAACATACCACTGCTCTCGCTATCCTCGTCAGAGGCACCAGGTATCTCTCCGGCACACCTATGGTATGCCGCTGCAAATGAACTGGAACCTCCCGCATAGGAAGGGGTGGTATGCCCATACTCAAAACCTCTAGGTTTTTGGAGAGTTCATGTAAAACCTGGGCATCATCATCCTCGGCAGCTTCCGCATCCTCTGCTGGTGCACCAGCCCCGAGTAGCTACAGTCCTCGTCGTGCATAGCGAGGGGCCCCAACTAGTCGAACAGGTGTCACATCTGTGTCAAGAAAACAAACGCTTCATGTCAAAACATAATTTTCACCCTATTTCAACAAAAAAAAATTCATAAACATTCAAAAGACAAAAAACAAAGTACTTCCTTAAAATACACTGATCATTTCCTTCTTACCATCGAGTCCCCATTGGGTGCCAGGGGGCAGTGCTAACTCCGAATTGCCTGTGAATTTCATCCCTGCATAGGGATAATCCTCAATCATAATAATCTGGGAGTTAAGCCAATCAAAAAATCCATCATCAAAACAGTGGCAGATGGGACCCTCTCCAGTCCGCGGAAGCAAGGCTGCCCACTGAGCCTGCCTCAGCTCAAGTGGGCCCAATGGAACTATAACGATCCTGGGCCTCATCAATGGTACCCACTCCAGTAAGAAAGAGAAAATCAGTGTATTGTACCCAAACTCTCTCTAGGTGCGGGTCTTACATGCGGTAAGCTCTGCTCGGACCCGACGGACAACTCTGTCACACCAGTCAAAAACCTGAGGCTGTATACAGTCCAAGGCTAGGAGCATCAGGGCCTTGGTGGCCACATGCTGACTCTTGGCACCTACCAAGTGAAAAATCATCCATAATATAGACCGCAGTGGTCTCAAAGTCACCCGTGCAATCGATACCCGGTTGCTCACAGCCTGAGTGTCAGGTATGCAATGCTCAAGAATCAAATCAGCAGTGGAACGTGGGTCAGCTCTGGACCCCGTCAGGTTGGGCCTTGGTCCATGACATGATAAGCCGGTTAAAAAGTATACATCATCCTTCTTGATTGAGAGCTCATTTCCCCCAATATGAAAGACATGGTGTCGCTCGTCCCATTGCTAGATTAGCCACCTCAGGAGGTCCTCTTGACCCCTCATCAGTTCTAAGCGGGCATATTTTAGCAATCCGCATCTGCGGAGAGCCATCAAGCTTGCAGCATCCATCATCATCTCTCGTTCTTCCCGTTCATGTTCTCTTTCTCGCCAGATACTTATGATTAACAGCTGAATACCTACAAAAGCAACATTTTCAACCAATTAAAAATTGACTGGACCACTTCAAAACGATGGGAAATGAGTTGCTAAAAAACGCGGTGCACCTAATGCTAGCCTTAGTGTAAAACAGAGCGCGCTAACATGGCATCCCTTCACAGGATATGCGCTTAACGTGTCTCTAACACTACTGGCCTGCGTTAGGCACAAAAAATTTTTAGGGCCTCACAAATTTTCTATTTTGAACCAGCAAAACTTAACAAAAAGACAATTGAATTATAGCAGGAGGTTCTAGCTCTTACCTAGATCTCATGGGAAGGAAAACCCGGATTGACTGCAATCACCAGCTGAAGATTTCACCCCTTTTCACCCCATAGCTCCTTCACAGCAGTCAAAACAGTAAAAATGAAGGTCTTCCGACCTTCTTATAGCCAATTCTGGGGCATGACTCTCTTAAGCTAGTCGGAAAAAGTCATGAATTTTTGCTGCACATGTGTCACAAATATTGAGATTTTTTACTGATGTTCTGATGAGTGATCAAGATTTATATGTAGACATACTCATGTTTACATGAGAATTCTTTTTACAGTATTTTTCTTGCTCGTTAATCCGAAAAACCTCGAGTTCCCTTCTTCGGACTCGTTAAACTTATACGAAGTTGATATCGAGCATTATTTTTATGGTCTTTTTCTTGCTCGTTAATCCGAAAAACCTGGAGTACTCTTCTTCAGACTCGTTAAAACTGATGTGAAGAAGCACTGAGCTTTCTTTTTAGGGACTTTTTTCTCGCTCATAAAACTGAAAAAACCCCGAGTTGACTTTGTCGGGCTCGCTAAACTACCACGACAGAGAGTAAGGAGCCATTCTTTTCCTCTTTTTTCAAAGCTCTTTAAACTGAAAAAGTAACCGAGTTTTCTCTACGTGACTCGTTAAAATTTCACTGAGGGCACCGATTTTTTCTTTGTTGGACTCGTTAAAATTTCACAAGGAATACTGAGTTTACTCCGTCTCCTCGTACTCATAACAAAATGAGGTAGACGTCCACGAACATAGATTTCTCACTTTTCCGGCTTCGATGGACTAACTCACGGAAAATGAACTGTTTTGGGCTTACTATTCTCCATTTTCCATGCTCGGTTATCAAGACATGACAAAGGTACCCCAATGGAGTTGTCTTTTATGATATTTTTCAGACTCTCTAAACATGAAAAATTCACCGAGTTTACTCATCTAGACTCGTTAAACTTACTCAGATGGGGAAAAATTTGGACAAAATGGATACTACCTTTGTTACATTTCAGAAAGGTCGATTTGGCAGCAAAAATATTGACATGGCACTTCCCATAAAACTCTTTCGTAGTTAGCCGAACCCTACCATCTATGAGTATTAGCCTTCATCTCCCAGTGTCCCTACACTGGTAAAATCCTAACACACTCTTTGGTGTTCATTAAGTCTCAGCTGCCTAGTACCCTGTTACAGTGCCTTCTATTGTTCAAGAAGATCTCGCTATCTACCGCTCCTCTTATCAACCAAACCGCTCATTATTCCAGAAATTATTTGTCGTCTGACGTCCCCATTTACTCTTCATTATCTCAATCATAAACAAAATCAATTTGTTTCCGTTTCTTGTTGACTGATGTAGGACGCCTCAGTGCCTACCTTTCAACAGATCTCTTCCTATTGACTTCAACATCTTATCTAGAAAGTTGATCCAGAAACCCATCATTACCTGGATACTTGCAAACATCAGTGGAAGGTAGTCTTGTGTTTGATCAAGAGTCTTCATCATTGGCTCCTGGTCGAATGATTCTACGAGTGTTCGACATCAACTCATTTTATTCACACTCGCTAGATTGTACTGTGCATCTTAGGGACCATCATCATTATCGGTGGCCACCTTCATGCCTGTTAACAGTTTCCATCATTGACTGGTAATCAAACGATTTCTCACATGTTTGATGATGGATCCTTCATTCACATGTTGAGAAATATGAAGTTTAATTGAATCAGCGGTCAAGACCTTGGGGCAAAGGTTACATCATTAAATTTGTGTTCCCTTCCCCAAGTTGCGATATTGTTTATGGAGACAGCTTCTTCAGCCTGATCCTGTTATGACAGACACTTCCACATTGTGCTTACCGGTGGACAGATTCTTCATATCTCTATTCTAGAGAAATCATGTTGTTTAAGCTACTGAGCATGGGAATTCCCGACTCAGGGCAGATACTATATTTTCTGACATATGTTGTTGTTTCAGGTTTTCCTCAATATTTCAATCTCTTTATCTCTACTACACACATTGTAAAGTATTTCGGCCATTGTCTTTGTCTCTGACCTCACACTTTAGGGGGCATCTATTATAGGTCAAAATACCTCCTCATCAGCTCAGAGGAAAAGATAAATATGGAAGGAATACAAAGACCTAAACTAAACCTATTTCTGCCAAGGTAACGCCTCACTATAACAACACAAGAACGTTATAACGCAGCTGATCAGTGAATGGGCCACGTTAGTGGCTAGGGAAATTCTCTGTTTACACTAGAGGGTAGCATGACTTGTGTTTTAAGTTTGAAACAGGAAAAACCCGCGAAGAATGATTTGAATCTCCAACTTTTTCTCACAAGAGAGTCAGTACAAAAAGGAAACTACAAAGCACCAAATCTTATTGGGCCTTGCCACAAACAACTGAACTCTCAAAGAAGGAAAAAGCATGGAGGTTGAGGAAACATCTTGGTTTTTTCTATTCAGAACTAGTGGAAAGAGAAGGGAAATGATTGCTCTCTCCATCTCCTATAAAATGGAGTTGAAGGCTCTTGGTTCAAGGTCGAAGGATTGTCAAAGTTTTTGCATACTTGTGAAGTAGAGATCATTGTTGTAGTGTGAAGGTCAAAGGTCAAAGAGGTTCATTGAGAACTTGTTGATCAAGACATCACCACTTTGAGAGATAGAGAGATTAGAAGGCTGAGGAGGGCTTGGTACAACCGACGGTTGTAATCCTCCTTTTTTATAAATCAATAGAACTGTACTGTTTTGTCCATTCTATGCATTTCTATTGTCATTATTATTTAATCACTTATATAGCATGAGATGAATGGCTTAGATGTGCATAGTTTAAATGTTTATTATATATTGGCTTAATTGATGGGAAATATATGTTATGGTAGAGATTACACGGGTGCTTTAATTGATTGCAGGGCCAAGATTTGGAGTTGGTGAAGGAGAACTCCTGCTTCGCTGCCTAGTGCTCTCTAAGGGACTCCAATATCATTAAAGAGGTAATCTTCTATCTCGTTATATCAAGTTGTTTTAAGCTAATATTAACATGTATGTGCCTTCTTTGTGAACTATACAACTAATCTTACTGTTTTCCTTGGGCACCAGAAAGCCGTGAGAGGGATATTAGATAACCAACAACCCAAGAATTTTACCCTATAGCAATGAAGCAGGAGGATTATGACAAAAAGATGAGATAATTTGCTAAAGAATAGGTAAATAAATCAGCTTTGCAGGGAATCCCAACAGGGAAAGTATTATATAAGAATTTTGAAAATATGTTTTACTTGCAGCATGAAGTAAAACACCTATTTGTAAACAAACCAAGATTTTCAAAATACACTGAAGCTGATGAAAAATTCAGAAAGCTTATGAAGATTAAGTTTCCAAAAGCTGAGTTCTGGGAGAAGTTGACTAATCTACTGTAAGATCAGATTACAATGAGCAGAGAACAGTAAAGGTAAAAAATAGAGTTTTTTGTTTTTACATCAACAGTAGTAGTTTTTGCAGTAAAGAGTATCAGGATGAAAGAGTATCAGTTAAAGTGTATCAAATTAAATATTGAAAACAAAAACAGAGTAAAATATGAATCTGCCAGCGTAAAGGACACGTCAATGTCCAACTGCAGCCTTCATTAAACAACAAAGAGAGAAAGAAGTGATAAAATCAAAACAACATGCTATTTTATTTCAATAAAAAGGACAACTAGCATTAGTTAGGGAGTTGTCACTATCTTCTTACATGAAGATATTTATTTTTTATAAAAATTTCCTAAGTTTATTCTAGGATATTTTGAACACGTTTTTGTATAAATACTTCATCATTTGAAGTATTGAGTTTGATGAATTACTGAGCATTTATGTAGTTATACTATTCTGAACCTAAGGGATTTTGTATCAATTTCAAGTCAGGAGACTGGATCACAGGAAATAAATCATCATACTATAGGATTGATGTGTTGGGCCCCTGCAGTGAAGTATTTCACTTGTTATCTTGTCGATTTTCTTATGTTTTCCATATATTCATGAATGTGTTCTTAATCTTAATTATAAATCAGGAATTGCTATTTCAGAATTTTTTAAAAGCACTCTGTTTTGATTGATTATCATTTATATGTTTTCAACTGATATCCAAATTACGGAACCCTTAATTGCCCCATAATTTCGATTGACCTCTACCTTTTCACTCAGAATCTAGATTTAAGAACCCTTAATTTCTCTTTATCCCAATCAAAACCATTTCACCATCATCCTTGAATATTTGAAGTAACTCAGCTATCTTTCTCTGTAAACATTTACCTTTAGACCTTGATCCTGATCTGACTGCTTGACACATTGACTCCATTTTCCCAATGGGATACATATCTATAGCTATCCATCTAAGTAAGTGATTTCATCACTAGATCAAATCAAAACCCCAAAACCAATTTGCCTCATATAACTAGCCTAAAATAAAATATAATCAACAAAGTTAAATCATCTAGCGAGATCCCTCTCTGATCATTATGTAGGCTAGATCCTAAGGCTTAAAAGTAGGTTTGTGGTTACCTTTGATATTCCTCAAACTAAAAATCTCACAACTTTTGAGAATTATTATAGTGATAACATACTGGCAACCATACTGGGGAACTAAGCAATTCTCAATTTTTAAATAGGTCTTAAAGGAAATATTTTCATTTATATTTTCACCTTAAGATTTTTTTAAATAAGTTGTGAGTATATTTAATAAAAATTGTAATTCTGGCTTCCAGAAGAATATACTATACTAGGTCAAATACAAATCCACAACCTGCTGTCATAGTGGATAATCCTGACAGAATTGGAAAGAAAAACAAAAGAGTATAAGATTTAGGTAATATGATTTCATTACTCAAAGAAATTTCCCTTCCCAAACAACTATCAAGTTTACAAAATATTGAATTTGATTTAAATTTTGAACAATCTTTGTTTAAAACTAAATCAGAAAGTGACTTACACAATAATGTAATAGATCCTAATTTTATTTCATTTATTGAAACTAAGAAGGAAACTGTTTCAGTTGATTCTAAACAAAATATTTTTGAATTTTACGATAAGCTTGATGCCATAACTACAACTTTGATTAAAGAAATTGATGAAGCTTATTTACAACATTCAGTTGAATTGAGTGCTTTATCAGCCTATACCCCTAAGCCTTCTACCACCCACTTAGATACCAGCCTTTTAGAATCTATAGGTTCATCCCTATTCACTACCACTTCATCCATTATTTCCACCACACTTCATTCCACATATTCATTCTTTCCTAAGCAACCATTTCGACCTAGAATTTTATTTCCATCTTCCACCACCTCAAGTTCATCCCCTAGTATTTCTACTGCATTTTCCAATAGATCTTTCTCATTCCCAAGCACCTCTTCACATATTCCAACTTCATCTTCTAGTATCACAACCACATTTGCTAATACATCTTCTTATATTCCAATCTCATCTACAAGTTATTTAACTACATCAGCTTGTACTTCTAGTTCTTCACCAAGTACTTCAAACTTACCTCCTAACCAAGCTAGAATCCAAGCCATGGCTACCAGATATGCTCCCTTGGTCCTACCAACATAGTTACATGACATGCCCCAGGATTATTGAAGAAAAATCCCTCAATTTGATTGAACAAATCACTACATTGCACAACACCATGTTAATAAGATGACAGATTATTTTGAACTACATGAAATTGATGATGCTGATGTTCAAATGAGACTTTTTGCTCAAACTTTAACTGGTGAGATAAAAAAATGGTTTAAAGGTTTGAATGCTGGTAGTATTGTTGATTTAGCAGTTTTTCATATATTATTTCTTAATAGATGGGAAAATAAGAAAAATCCACTACAAATCTTATCTGAATTTGAAAGCATAAAAAGAGCACCAAATGAAATAATTCAAGATTATTGTACTAGATATAACAGTATTTATAATGCAATTCCTACTATTCTTAAGCCTCCTCTAGACTCTGTCCTTATCAAATTCCCTGATGGATTTGATACAGATATAGCCTATCAACTAAGAGAGAGAAATCCAGAAACCCTAGAGAATATGCAAAGTAATGTTGTTAGTGTAGAGGAAAACTTGTTAGCAAAGGAAGCTAGATTAAGAAATGAAAGGAGAGTGACAATAAAAGAGGAAACATCCACTTCAAATATAAAAATAGATCAATTAGAAAAAACATTAGAGAGAATGATGGATAGGTTAGATAATATGGAAAGTAAGCCATAGTGGGATAACCAACAACAAGGACCTCAAATTAGAAATCTCCATTTCAGGAAAAACACCAACACTGGAAAATCTAGAGAAACAACACTTGACCAAAAAATAAGACCACCTTTCCAAGAGAACTATGCTGAAAGTTCTCATCAAAATGAAGATGATGAAGACACCATTAATCTAATGGGAATTAATGACGATAACACCATTTTTCTTACACAATAAGAACATAAGTTATATGAATTACAACAACTATAATTAGATTCTGGTGAGTCTTTTGATTACAAGAAAGGTTATGAGTTTTCAATTAATGAAGTTCATAAGCAATATAACCTTAGAAGTAAGAAAAATGTAGAGCCTTCTATTAAGAAATCTACCCAAACACAAACAAAGAAACCAATATAGGCTCCTACCACTAAAGTTCTGCAATTTTTCCCTAGGGAAACCAAGCAAAGCTCTAGTTCAACTCAGAAAATTTCAAGTCCCAAAATTTCACCTATTCCTAAAATTGTTGACATCATAGATGATGTTGTCCAAACATCAACAGATCCTAAAAAATATGTTGCTTCCAAAACAACAAATTCTGCTAAAACAAAAATTTCAAACTAAAAAAAAACTACTTCTGATCCAAAATCAGCTGATCTAAAACAACTACTGCCAAAACAGCTGCTGAAACCACAAAATTTGCAAAGACTTCTACTACATCTCAAACTGTTCCTGAAAAGAAAACTAAAAGCAGTAAGACAGTGGAAATACAAACAGAGAATTAGAAACCAACTATAGAAAAAGAAGACAAACCCACTCAAACTTAAGTTACAAAAGAAGAAATAATCCAACTAGGAAAATCACAAGCACCATTTAATATCCAAGCTGAAATTTCCAAATTGAAGATACCAATTCCTTTGACAGAGTTGGTAAAACATGACTTATACAAAACACATATCACTAAGACTTTAAATATGAATGATGGAGAAGATTCAGTAAATTTGAGTGATGATCAACCAAAACTAATCTTTAGTCCTGATCTTAATGGGAAACACCAAGATGGAGTAGTTCCACCTTTCTACATTAGCTTAACTGTTTATGATCAAATTTTACATAATGCAATCCTAGATTTAGGGGCCTCACACAATTTGATGCCAAAAGAAATAATGGAAACCTTGAATCTAGACATCACTAGACCTTATAAAGATCTCTTCTCATTCGACTCTAGTAAAGTGAAATGTTTAGGCTTGATTAAAGATTTATGTGTTACTTTAGTTCAATACCTTGGAAAAGGCATAGTCATGGATATTGTAGTAGCTGACATCCCTCCCAAATATGGAATGTTGTTATCTCGCTCATGGGGAGCTAAACTACAGGGATCCCTACAACTTGATATGTCTTATGCAACAATATCAATTTTTTGCCAACCCAAGAAACTTTACAGAGAAACATTAATGAAGTACATGGTTAGTAGTGTAGAAATACCTAGAAAGAATCCCATTTATTCCACACCTATTGATATGGATTCATTAATTTTATGTAATTCTGAAACTGGCATTGAAAACAATACTGAACTAAAACAGAAAAATAAAACCCCAGACAGTGACAAAATTTTTCATGAATCAATGTGGCACCTAGATTTTGATGGATTAGTTGATAAATTAGGAGCAGGAGCAGGAGTTTGGATACACAATATGGAAAACAATCATGAATAAGGTCATGCTTTTAGATTAAATTTCAAAAGTACAAACAACATGGCTGAATATGAAGCTCTTATTTTAGGACTACAGATTGTTAGAAATTTAGGAGCCAAAAGAGTATCAATCATGGGAGACTCTGAATTAATTGTGAAACAGATAACATGAGAATATTTTTTATATAATCCAAGATTAAGCCAATATAGAGATATTGTTTTATATTTGATTAAGGAACTGCTTGAATGTGCCTTGCTGCAATTCCTAGAAAACAACACATACAGGAACATAGCTTAGCAAATTTTTCTAGTACTTGTAATCTACCATTTCAACCAAATCATAGATATACAACAAAAGCTAAACACAAGCCTACAATACCAGATAATCTTAAATATTGGAAAATATTTTCACAGGATGAACATATTCATCATTTCATGAAAAATTAAGGAGAATATCATAATTGTAATATAGACACAGATTGTACAGTAGATCAAACCATAGATAGTGAGATTGATATAAACAATGTAGATGTGAATAACTTAGATTTTACTAAACCTACTAAATTTACTCAAGTAGAAATAGATAATTTAAATAAAGTAGAGATTGAAGAGTTAGCAGATGATGATTATGAAATTTTCAACCTTAAGAACAGATTTTTTACCTAAGGGATTAGCCCCTTTAGAAGATATTTTTGATTCTAATGATGTTGCAAGGAAACCTAAGATGGAACCATTAACATCTAATATTAAAGAGTGCAATATAGGAACATAATTAAAACCTAAGATGATTAAACTTTCAAAAGATTTACCTCAGGAAGAAAAATTCAAGTACATAGCTTTGTTTAAGGAATTTTAGGATGTATTTTCCTGGAGTTATGAGGACTTAAAATCCTATGAAACTAGCATAATACAAAACATAATACCCATAAAAGAAGAACAAAAACCTTTCAAACAAAATCTTAGAAGGATCAATCCTATCTTGATGCATTTAATTTAGAAAGAGGTTAAGAGAATATATGAAGCCCAAATAATTGCACCAATCATATATTCTGATTGGGTTTCAAATCCAGTTCCCACTAGGAAAAAGACAGGGGAAATAAGATTGTGTGATGATTTTTGGAATTTGAATAAAGTGTCCTTAAAATAAAACTACCCTTTACCCAAGATGGATCACATTTTACAGAGGGTGGTTGGTTCTTCCATAATTTCATTACTTGATGGATTCTCTGGGTATAACTAGATTTTAGTTCAACTAGAAGACCAACCTAAAACTACTTTTACTACTCATTGGGTCACTTTCATGTATGTGAAAATGCCATTTGGATTAATGAATGTAGGAGCCACTTTTCAAAGAGATATGGATATAGTTTTTTCTAAAGAAATTCATTAATTCCTTGTAATTTATCTAGATGACATTACTGTATTTTCAAAGACTGACAATGAACATCTAGATCATCTTAGACAAGTATTTATCAAATGCAGGAAATTTAGCATTTCTCTAAATCCCAAAAAGAATATATTTGGACTGGAAGAAGGTAAACTATTAGGACATATCATATCTAAAGATGGAATTAGGATATACCCAGCTAGAATAGAGGCCATTCTAAACATTAGTCCTCCTAGGGATATTAAAGAATTGCAAGCTTTCTTAGGTAAAATCAACTTTCTCATAAGATTCATCTCAAACCTAGCAGAAATAATTAGAAAACTTAACAATATGTTGAAAAAATATTAAGTACTTAAATGGATTGTAGAGGCCAAGAAATCATTTAAATCAATTAAACAAGCCTTGACAAAAATACTAGTCCTTATAAGTCATGATTTCAAAAAAGATTTCATTATTTTTTCCTTTGCTTCAGAACGTATTATTGTTGCATTTTTACTGTAGAAAAATGATCAGGGCTATGAGAAACCCATTGATGTTTCTAGCAAGTCACTTAGAGATGCAACTTTAAAGTATAGCATAATGGAAAAGCAGGCACTAGCTTTAGGGAAGGCTATCAAAGACTTTAGAGTGTACATCCTTTATTCACATACCATTACTTATGTTCCAAATGCAGTTGTAAAGGACATTCTAACACATAATGGGCCTAATGGTAAAAGAGGCAAGTGGATTGCCACCATTTTGGAATATCACATAGAAATAAAACCCACCAAACTGATAAAAGGTCAAGGTTTAGCTAAACTCATGGCTGAATCAAATTTTCAGGAAGAGATGGCGACCCCAGAGATCAATGAAGCCTTTTTAGACTCACCATGGTATGCAGATATTATATTTGTATTACTAAATTTACAAGCACCTCCTGGATTATCAAGAACTAAAGCTAGATTTTTAAAGTTAAAGGAAATAAGATTTTGTATCATAGACAATGCACTGTTTTGGAAAGATCATGGTGTATTTTATTGAATTGTTTGGTTAAAGAAGAAGCTGATAAAGTTTTGGAAGAATTTCATGCAGGTGACTGTGGAGGACATCTTTATTGGAAGACTACTGCAGATAAAATCTTAAGAGATAGTTTTTACTGGCCTGCCTTGTTTGCAGATGTTAAAAAGTATGTGAAATCCTATCACAAGTGTCAAATATTTGAAGAAAAGAAAAATCTGCTACCTTTTTCCTTAAAACCCATCTCAACATAGATTACTTTTCAGCAATGGGGTCCTGACTTCATTGGTGAAATTCACCCTCCATCCTCAGCCCAACACAAGTGGATTCTGATAACCACATACTATTTCACTAAGTGGATAGAATCCATACCTTCCAGGCAAGCCACTAGCACTGTCATAATATCATTTTTAGAAAATAACATACTCTCAAGATTTAGATGCCCCCAAAATATCATCACTGATAATGTAGCTACATTCAAATCCAAAAAGATGATTTAATTCTGTCATAAATACCACATTACCCTTGGCCATTCTACTGCATATTACCCTCAAGGTAATGGCCTTGCTGAGTCCTCCAATAAAAGCCTTGTGAACATCATCAAGAAACTACTAGAAGAAAATAAGAAAACATGGAACAACATGTTAGTGAATTCCTTATGGGCAGATAGACTTACCACAAAGAAATCTATTAGTACATCCCCTTACCAACTTGTCTATGGGATGGATGTTATTTTTCCATCTTCTTTAGGAGTACCAGTAACGAAGATAATCCAAGAACTGTAAGTTGAAACCAATGTTATCCAAAGAAGAATAAACCAAACCATACACTTGCAAAAAACCAGAGAAGAGCTCTATATTAAGTCTCAAGTTTTCCAATAAAAGTTTAAAAATATATTTGAAAAGAAGAACAAAGAATATGATTTTTATATAGGTGAATAAGTTTTAAAGTGGGATTCAAGGAGACAAGAGAAAGGTAAACATGGGAAATTTGATTTCTTATGGAAAGGCCCTTATGTCATTTATGGTTACAGAGACAACAATGCTTTCTTTTTGAAGGAGTTGGATGGATCACATCTGTCAGGTGGACCTGTCAATGGTAGAATGTTGAAGCATCACTATTCCTCAGAATAACAAATAGTTCACTTTGTTTACTTTACTCATTGTACATAATGTTGCAGATTTTATATTGGATTGGATATTTTTCCTAGCAAAATTTGTAGAAGGCCCTAAGATTTAAAGGATAAAATATCATAATTATGAATAATTTCAGAGCTCAGAAAAAATTTCCAAGGCCAACACAGTCAAAATTCAAAGGCTACTAGTCTCAAAGTTCTTGACATTTCACCTGGAAATTCCATCCCCATGTGGAGCCACTGTTAGGGTCCTATAATAATAGGATTCATAATTTTTTAATTGACTTTGATTAGTCTTGTAATATGTACATACTTTGTTTTCTGCAAATTGTTTTCCCATATTGGAAAAATAAAATAAAATATGTAAAGAGGGTAAATGTCCTAAAAGAAAAATCAAAGGACTTGAAAGAAAAAAGATAAAAAAGAATAGAAAAATGGACCCCAAACATAAAAGAGATAAACATAAAACATGAAAGTGATGCAAATCCAAGTGCCACTACTATTTACATTTTCCACAAAATAAAGATTGTATGCATCTTGTTACAATACCAAAATCCATGAAGGTTAAATAGCTTAATTTAAACTCGCATGCTTTAAATTTCATGTTATTAGATAGAGAATAAAGATCTAGCCAAACAGTTTAATCTTGGAAGATCAGTAGTTAGGTAGAGAAATAATAAGGACCTCTACAACTTAATCTGAGCCCTTGGAAGAAATAAGGATAGAATTAGTTAGTTTGTTGTTTTAAAAGAAAAATGAACAAGGGTTTGTGAGCTCAAATTCACCCAGGTAAATGAAGAAAAAATGTTAGGGTAGCATATGGGTAGGCATAAGAAGTTTTTACAATCATGGAATAAGCAGAAATTTGGTCATTTCAATCACTAACTTCCTTCAAAAAATTATCCCCTTGTAAAAATATTTCATCCCCTCCATTTTTATTATTCTCCCCTCATTTTTCCTTTTTTTCCCATTATCATTCATTTTCACTTGCAAAAATCCCCTTTTCCTAAGTTTAAAACCCATTATACTTAAGGAAAGTAAAACCCTTTAACTAATTCCCCTTTTACCCCAAAACTACCCAAAACCCAAAAAATACTTTATCCTAAGTTTAAATGTAAGAATATTATATCGAGACCCTCAACAATGAAACTTATCCATATATTATGTTTTACATTGGATTTAGTTTATTTTATCTTCCTCATCACATTTCATTACTAAACATTAATTTATATATTAGCTCCAATATTCACCTTTTAACCCGTATTAAATTAAATCCCTATGTAATATATCCCAACCAATATTTTAATTTTAGCCTATGTATTATTTCCCCACGTGATATATTATTCCCTCTCTTCCCATAGGTTAAAACTATGTATTAAAACCTACGTTTAAATACATTTTACAACTCTCACTGCATACATATCCCGGGCCCCATGCCATTCCACCCCACAACTTCATCGCATAATCCACACTGTTCGTTCCCCGTCTCCCGAATCCAACAACGGAGATCCCACATCACACAATTGATTGCACAAACGTTAAAGAAACCTAAAGCTTGTGATAAAAGATGTTTTTGGGTTTTCTCTCACCTCCATGCATCTTATTTTCATTCGATCGCATCGATCGTTTCAATCCCGCTTACCACCTTTCGACGGTGCGAAAACTGCTTGGCGGTTATTGCCTCCCTCGCGCCCAAACTGCTTACCTATTTGAATTGACCTGCATTGAATGCACTCACTGTTCACTGAAATTCTTTATAAAATCACCTGAATGCATTCATTTGAACCTTTTTGTTACCGTTTTCCACGTAGAAGATCATTCCATACCAAGATTAGACCATTTCCCACTCTGTTTTAGCCCAAAAACAAACAGAAATCACTGAATTTGACTACAACAATCACTGCAAAAGCCATCCGAGTGCATATAAAGACTAGAAAAAGCTTTTGAAAGCTTTTCAACCCCATAAACCCTTCTCACAGCAAAATTATGAATTTTATAGGTATTCTTCAGAGAAAAAAGACTCATTCATCAATCTAAAAGAATTATACTGTTAAATGAATCAATTAGGATCCTATAGACTTGAAATAAATCCTATTGCTTCATAAATTTATTGTTTCTATAAACCTTGAGCATTTTTCACAGGCTCTGAAGCCTTGAATTGTTTTAAAAAAAAACTTGGATTAAATTTGGCCATTTGCAGACCTCAAAAAGGCATATGAAACCCTTAAAACCTTTCCTACAACATTCAGTCATCCTTCTGCATAAAAAATGATGTTTAAAGATTATTTTATCACAAAAAGTCCATTGTAAACCCTAGATATCACAAAAAAAATTACAGTTTGAATTAAATTGATCAGAAGTATCCCTTTGCATGCCAAAGATAGAACCCCTTTCATATCTAAAAACTTTTTGTAAACTATTTAAACTTACAGAAGTGTTTAACAGGCCTAAATCGGTGTTTTAAAGGTCAAAAGTATTAAAAATTGATAAATCAAACAAATCTATGGCTTCCAAAAGCACTCTTGTGATCAACCCTCTACAACCCCCTTGTTGTAGATGTAGAGCATATTCCCCTGGCAGATGTAGACTTCCAAATCACTGATACTGTAACTGAATTAAACCTTCTTCAGCTCCACTGCTGGAGCCAAGAGAAATCATTAGATCAAGTAGATGAAGTATTTATTTGGGAATCAAATTTTCCTAAATATGTTGTTCCCCATAATCACCAATGCTAAGAAGCTATTAGACTTTTCCAATCATGCTATTCTCCTGATCAAAGAGCCATTGTGAACACTGAAAATGAAGTTTTGTTTACCATTACAGCTGAGTCTATTAACTAGATGCTTCAGTTACAGACTAAGCCTAATGAAGTTCCTTTATCCATTGAAGCCCTCACTAAGTTCTATTTAGAGTTGTATTTTCCCAAGAGATTTCAAATTTTTCAAACTTTCATGCCATCCTATGTGGAAATTCCCAAACTCAATCCTCCATATTCCTCTGCAAAATTCTCAGAAAGTACTAGACATATTATTTCCATGTTATATTTTATCCTTATATATTTCATAGATGAACATGCTAATGTAGCAGTACTTGGTTTCTTGTCCATTTTTGTGCTTGGTTAGCCTCCTACAGTTATCTTTAACTTTTCCCAATATATTGCTGATAGCATCCATGTGTAACTAGTCAAACTTCCTACTAAAGGTGTTTTTAGGTATTCTTCATGAATATTCCATATTTTCTTATATTTCCAGTTTGAAAAGTTTCCTATAACTCTTCATAAGCTTGATGTGGAAGGAAATCCAAAATCTATCATATTCTGGACTTCCTTAATAAGGAAGGAGTCAAATGAGTTTACCTATTCAGAGTCCACAACTTCTTTCATCCATCCCTTAGTCAATTTGTTAAACAACATTGTGAAGCCCAGGATTAGCAATGAAATCAAGAAAGTTTTACAATTATCTGAACATAATAGGACTGTTGATTGGTACTTATACCAAAATCACACTGAAATCAAAGTTTATGGGTCAAGCCTTATTCCTTATAAATTGCCAAAATACCTCCCTATGAGGTTATTTGCTCTATAATATATAAGATAGATTTTGAATTCAGATGTTGTAAATTTCTTGATTGCAAAGAAGAAGACACAATTAAAACTAAAGAACCAGGTTGGTCCATTCATATGTAATAAAAAAGAAGCAGGTCCAGAGGCAGAAAAACAGTTGCAGGAATACAAATTCAGTCATATTTTTCTTTGGTATTATGATCCCCTTAGTACTATCAACAAAATGAGAGTTAAATGTAAATTAACTCCATACATACATGAAAAGAAGCCTGATATTGAAAAATTCTCAAACCAATCAGAATGGTTAGAGAATACATTGGTAGAGGTTGAGAAGCAAAGTGATACTAGTCAAACTTTGCAGACTCTATCCCAGGAAGACAGAAGTGTAAAAAGAAATAGGGAGGAAGGGTCTTATATAGCTGAGACCACTACAGAGACCAAATTCAAACTAAGATACAACAAAAAGCCTAAGATTAATCCTTCTAGTAAAGAAAAGGAGACAATAGAGGTCATTGACATAGAGATTGCAGAAAAAGACATTGTACCTCCTATAGTAATTGAAGAGGAACAACAACCAACCACTTCTAATACACAATTAATTCAGAAACAGGACAATATAGAAGTGTCTTCATCCAAGAAAGTAGAAGAAAAGGACATGGACATCAAGGAAAGGTACAAGGAGATCAAGGCTAAAAATGAAGAAATAAAAAATGAAATATACTCTTAGTACCTAAATAAAACTCCCAGCATACAAAATAGGCTACTTTCATCCTTTGACTACAAGAACAAAAATATGCTTATGATAGTGCTCCAGCCCACAGTTCCAACTCATAAATCATCCTCTGATTATAAAAAGTTTGATTTTGAAGTTCCAGTCCAGGATATTCATCGTCTGGACCAAATTGAATTTCATAAACAGGCAGGAGAGATGTTTTATTCCACAATGACTACTAAGGCCATGAATACACAGAAGCTTCAAAACACTTTGATAAATAAAATAGATCAGCTCAAACTAGAGAAAGCATCTTCATCTACAAAGGATATCATAATCAAATCCTATGAGAAACTAGTGATTGAGGTAGGATATGATCCTTAGAATATAAAAGCTGCAGAGGAATTGATTAAAAAGAAGAATGCTGATATTGTTGCACTTAAGAAACAATTGAAACTGCCCCCTACAAAGCATCCTCAAGCCAAGGAGGTTTTACATGATTCTAATAAAAAATATGAGATGACGAGTCTCATTTTGCAGCTTACAGCTCAGATTAAAGAAATGGAACTTGAAATGGACAATTTGGTCCAAGATAAAGAAGCCAACAAAGCACAGGAAGTCCCTATCACTGTGATTCCTATGGTTACAACAGCTATACCATCTACTCTGGTAGAAACACTGGCTACTAATGTTCCAATGGCCACAGCAGTTCCAGTCACTTCATCAACAAATTTTTCCACTGAGTCTTCAACAATAGCAATCTAGCAATCAGATGAGGCAAGTAAATTAGTAAATTCAATGCAAGACATGTTTATCCAAACAAATGAGATAAAAAGGTTAAAAGAAAAAAATAAAAATCTTGAAGATGCCAAGAAACTTGCACAAATTAATGCCAAGAATGAAGAACAAAAGGCTGATAGGTTGAATGAACAACTCAAGAAATTGGAAAAAGAATTAACTTTAAAAGAACCCATGGCACATGTTAAGCAGCAATTATGGTCAATATCATTGAAGAAGTCAATTATACTTTTCCATCCATACAAGTAATATATGAGCAGAAATATTTATTGAAGTCAGCAAAAGAAGCAATACAAAAAACAAAAGAAGATTCGGGTAAAAAACCTGAAGATGCCTTAGAAATTATCAAATTTTTCAATTCCAAAAATAAACAAGAACTGGATTAAATTGGAATTACAGATAGAACAAATACCATCCTTGAAGTAAGGAAGGTAATATCCAAGAAGAATTTGATGACACAATTAGAGGAAAAGTGCCAAAACATGGAAATGGAAATCACAAGATTTATGATTAAATTTGATATTCTAAGGCAAAAGGGCCTTCCTAATCCTTTGGTAATCAATGATAGATTAATGAAGTAGGAGGATTATGACAAAAATATGAGAGAATTTTCTAAATAATATGTAAATAAATCATCTTTGTAGGGAATCCCAACAGGAAAAGTATTATATAAGAATTTTGAAAATATGTTTTACTTGCTGCATGAAGTAAACCACCTATTTGTAAACAAACCAACATTTTCAAAATACACTGAAGCTGATGAAAAATTCAGAAAGCTTATGAAGATTAAATTTCCATAAGCTGAGTTCTAGGAGAAGTTGACTGATCTATTGTAAGGTCAGATTACAGTGACCACATAACAGTAAAGGTAAAAAACAGAGTTTGTTGTTTTTACATCAGCAGTAGCAGTTTTTGCAGTAAATAGTATCAGGATGAAAGAGTATCAGTTAAATTGTATCAAATGAAAGGTTGAAAACAAAAACAAAGTAAAAGATGATTATGCCAGTGTAAAGGACACCTCAATGTCCAGCTGCAGCCTTCATCAAACAATAAAGAGAGAAAGAAGTGATAAACTCAAAACAACATGCTATTTTATTTCAATAAAAAGGACAACTAGCATTAGTTAGGGAGCTGTCACTATCTTCTTGCATGAAGATATTTATTTTTCATAAAAAATTCCTATGTTTATCCTAAGATATTTTGAACAGGTTTTTGTATAAATACTTCATCATTTGAAGTATTGAGTGTGATGAATTACTAGACACTTGTCTAGTTATATTATTCTGAACCTAAGTGTTTTTGTATCAATTTCAAGTCAACAGACTGGATCACAGGAAATAAAGAATCATATTACAGGATTCATGTGTTGGGCCACTGCAGTGAAGTATTTCACTTGATATCTTGTCAATTTTCTTATGTTTTCCATCTATTCATGAATGTGTTCTTAATCTTAATGATAAATCAGGAATTGTTATTTCATAATTTGTTAAAAGCACTCTATTTTGACTGATTATCATTTATATGTTTTCAGCTAATATCCAGATTAGGGAACCCTTAATTTCTCCCTGATTTTGATTGACCTGTACCTTTTCACTCAGAATCTAGATTTAAGAACCCTTAATTGCTCTTTATCCCGATCAAAACCATTTCACCATCAGCCTTGAAGATCTAAAGTAACTCAACTATATTTCCCTGTAAACATTTTCCTTTAGACCTTGATCCTGATTTGACTGCTTGACACATTGACTCCATTTTCCCAATGGGATAGAGATCTATAGCTATCCATATAATTAAGTGATTTCACCACCAAATAAAATCAAAAACCCAAAACCAATCTGCCCCATATAACTAGCCCAAAATCAAATATAATCAAAAAAGTTAAATCATATAGAGAGAGCCCTCTCTGAGCATTAGGAAGGCTAGATCCTAAGGCTTAAAAGTAGGTTTTTGGTTACCTCTGATATTCTTCAAACTAAAAATCTCACAGCTTTTGAGAATTAGTAGAGTGATAACAACGCCTTGAATATTATGCAACAAATAACCACTAGACACCCTAAAGGATCACTTGACAAGCAGTATGTTTGCAAATGATTTACCTTGGGGAAGTACAAAACATCCACATTCTATGATCGGGACAACAAAGCACATGCAGTCTTGGAAAGCATCCACTCTGATGTCTGTGGACCTTTATCGATAGCCTCCACTGCCAGACACAAATATTTTTTCATTTTTATTAATGACTTCTCACAGAAGTGCTAGATATTCTTCATGGATAAGAAAGATGATACATTCTCCAAGTTTTTATAATACGAGGCACTGGTTGAGAAAGAAACTAGAAATAATATGGAGGCTCTCAGGAGTGATAATGTAGGTGAGTACGTTTCGAATGAATTCAAAAATTTCTATGCAAAAGAAGGCATTTGATAACACCCCATAACCCATAGCAGAATGGGGTGGATGAAGGAAATAATTGTAGCATTGTGAGAGTTGTGAGGGCTATGTTGCATGACTAAGGCCTACCATTGCACTTGTGAGCAGAGGCATGCAACATAACAGTATATTTACAAAAACTAGAGTCCTCATCAAATTATTGGAATGATTACACTAGAGGAGGCCTTCTCAGGGAGAAATCCAGATGTGTCGCACTTCATGATTTGTGGAGCCTCTGTATACTTCCATTTATCCAAATAATTAAGGAAGAAGCTTGAGATGACAACATAATTGGGGGTATTTTTGGGTTACACAGAAACTCCTCATGACTACCATTTTTACTTTCCATCACTCGGAATGAAAGTTGTGCAAAGGGATGTTACTTTTGATGAGGAGAAAGCGATGTGGTGCTCTCTTGAGAGGAAGCTTCAAATCCCACCAGAGGAGGATATTTTAGCTCCAAAGGAGGAGCCTCGGGAATTTGTGGAGTAGCCAAAAATTTAGGATTGGAGAGTGGAGACATCCACTCAATCATAACCATCCAGAGAAGGTAGTAAAATTACCATGGAAGATGATAGACTTTTGGAGGATGTGAGGGAGAATGTGGGAGCTCCTTCAAATTTTCACATGCAGAGAAGGTCACCTGATCAGTACACTAGCTACGTGGCTCTAATGACTGAGCTTGTAGAGACTGAACCATCCACTTTTGAGAAAGAAGTAGAGAAACTTGTATGGGTTGATGCAATGGTGGAAGAGTATGAATCCATTGTAGAGAGCATTGTTTGGGAATTGGTCCCAAGACCAGCGGATAAATCAATTGTGGGTTTGAGATGGATATTTAAGGACAAGAAGGAAACAGATGGACACATAGAGAAATGTAAGGCCAAATTTGTGGCCAAGGGATACTCTCAAGTTGATGGAATTGAATGTGAGGATACCTTTTCTCTTGTAGCAAGGTACTCATCCATTAGATGAATTCTTGGGCTGACTGTGTAGATGGGGTGGAAGATCCACCATATGGATGTAAAAATATCATTTCTCAATGGGGTTATTGAGGAGGAGGTGCACATAGAGCAACCAGAATTTTTTGAGACATTTGATCAAGAGTATCAAGTGTGCAGACTCAATCGAGCATTGTATGGTCTTAAACAAGCACCTCTTGCTTGGTACACCATGATCGACAACTATCTCATTGGTTTGGGCTTCACCAAAAGTGAATCAGATGAAAACCTATATCACATCTTGGTAGAAGGTAAATTTCTTATTATCGTCTTATATGTTTATTATTTTATTTTAATTGGTGATTAACAGTTCATCATATATTGTAAGGAAGACCTTGCAAGGGAATTTGAAATGAAAGGCATGGGTCTCATGCACTACTTCCTCGGGTTGGAAGTATGGCAAGGCGATGGAGAAATAATTTTGTCTCAAGTGAAGTATGAAAATGAGATATTGTAGAGATTATGCATGGATATTTGCAAACCCATGGAGACACATCCATAAACCAACTAGAGGAAGGAGGATTCCACTTTAGGTGAAGAAGTGGTTGCTACCATTTATTGGCAACTAGTGGGTTCACTAATGTACCTTGTGAACACATGACCAGATATGTTCTATGAATTCAACCAGTTGAGCCAAGTTATGGTTAGGCCAAAAAAATTATATTGGAAGGAAACTAAGCATGTTTTACGTTACCTCAGAGGCACTACCTAGTTTGGACTATGGTACAAACGAATAGAGGGAGTGAAGTTGTGTGGCTTCACAGATGCAGATTGGGCGGGGAGTCCATTACACCAAAAGAGTGCATCATGTGGAACTTTTAGTGTTAGGTATTATTGTAGCCGCTAAAACACGCTCCAAAATTTGGCACCGGTTTGAAATTTCAGAGCCCCTGTTATTTTTATGAGGACAGGCCCACTCCTAGCATTAGCCTTGAGCCTCATAAAATTCCACTTTGAGCAGGTAACCCCAAACCAAGAGATGAATCCAAGTTTTCCTAAGAAAGTCAAAAATTCGCAAAGTCACTCCCCCTTCGAACTTCAACAGTTTGTGACTTAGCATCCTTGCGACCCGACCAAGGTTGCAAGGTCGCAAATCATGTCAAAATCTCATTTTTGCGACCATGCGACCTTACGACCCAACAACCTCCAGGTCGCCAGGTCGCAAGGTCGTAACCATGGGAAACTGCACTCGCTTTACGACCTTGTGACCTCCACTAATGCCCACACGTGTGACCCCTTTATATATAAAAGGGTCACGTAGGTTGCATTTGACCTGCACAACAGAGTAAACAAGATGTCCGACAAGCTAATCAGAGTGCAATTTTTTCAGTCGCCAAAGCCTCCTACAGTTCTTGTTTTTATTGGATATGGCCTTACCTGTCCCCAACCTAGGCTATTAATTGCCTTAGATGCTGCTCAGTTTCAATCCTAGCCCTCACATTTATTCTAGCTAGGTTTTCCTTTCCCTTTCTCATCCTATCATTCCTAAGCATATTTGACCCCTCATTTTTCTTCTTGCCACTTTGGGCACCCTTCCCTGGCCTTCCTTAAACCCTTTCAACCTTGATTTTCTTCCTTCCCTTGAAGTTTTTCCCATTTTTCCTCACAGGTCGTGCCGACATATTTTCCCCTCATAAAATCCATAATGCGACCTCACGACCTCGTGACTTCGCAACCTGGTCGCTAAGTTTCCAAGTCACAAATTCGCAAAGCCATGAGTATTCACGCAATCACGAATTTTCCACCTTGCGACCCGATTGCTGATTCACCAAGTCACAAAGTCGCAAAGTCAGGATTATTGACGTAGACGCGACTTTGCGACATTGCGACCACGCTACTAGGTCACCAGGTCGCATCCCTTCCAATTTAATACTTTTGCGATCGGTATAGGTCGCAACAACCCATCCTATGCATCCAAGGCTCTAATTAGTGCAAGCACTTGTTTCTTTTATTTTTCTTTCATGCCATCCATCTTTTCATGGGACTATTTTCTGAATATGCCAGGTAATATCGAAGCTGAGATTGAGTGTGTTTCCATATCTTTTGCCTCAAGCAACATGGGGCCTCAACAATTCGAAGGAGAAATAAGAGCCTTGAAATAGAGATATCAGAGGGAGACATGCCTCCTTCACCAACTTCCATCTACGGAGATAATGCCTATGTTTTTTGGAATGGCGCTAAGATGTCATGGTATGAACTCTGCCAGGATTTCACAAAACCAGAATTCCCGGAAGACCTCGTGGACCAAAAAGTGTACATTCAAGTTAAGAGGTCAAAGTTGCACTATGTGGGTGCCCACCCACTGATATTCCCATGCGCATAATTGATCAATGGGATCCTCCAAAAGGTGGACTCAAAGCTCTAGGTAATCCGTGATCACGTAGGAAAGCCTTTCGCCAACTTAATTAGGAAGGATGTAGAAGTATAATACTCACTCTCGGCTAAAAAAGAGTATTTCAACACCCAACAGATCGCCACACATGGTGTGTCAGTGTAAGATACCTTGAAGGGTTGGTGGGAGGACCCTGAGAAGTTTAAAGTAAAGAAGGATCAGGAGTATAAGACCAAAGGCCTAAGGAAAGTATACAGGCTTGTCATAGCCATGATGTACAGGATGTATAGCATAATGGATGCCACTACCTTTAGTGGAACATCGGTCCCCCTGATGCACGCAGTCACCACCTACGGAACTCGTTTTAATTGGGCACATCTGTTAATAACAATTCTAAGGGTTAACATATCAACAACACATGTACCAGAGGAGGGTTTTTCATCAGATTTTTACATGGCTTCTTAGCTCCTAGATGCAGTATGCTCACGATGTAACTTTGAGGATTGGCCACACAACTGGGACGCGGTGCGTGGTGGACCTATCCATAAAGACCTAAATGTGTTCTGGGATACTAAATGCATGAAAGACATTGATGTCATCTCAAATACATTTATCACTGCACTCTACCGATGCCTCTTCATTGAATATCCTCCCTGCATGTCCAGAAGGGCCATGGAGATGATTATCAAGGTAGCTCATTGGTTCCCCATTAAAGAAGGCACCTTCATTAGATTTTTTGGGTCATTCAAGGCACCTGATGCATTGACCAAGTTCATCCCTGATAAAATTCTATTACAAGAGGTATGCTACTAAATGACGGGTGGTTTCTCTAAGACGTTGAGCAAGGGCAAGAGAAAACCATGCCCTACCCTCCTACTCACTATTGGTGCGTACACGGTCAAAGACTTCAAGGAAGTGGAAGCATAATATAAACACATAAAAGGATTCCATTTGTAAACTTAGCCCACTGGTCCTATGACCCTGAGAGGATTGTCCTCACACACTATAAGTGGGCCAAGTTCAACTGGACTTATCAGCACACAGAGTGCATTGTGGAAGAGGAAGTAAAAAAAAGTACAAAACACTGAGGGAAGCATCCCATGAAGGAGAAGTTGACTTGTATGGAGGCCAAGGAATTCAGCACCGAGACGATCAAACTCTACAGGAAAGAGTAGGCACTATGAAGTGAAAAATCCCCAAAGGAGGAGCATTGACCTCACAGTCCAAAAGGCCAAAGAACACCACAGGCAGTGATCCTCCTAATAATCAATAGGAAGGAGGAGGTAAAGAGACCGAGGCACAAGTAAATTTCAAGCAGAAGAAAAGAGAAGAAGAAATAAAGAAAGCCTAAGATGCTTTGGCACAAAAAAAAAAATAAGAAATAAAAGGAAACAGGCCGAAGAACAACAAAAGAAATGAAAGAGAGATGAACGCATAAAGAAGCAAGCGGAAGAGGACTACAAGAATAAAGAATAAGAAGAACAGTAGAGAAAGGATTCAAAGAACAATTTGAAATAGGAATAGGATAGGGAAGAAGTAGAAAAGAAGAGGGAGGAGGAAGAAGCTCAGAAGCAACGAACAAATACATCCAAGGAGGCAGAGGGAAGCGGATCACAACCCTCACAAACCGAGAAGCGGGCAGACTTGCCACCTATTGACATACCCCTGGAACTCCCATGAAAGGAGGACACCTCACACTTTCAAAACTTGGTATCCTGGAGGAACAAGAGGATGATGTATTGGATCTAACTAGATTACCTTATGATCAATACACTCATAAGATCAAGAAAGAGAGGAGGAAATGCCTCGCCCGAAATCCAGTCGAACCTCTGGTAGTAACCACAGAGAAAGACATAGTCCTGGACACCAGGACCAACCCCATAATGATAGCATCGGGCAGAACCGATTTTGTAGCCACCACTAATAAAATGTCAGCAGGATGAGCTGAGAGATCTTATTTCTCCAAAATAGGCTCTGTGCATCCAAGCAAAAAACTACTCAAGAAGAAGAGGAAAATAAGGCCTTGGAGACCGAAAAACAATGGCTCCAACTTTAACTCACTTAGGCCAACGGACTACAAGCCGTTATTCAAGTGGAGTTGGACATCGTAGGAAGTACCATGATACAAGTCTATGAGGAAATGATGACTCTGAGATAAATAGTCACTCCCTTGGAAGCCTCTACACACTGAAAAACATCCTTAAGTGGTCTGAAAGGTACCCACAGGCCCCAGGCACCTTGAAAAAGAAAGACTAGATCCACACTCATAATGACAAAGTACAAATGTGGATGAAACTACAATCCAGAGATAAGCTCGAAAATGATGTGGATATGGTGATGGCCGCCTCTAAGCATCTCATCAATGGTATAGACTCAACGGTGGAAGTCACCACATACCTTCCATAGGCACATTAACCAAACAAAGGACGAGAGAGGAGGTAATGCAAGATATATAGTCATTATTATAACCAATCAGGTAGACAACTAGCTCAAAGGACCTCCTAGCCTCCAAAGAAAACATCATCTAGTATGTTATTGTACCGGTCCAGATCTACAAAAACTGGCCTCTTTGTCCAATCAAATCAACACAAAGAAACATACACTAGTTCTGGATGCTCTTGAATGTTTTCAAAGACTAAGAGAGGACAAGCCCAAAATCGTTGTAGTGGCCACTAAATACAAAGGGAAAACCTACCTCAAAGAACAGTATCAAGTAGAAACCCCAGTCCTCTCCATCACAAAGTTTCTCCCTTGAAAGAGGTTGGATTGACAGGTCACAAAGGCAGGCAGGTCACAAGTCACAAAAGCTGCCCAGTCACAGGTCAGAACCCCACTCAGGTCGTAGGTCGCAATTGCTCCAAGGTTGCAGACCATCCCAACAGTCAGGAAGATGAAAGTATAGGGTAGTCTCAGAGTCACTTTTGATTATATATGTACTCCCTCGGTAGAGAATGTAAAGACCTTTTTTTGGAATCCAAAAGGGGAGAGAGATATAACTATACAACATTGAATGTATGATTCCGGGAGTGAACAAAAATGAATTTTTTGGACTCCACTATTGGATCTGATAGAAAATTTTGTGTATTGACATTATGAATATTGTTCTCTTACATGTTTGATTCCATGTTTCTATTCGTACATTTTTTATATGTTTGAGCTCTTTTGATATATGAATGATGTGTGAATGTTTAGAATAGGAATATGTTAATGACTTAGTTGTTTATATTTCCTTAATATTTCATAAACGTGCTTAATAAATTGAAGGGTGTTTGATCATAGTGAATTGTTTCTCTTATGTTCAAACGAGTCTCTGTATGAGAATGGCCCTAATGATGTTTTGCTAACAATACTTCTTTTGGTTGCATGATTTAAATCTTACTTTGATATTCATGATTTTTTATTTTTAGGGTAACCCGTCGACCATTTTTCTTGTTTCGTTCAAGTAGTTGTACATTCTCATGATTTCGAATCACATTCCCATCTGAGGAAGGGCGTATATATCATCAACATAATGGCAACCAGGCCTACATACCATATGGGATCCCTATCACAAACGGTGTAGATTCTAGCTAGGATTTTATATCAGGGAGATCCCCTTACTATTAGCAAGGAATTTTTCCCCATCAACAGAATTGGTGCTAGAAGGAGGGCGTAATGGCAAGATCCCACCATGCTAGTAACATCCCTGTGAAAACCCCGCAAAACCCCTTCCCTGGCCCAGAACAAGGAGAGATTGGGTTTGAAAACACTGGTCCTCCACCTCCCGAGAACACTCCCCTCGAGGAAGACCCACCCTTCTATGAGGTCACGTCAGACCAGCTAAAGGATTTACGCCCGCTCGCCCGCGATCTCATTAGAGGTCTCCAAAACATCCATGCCACCAGTTCCCTGGCCAACCTATTAGCCACCTATAAAAAAAATTTATATCAAATGGTGGCTAAATATTTTTTAGCCTTCAAGAAACAATTTATGTCTAAATTGTGACTTCTTGAAGTCTTATGATGATAACTATCCTTGGAGTTAATCTTCACTGTTGTTTCACTTTTAGCCCTAAAGAACCTACTGTTCACTAAGAAAAAACTACTCATGAGGCTCCTTTTTCCCTCATTACACTTTTCCATTTCATTCTCCATTTTCTTCCATAAAGACCTTCATTTGACTTCTAAACCATTCCAAAACCCTTTCTAAACATTATGTTCCCCTTTCATTTGGTTTAAAAACCCTTTTCTCCCTTATCGGAACCCTCAAAATCCTCTGAAAAACCTTCATTTTGGCCTAAAAACCCAATTTTCAGCATTAAGGCCTTAAGCCCCTTTCGGCCTTAGCTCTAGCCTCTTTTCCTTATGTGACCCAGAGTTGTGATTGAGCACTAAGTCTCAACATTTAATCGCAATCAGAAATCGCAAATTCCCTTATCCTTTTCTTTTTTTTTCTCCTCCGATGTCGATCCGCTGATTTAGTCTCAGCCGTCGAATCCACAAGAACCGACGGCCAAGATTCAATCGCGCTCCGCCCACAGCCCTCCAACATCACACCTGCCGATTAAATCTCCACTGTTGATCTCTCATACCGATCCGATGGCCAGCGCTTAATCACACATCTCAAATTCTAACACCCTGGTGCTTTAGCCTCTCTCCTTTTCTCCGATGCGATGTAATCCCAGCCGTTCATTCCGCTAGATCCGACGGTTCGCGCTTCATCTCATCGCGCTCATCCATCACATGATCATCCTCCATCCCGACCTCCGATTAAATCTCCACTGTTGATCTCCCTTAGATCGGACAGTCTGTGCTCAATCGCATCATCGCCTTTCTTCCCTCCCCTTGCACAATTTCACATCCTGCACGATTTTACGATGCAATCTCCGCCGTTGATCTTATCAAATCCAACGGCCCACAATACTTCTGTTTTTCAACCCCGCCCTTCTCTTTCTCCCCCATCGACAGATCTTGGCCGTCGATCCTCATGATCCGACAGCTCCCATTGATCCTTCTTTCCGCCCATTCCCTTTCCCTTCATTTCTTCATATATGCTTCTTCTCTTAAATCCAACCATCCATCAAAGAAATCTAATGATCGAGACTTAACCAGATAGCCCATTTGCACCCATCCACTACCCGCCAATTTTGCTGACGTCACCATGGACCCTGCATACAATATTACCCCGAAGCTCTTCATCCATTGTGCTCAACCCATGCCGTTGGATCTGCTACCCATCATCCAACGGTTCAAACTGCATATCATGTAATTTTTCACCCCGATTCCCAGTGCGCTACTTCCGCGCGAAATAGGTGGTTTTCATTTTCCACGTGTCATTCATTGTATGGAACCATGTTTTTTTTGGTGAATACCACTTACCCCCCCAGAGCCCGCGTGAAAACCGCTGCCGGTTTTTCACTATACCGCTCCCCCCTCCGTAATGTTACTCCCGATTCGATCCAAGCCATCGATCTCCGAAGATCGAATGGTTCTGATTTAATCTCGCCCCCATTTTATTTTCCACCTAACTTACTCCTGAATGTTTTCACTTTTAATCTCGGTCGTTGATCTCCAAGATCGAATGGCCCACGTTATATCGCGACCCCAAGTCATTTTCCTCCATCTATTCTCCAAGCGATTCCATCGAGCGATCTCCGCTGTTGATTATCCTAATCTAACGGTTCCTGTTTGTTGTCGCACCCATGCTCCATTTTCACCTGGTTAGCTGTTCTGCTAGGATTTTTCTCCCTTTTTTCCGTTGCATCCATATTTTTCCTCACTGCTCCTCCACCCTCACAAGCCTCTGAAGCAGTTTTAACAAAATTCCACAGGATTTTATAATGAGTTTGTGTGTTTTGCAGGGTTTTTACAGTCACAGACACAGACAAGTGAAAAAGGGGCTCGGAGTGACGATTATGTGCCTTAATCCAATGAAGAAAAGGATCTGCAGGGTATGAAATCCAAGTTTAAAACATCTGGATCACGATCCAGGGTTTAACAGAAACCCTCCAATAGCAGAAAGCCACATGTGTAAACAAGCCAAAAAAAGTGTATCAGTGAAGAAATTAACAGTAAAGGAATTAATGCCTAAGCCTAAAAATCAGAGTTTTAATCCTCAGGTTTAAAGAAACAAAGACAGTATCAAATAACAAAGACTCGAAAGCGAAGATCAAGGGTAGTTAAGCTTAAAACACAGACCGAAAGCAAATTAAAAGTGTTTTAAGGTTAAAAAGAAAGTTATATCAGTCGAAGGAAGCCTCCACTGCCACATCAAAGGCTAAAATATCCTTTCAACTACCAAAGCGCCACCTATAACTTCAATTAATCAAAAGAAGGCATAGTTATTGCCTTATTCAGTGATATTTTGTTTAAAGCAGCCAGAGTTATTGCCATCCTACCTAAAGTGTTTTAAAGTAAACAAAATCTGCTAAGCGGCTAAATATTTAATGAAAACCAATTAATATAGAGAAAATATCAGAAAACTTCTCTGTTGAGCCCCTCAAAGGCCGAGAAGCACAAACTCTACATTAATTAAATAGTTAGACCCTTCTTACACTCCACCTCCTCATTCTTCTATAAATAATGTTGTAGAAGATTGTATAGAGGTTGGTCTCTGGATATTTGTTGCATGTAAATAGTTTTCTGAAGCTGCTGAAGCCCCGTTTGTAACCAAAGATACATAAGCTAAGATGAGAAGTTTGAAGCTGTAGAAACCTACTGGACTTGATTATTGTAACTTGTTTGAACATCAAATACAAATAGCTAATTTATGGGATCCTAGTCTATGTCAATGGTGATTTGTTTCTCACTGTAATTGTTATTTTTATTTATGTTTCCATTCTGTCCACTTTTCTCTGATAAAGAACAACAAATATAGAGCTAGGATTTACCCTTAAAAGTACCCTACTCTCACTGATAAGCTTTATCTTTATGTTTTCCTCCTTTGTGTATTTGAGAATGATTTAATACAGTCTAAACCAGTCAAGGAATGTTGGTGAGCCCATGTCTTACTGTCTAAACTTTAAAAATTGTTCTTGAATGATATTTTCATTACATGCTAAGTAGAGTTGGACTAGGAAAGTTTATGGTTTGCCCTGTCTTCTAATTCTTTCTCCAAAGGTTGTTTGGAAGTTTCCCTAAGAGTATGTCAAAACTAGGCTAGTTTCAAAGTACTTACCTGATCTTAGACTACTTTTTATGTTTATCATGAATGTTTTCCTTTTGAATACGCTGAAAGCAGGCTAAGTTAAAAGTATTTACTTGATCTTAAGCTATTCTAAGTGTTTTAAATGTTTTCTATTGAAAGTACATCAAAAGCAGGATAGTTTCAAAGTACTTACCTGATCTTAGATTACTTTTGTGTCTTTTCTTAAGTGCATGCCAAAAGCAGGATAGTTTCAAAGTACTTACTTGATCTTAGGCTGCTCTTTGTTTCTTCATCTGTTTGATTTCCCTCACTCCATTTCTTATTGTTCCATTCCATAAAATCAACTTAAAGGGATCCTTTGACATATATGACTTGCCCCATGGACCACTCTTGAACCTTGTTGTTTCAATTAAATCCTCTTATGACTCCATAGCCCAATGGATTAAAGTTGCTCCTTACCTGTCTTATTAGCTGAACCATTCTTCTATCTATTTACACCTTCACCTTTCATATAGACTTCATTCACCTTCATTATATCCTTGCCCAACCAAAACCAAACAAAACCCTTGTTCTTAATAACTAGCCTAAAATCACATTCCAAAACCTTATAAGATAAATCAATCTTTTCACTTATAAAGAGATCCCTCTCTAGATTCAAGAGGGCTAGATCTTAGAATCCCAAAGTGGTTCATATGTAGGCTCTGCAAATTTGTATTTGCCAATATTGCAAACTACAGAAGCCTAACAAAACCCGCGAACCCCCGGAATACATCACACTCGCTAGGGTGTCCTAGTCAACTTCGTGCCTCAAATCATAAGCCTAATTCTTGAATACTATGCAGATGTGGTCGACTGGCTCTCATCTGAACCTCACAACAACCATCGAGGGGGTGACGGAGGAAGCCCTGAAATTCTTGGACCCCAACCAAATACCGGACCCCAAGCCAATCATCCTTTAAATGAAAACACCCAAGCTAATGACCCACCTGAGGGAGGGGTCAGAAGAGGTCAGGGGCACGATCGAAACACAGACCATGATCATCACCAGCACTGAAACCGAAACTGAAAACATTTCCTCTTCAATGGAAACTTAGGTGTTTTCGGAAACTTGAGGAATTATAGGAATCTCGAAGATCTCATAGTTAACTGAAACCAATACATGCACTCTCAACATGAGGGTGAAACTTCCAGGTCCGGCGCTGGGAGTGAGTCTGAAAATGAAACTGAGCATGTTTTCATCCCACCCTATCACATGGAAAGACAGGTGCAACCCCTATCCTGGATGACACAATCCACTCTAGGTCTTCGAGGTCCTCTGTACGACATGCCCTGACACTTGGAGAAGCACCTTCCCAAGTTTGATTCTAAGAAGGGAATTTTAGTTGAAGACCACAATAGTAACTTCTACTTGGCCCTGCAAATGATGAGGGTGTAGCATGATGATGTAGCGTGCCTGCTCTTCCCGAGCACCTTAGGAAAAAATCCACTACTTAGTATCGCTCATTGCCTTTCGCTTCCATTTCAACGTGGAAGCAATTTCGGTGCACCTTCCTTGAGAAGTTCTCCAAGGACAATACCCCTTATATGCTCCTCATGGAGTTGAGCACTTTGAAGTGTCAGAAGAAGGAGAAGGTCAAGGATTTCAACCAGTGTTTTGTGACCATCTTGAACAAGTTTCCCCCGAACATGGCCCTTGACGATTCCATCACTATAGAATACTACACAAGAACCCTGCCTCGGGGCATCATTGTGTTTGTTAAACGTGAGGCTAGAGCCACCCTAGCAGAAAATTTCACCACTGCTCTCACCGTCGAGAAATATATTATTTCAATAGGGGCTTTAGACCACGATAACCGAGATGATCAAAAATCATCTAGGAAAAAGACACAACCCTCAAACCAATAAGTCCAGGACAAGGATAAGGAATCGTGCAATTTTGAAAACATCACAAAATCCCTAACGCTCTTGAAAAATGAAGTATTTGACTTGAAAATAAAGAAAAATGATCTTGCCTTAGGTAGCAACGCTCAAAAACATTTCTTTAGGAGGAACAATAGCACACCCAACTGCCCACTACCCAATCCCAACGCAAAATTTAACGTAGAAGAGATTTGTAAAGACAACTTCTGCTTATTTCATCAAGTTCCCACTCTGAGATAACTTGTCCTTAATGGATAATTAATATGACCGCATTGGTGAATCAACTCCTAGATGACCAGACAGTAGGAGAGCTTAAAGAGGAAGCTGACCTAGATGAAGAAGAAGTCTCTTCCCTGGACGAAAATTTAGGATCAACAGTCCTCACCTTTGAAGTGATCAGTGGGGAAGGACCTCCATCAGTGACAGAGATTAACATGGTGGATGATCCCCAATCCAAGCCCCCCGCCCCCCCACCCCGAACCTATAGCTTAAGGAGTAAAGGCCCATTTTCCGATCACACGTTTGAGGAGAAGTGGAAAGCTTTCTTGAGAAAGATCCTACCCCCAAGAAGAGAAAATCAGGCCTCAAATCCGACCGCTGAAAAGTCTAGCTCCACCACTGCCCAAGGCACCCCTAACCAAAAAACCAGTGGAGGCACCCTCACACCCAAAGTTCGGGTACAATATAATCAAAGGCATGAAGAAAACGTGAGCCAATATATCACTTTACAAACTCGCCTGAATATCCAACCAACGTGATCTAATTCTCAAGGCTTCTGCTAACCCATCCTTGGTAAGCAAGCCTGTCGCGGCAGCAAGAACCATCAGCTCCACACCCTCTGAGGCCTCGGTGAACCTCTATTCCATCGTCAATGCCGTCAATGCTAACTCTCAGGGGTCCACACCCCCGTTTCTCCTGTCTGTTGAATTTTAATTTCAACATCCATAACTGCCTCATTGATTCTAGCATGTCCACCAATGTCATGCCCCTCTCTGTATGCAAAAAATTGAATATTCGTCCTGAGAAAAATAATGCCAGGACCATTAAGCTTGATAGGTCCCAAGTTCCTATCATGGGCGAGTTAAATAAAATCTTAATATGTCTCTCCTCAGATTCTCGAGTCCATCAGTGCATTGACATATTAGTCATAGATATTCTTGAAGCCTACGGTATGCTACTGAGTTGGGATTGGTCAAGAAAACTTTAGGGATACTTCACCACAGACTGGTCCCATTTGTGGCTCTTGTATAAAGGTAGGAATAATCAGATCTGAGTCAAAACCGATCCCTATATGAAACATACGGTTTCCGACCTCGTAAAAACCAACAAACCCATCATTTTTGTGCAAGAAGATCTGGTAATTTGTTTCTTAGAGGCTACTTTCAGATGCTACCAAGCCGTTCAATCCCCAGTCTCTCTGGATTCTTAGTTGGAATTGACCCGTCGCACTACTTCCCATCCTGCCGTACCGGAAGGTCTACCCAATGGCTCTATCCCAGGCACATCGTCTATGAACACATGCAACTTAGAGACAACCAGAAACGAAATTTGGACCATGTATTATGCCGGTTCAAAAACTTGTGATGGGGTCGGTGCCAACTGTATCTTGATAGATCCCCAAAAAAACAATTTCTTGATCTCTTGCAGGTTGGAATTCCAATGCACCAACAATACGATCGAATACGAAGCACTGATCATGGGCCTCAAGAAAGAAATCAACCTCAAAGTTTGTTGCTTGAAGGTAATAAACGACTCTGAAATCATCACTCGGAAGGTACGCAACACTATTCATTGCCTATCCCCCCATTTGAAAGCGTATCAGCAAAAGGTATGGTGTTTTATTTTTTCTTTCGATGATTTTGATATTAAGTAAGTACTTAGAATGCACAATGCAGCAGCCAATACGTTAGAAAATGCTGCCACTAGGCTTACCTTATTAAGCTGGGATGGTTTTTCTATTGAAATTTTCTATAAACCTGCGGTGCCAGATAATGTGGCTAATTTCCACATTTTCAATGATGATCAGCAGGTGCTAGATTTCATGCTATACACAAATGTATTCAAGGATGCAGTTATCGAGGAAGAGGAGCATGATTTGGCATTGCAAAAGGAAAGAGAAGAACACAAGGGGAGCCCAATACCCAAAGGGTTCATCTCCCTTGAGAAATTATTTGACTTGAAGAACCACTTCTGAGGGCTGCCCAATACAAAGGTTAAAAGTTCCACCCTATCACATGAACAAGTGAACCTCGGGATAGAGGCGGACCCAAAGTTCGTTAACCTTGGTACCAAGTGCACCCCTTAAGAGCGACAGTCTTTTATTGAGTTATTTAAGAAGTACCGATATTTTTTTTCCTGGACATACGATGAGCTATGGACGTATGACACGCAATTATCCAATGTGTGATACCAATGAAGGAAGGGGTCAAACCATTTCAACAAAAGATAAGAAAATTACACCCAACTTTGGAACCAATGATTTAGAAAGAACTTAAGAAGGTCTTGGATGCCCGCATCATTTTCAAAGTATGACATTCGACGTGAGTGTCCAATTTGGTCCCAGTCCACAAGAAGTCTAGCGAAATCTAGCTATGTGTACTCTTCTAAAATTTAAACCGGTCTTCCGATAAGGATAACTACTCGGTGCCCCCCATGGAACAGATTCTTCAAATGGTATCAGGGTCATAAATGTTCTCATTGTTGGACAGAACTATGTGCTAGTGGTGGAGCCGTACCGTCTAAAGACAACATTCAGGACTAAATGGGGAACATTCACATTTAGGCGCATGCCCTTCGGCCTAATAAATGTTGGGGAAACCTTCCAAAGGGCCATGGTTATCGCCTTCCAAGGTCTAATGGAATAGAGTATGGTGGTCTACCTTGATGATGTCACCGTGTTCTTCAAACGTAGACATGACCACCTGCAACACCTAAAACAGATCTTTGAGAGGTGTCGAAAATACAGAATCTTGTTGAACCCCAAGAGTCTCAAAAGGAAATTTGTTGGTCCACATCATAACTTGGGATGGCATAGTGGTAGACCTAGACCGTAAAAAATCCATCGCCCAAATTTCTCCCCCGAGCAGTAAGAAAGCCATACAGTCGTTTCCCTGGAATATTAACTTCCTCCGAAAATTCATTTTAGAATTTGCACAAATCGTGAAACCTCTGCAAAATATGATTAAGAAGAACTTGAATTTTAAATGGAATCTACCTGATAAAGAATCATTTGACAGTATTAA
Source organism: Pinus albicaulis (assembly GCA_034641835.2). Lineage (NCBI taxonomy): Eukaryota > Viridiplantae > Streptophyta > Pinopsida > Pinales > Pinaceae > Pinus > Pinus albicaulis. The sequence continues at coordinate 124,627,919 of CM076582.1, read as the reverse complement.
GAAATACATTGTGGAAGCACCTACCCTACACAGCCCAGATTTCAGCAAAGGCTCTATCTTGTATACTTTTGCCTTAGATTTGTCACTCGCAGCCGTCCTAACCCAGAAAGATGACAACAACGATGAACGACTGAGATCTTTCATGAGTGCAGGGTTTCAAGGTGCTGAGTTGAACTATCTGGACATCGAAAAGCAAGCCTATACAGTATATAGGGCATTTAATCACTTTAGGCCATACATTTTGAAGAACCATGTCACGATGTTCGTACCTCATCCAACAGTCTTCTTGTTATTTGTTCAGCAGGAGATGGGTGAGAGACGAGGAAATTGGATTGCATGCCTTCAGGAGTATGACCTAGAATTAAAACCTGCACACATGATAAAAGAGCAGGGGTTGTGTTGAATGGTTGTTGAAGCCACCTACCCACGGAACATCGATGAAGAGTGTTGGGAACATAAGATAGAGATGTACAAGGATGACAACACACTCTGGAAAAATTCCCCATCATGGTACACAGATCTCCTAAAGTATCTCGGTCGTTGTATCATGGAACCCACCTTGACGACCAAGCAGAAATGAGTAATAAGGATGAAAGTTGCATCTTATCAAATGTTGCAAGGCAAGCTATTCTGCAAACATCACAGTGGTGTCTTGCTATGCTGTTTAGAACCCAGTGAGGCCCAACAAGTTGTTGGGGCCCTTGTTTTGAAAATGAAATGGTTTTGTGTTGTGAAACCAACTCCAAAAATAGAAGAAAAGATATATCAACGCCTTAGAAATAAGCCACTTCGAGGGGGAAACCTCCAATACATTACATAAATGAACAATTCTTGGATGATTCAAATTACAAAACCTCCTTCTATATATAGGAGTCCATGGGGCCACAATGTAATCCTAGTGGGGCCACAATGTAATCCTAGCCGACCTAACAATAATAATGTAAGGGCACAATAATAACAATATGGGGGTTTCAGGGGTACAATAATAACAATAAGGGGGGCTACACTAACATAATAAGGGGCTACACTATTAATATAGGGACTTAACATGCCCTCTCCTTCAAAAAAGTGTTGTCCTCAATTCTTAAGTAGCTCTAGGTGCTTTACATAAATTTCATCCTCCCATGTAGAATCTTCAAAGGTGTTCTTCCACTGATGAGATACTCCGAAATTGATCGATTTCGTAAATATCGAGTTCTTGTTTCGTGACCACTGTGTCTAACATGATTTTTCCTTCCTCATCAAGTTCTGGTAATATTGTTTGAACTGGAATATTTTCACCTATAACCTTCTTTAAGCATGAAACATGGAAAACTGGATGCACTCGTGAAGAAGCAGGAAGCTCCAATTTGTATGCCATAGTACCAATCTTTTGCAATACCTTGTAAGGACCAAAGTAATTTGGCGATAATTTATTATCCTTCTTAGCTTGCTTGAGGGACATTAGTTTGTATGGTTGTAGCCATAAAAATACCCAGTCTCCTACATCAAAACTTCTCTCGCTGCGATGTTGATATTCATGTTGTTTCATTCGATTTCGTGCCAAATTCAAGTTATCCTTTAAGAGTTGGAGAACTTATTGTTGATGCTTGATGTGATCTTCCACTACTTGAACATTTTAATTTTCTCTTAAAGATGATGTGATGGATGGTGGATGATATCCATAAAGTGCCATAAATGGGGTCATTTTCACTACAGTATGGAAGGAAGTGTTATACCTCCATTCTGCGAGAGGTAACCACTTGACCCATTTTGTTTGTTTATCAGATACAAAACAACGAAGATATCCCTCCAAAAATTTATTTACTATCTCAGTTTGACCATCGGATTGAGGATGATAAGATGAGCTACAAGCTAATTGAGTACCCAAACAAGAAAATAACTCCGTCCAAAAATTTCCAGTAAAAATGGGATCTCTGTCGCTCACAATAACCCTTGGGTTTCCATGTAGCTTTTGAATTGTGTCCATAAATGTAGTAGCAACTGTCCTTGCTTTAAATGGATGAGATAATGCACAAAAGTGTGATACTTGGTAAGTCTATCAACTACCACCATGATGACACTCTTTCCTTTAGACTTAGGTAAACCTGTGATAAAATCCATTGAAATATCCTCCCAACATTGACTTGGAATGTATAAAGGTTGTAGAAGACCTGGGGTCTTAATTGTCTCAACTTTGTTCTGCTGGAAAACCAAACATTCCGCCACAAACTTTTGAATATCAGATTTAAGTCCATTCCAAAAAAATCTTTCTTCACCCTGTGGTAAGTTTTTAAAAATCCCGAGTGTCCTCCTAAAGGGGAAGTGTGCAATTCCAAAAGAATATTTTTTTTTAGTTGGGAATTCTTACAAAGATATAAGCAATCTTTCTACCATAAGGAATAATTTTTCCAACGAAATGTATCAGATGTACTAGGATCTTGCTGCAACTTTTGAATGAGTGTCCACACTTCTTCATCCTTCTTCCATTCATCTCTTTATTCAGTTATCCAATCTGGTTGGATAATAGGAATGGCATAAAGCAATACTTCCACCTCTTCATTCTTTCTTGAGAGTGCATTGCCAACAACATTTAGTGAGTCCCTTTTTTGTATATTATTTCAAATTCATAACCCAACATCTTTGTGACCCATTTTTTCTGCTCTTCTGAAGATAGTATTTGTTCCAAAAAGTGTTTAAGACTATAATGATTAGTTTTTACCTTGAATTGTCTTCCCATTAGGTAATTTCACCATTTATTTGGTGCATTCAGTATTGATAACATTTCCTTCTCATAAATATGTTTCTTTAAATACTTTCCTTTAATTGGACGACTTTCAAAAGCAATGGGTCTTCCTTCTTGCATTAAAACAACACCAATTCCATTTCCTGAGGCATCACATTCCACAATAAAGGTTTTTGTGAAGTCTGGCATTGCTAAGACCAGTGCTAGGCACATTGCCTCTTTAAGATGTTCAAAGGCCTTAGTTGCTTCAAGATTCCATGAAAATGCATCTTTCTTCAATAATTTTGTTAGAGGTGCTGCCATTCTCCCATAATTCTTAACAAACTTGCGATAATACCCTGTTAACCTGAGAAATCCTTGCAACTGCTTTATGGTTGTGTGGACTTTCCATTTCTTAATGTATTTAATTTTGTTAGGGTCTACCTTAACACCCTCATGAGATACAATATGACCAAGATATTCCACCTCTTGTAATCCAAAGAAACATTTGGATGTTTTTTCATATAATTGTTTCTCCTGCAATAGTTTGAGCACCCTGTCAACATGTTGAACATGATCCTTCCAAGACTGGCTGTAGATTAGTATATCATCAAAAAATACTAGCACAAATTTTATAAGGAAGGGTTTGAAAATGGAATTCATCAACCCTTGAAATGTAGAAGGTGCATTGGTAAGGCCAAAAGGCATGACCAAAAATTCATAATGACTCTCATGAGTTTGAAATGTTGTTTTTGGAATATCTTCAGTCTTCATTCTAATTTGATGATATCCTGAATGAAGATCCAACTTGGTAAAATAAATTGCTCCATGTAATTCATCCAATAATTCATCAACCACAGGAATGGGAAATTTATCTTTAATGGTGAGCTTATTGAGCTCCCTATAATCCGGACACATTCGCCATGATCCATCCTTCTTGTGTACCAATACTACAGGAGCAGAGAAAGAACTTTGACTAAGTTGAATTATACCCGCCTCTAACATTTCTGCAATCATACGTTCAATTTCGCTCTTTTGGAAGTAAGGATATCTATAAGGCCTGATGTTTGGAGGAACACTTCCTGGAATCAAATGAATAGCATGATCATGATCATGAATAGGTGGAAGTCCTTTGGGAGTTTCAAACACCTTGGAATGATTGTCCAAGACTTGTTGGAGATCTGCAGAAATAGATGATTTTGATGTTGGAACTTCTAGTGAGCATAATTGTGCAATTACGCCTCGTTGTTCTTTCTTTAGAAGCTTTGTCATGACATTAGAACTTATTATCTTTCTCGGCTTCCTTGAAATACCTCATAATTCGACTTCCTTTCCTTCTGAAAAACATTTCAACAAAAGTTCTTGAAAATTAAAAGCTACCATCCCCAAAGATTGTAACCATTGTACTCCTAGTACAACATCAGCACCTCCCATAGGAATGGAAAGCATTGGACTATTCAATACATATTCCCCCATGGTTAGCTTGATATTATGGCATTTTCCAGAGAAATTTATAGTTCCTCCATTTGCAACCACCACTTGACATTCTGGTGCTGGGTATAGGAAACAATTCAATTCCTTGGCTACCTTACAATGAATAAAATTATGGGTACTACCTGAATCAATCAACACTATTACCTTTTTCTTCTTGATATGTCCTTCTATATTGAGAGTTTGAGGAGTGGTAATTCTTGCTAATGCATTACACGATATGGCCAAACTCATTTCTTCCTCTTCTAGGGTTGGTTCCTGGTGTATATCCCCTTCTTGTTCATTTTCTTCTTCCTCTTCACAATCTATGTAAAATAATTTTTTCTCAGCATAGTTATGAATTTTAGTGTATTTGCTATCACAACTGTAGCAAAGCCCTTTTTCTATTTTTTCTTCCAATTTTTGAGGTGTCAACCTTCTAGGTTGTGGAAATCTAGGCGTAGCAACACTTCCTTCTTTATAGAAGTGAGTGGTAGGCTTCCTTGTCACCATAATTTTACATTCAATTTTTGTTTCCAACCTGAATGCCTTCTCCAATGAATCAGGTTCCAAAATGTGAACTTCATGTTGGATGTTATCCTTTAAAGTGCCTATGAAGAGATCAATCCTATGTTCCTTTGGAATATCAGTTACCCTTATATTCAATTTTTGGAAGTCCTCAATGTGCTCCCCCACTAAACCCTTTTGTTTTAGATTTATCAATTGGCTAAAGAAGGTGTTGCTCTTTGTATCCTCATAATGTGCTATCATTTTCTCCGTAAAAATTGACGAAGTGACAATTTTTTTATGGGAGCAAAGCCATCGATACCATACAAATGTATTTTGTTCTAAATGTAAAGTTGCAATGCGTACCTTTTGTGTGTTTTTCACATTATGGAGATCAAAATATTGCTCCATCTGTAGTATCCATGTTACAAGATCCTTTCCAGCAAACTACCTCATATCCATTTTTGGAATATGGTGGTACTTTCCTCCAACATTAGAGTTTATGAAATCACGATTAACATTTATTTTGTTCTCATCTTGAGTTTCCTCTACTATCTTTTCACCATTAGGAAACATTTCTTGTATCTGTTAGGGATCTGTAATCAGTAAGATTGGAAAAGTATGATCACAGAAACAACATCATTTCAACCAAATTTGGGATTCTAGGATCTAGCCCTCCTGAATCCAGAGAGGGATCTCTCCAATAAGTGCAAAGATGGATTTGTCTTTGAAATTTGGGGTAATAATATTAGGCTAGTTATGAAGACCAAGGGTTTGTTTTGTTTTTTGGATGGTTGAGCATGATTATTATTTTTAGGAGAAAGTTCTAAGTGCAAAAAGTTTCAAAGGTGAGAAGTTTCAAGTGGATAGAACAGCTAGGCTAAAAAGATAGATATAACGCTGTTTTTTAGTCCATTGGGCTATGGGGTCAAAACAGGGCTTTAATTGAGCAACAAAATCAAGAGTGATCCAAGGGGCAAGTCATCTACACCACAATATTATTGAGATTTAAATGATGGAATGGGAACAATAAAGTGTTGGAGGGGTGGAAACTGATATTAATTTCACAAGGGATTTATAGTCAGTCCAAACAAGAAAAGCCTCTTAAGTAACTGTTTAAAACCAACCAAGTGCAGGGCTAACCATTGAATTCTTGGGCAAGTTTGTATTAAAGAAGCTTAATTGAAAAAAAATCCAGTAATCCACATAATTACCTTCAGAAAGTATGAAAACATATAAGAGAAAACATAGTGTAAACTTAAGATCAGATAAAGTACTTTTAAACCTAGTCTGCTTTCAATTAACACCAAGGGAAACTTTCAGAATCTACCTTTGGAGAATAGAAGCTAGAAACAGGGCGAACCATCACTTTCTAGTCTAACTTTAATAAGCAAATAAGGAAAATAACTTTTAAGAACAATGTTTGAAGCAAACAGTAGGACGAGGGAACTCCAACATTCCTAACTACTTAAATGTATCAAATCATTCTTAAATAAACAAATTGGAGGAAAACATTGAGATAAATCTTTTAAGTTAGAGAAGGTTTCTGATGTACAGCAGGTCCTAACTCTATAAATGTTGTTCTTTATCAGAGAATAGTGAACAAATATGGCATACATAGAAGGAAAACAATAACAAAGAAAAGGCACTTCACCAGTGATATAGACCAGGATCCCAAGAAACAGCTTGTTTATTGATGTCAAACCAGTTACAGTACTCAGGTCCAATGTTTCAGTTCAACAATCATCTTCACTATCCAGCCTAAAAAAACTAACACAAATAGAGCTCCAAGAGCCAGTGAACACTATTTACAATCAAAAGTTTAAGCTCAAATGTATTTCAAAGTTCTGCAACCAACAATTTCTCATCTTCTACAGAAGTATTTATAAAAGGATGAGGAGGTGAGATTTGATAAAAAATCTCTCAAGGCATTTAATACAGATTTGAGACTTCTTGGCCTTTTGAGGGGCTCGATGAAGAAGTTTACAGGTGTTTCACTGTATTAACTGTTTTACAATTAAAATTTAAGCTCGGTGGGAGTTTATTGTTGAATTTGAGGCTCTGCATTATGTTGGAGTAACTCTGCATATATTTTTGCATTTATTCCCTTGCAGAAGTAACTCCCTGGCTGCGCTGAGGCAAAATATCTGATTCTGCAATAAGTTTAGCCTTTGTTTGAATGGTTTGAGGCAACAGGTGGCTTTTATGGTAGTTGAGGAACAATTCGCCTCAAATGTGGTGGTGGAGGCCTTTCTGTTTGCTAAAAACTTGTAATTTTCTGTTGATTATGCTTTAATTATGGGAATTAGGATTTTGATAAGCAATGTTAGCCGTAATTCCCAAAATCCATCTTCAATATTCATTGTGTTGTGCTTCTATTCTTCAAACTTATACTCTTTTAAATCGCGTTTAAAACACAGTGTCTTGTCAATGTGCAGAGCCGCGTGGGGCTTTAAAGGCATCAATGCCCATGAAACATTAATAAAATGTTGAATCTGACGCTTTGCGAGTGGTTTCTTTTTATGAATCGAGGGTGTGGGAATCATCATTCCCGGCCTTCGGCCTTTCTCTTTAATGTAATGTAAAAACCATTAATCTCTGCAAAACACATAAAACATTTAGAAAATCCTGCGTTTGTTTGGAAAAACTCCTTCAGAAGGCGGGGAAGGAGCGTAGCCGTTGGATGAAAGCATCCAACGATGGAGATTTATTTAGAGGAGGTAAAAGAAGAGCGGGAGAAAAATAAGGCGGAGTAATTTTGGACCATCCGATCTGGACATGTGGATGGTCTGGATTCAATCAGTAGATCGCAATCAGGGGATCGCAATCGGGGGTGGCGTACAAATGGGTCGATCGAAACATGCGATGAGATGGAGCGCAGGTCGTCGATCTACAGATTAGATCGACGGTGGAGAACAAATCGGGGGAGAGGCCAATTGGCGGAACAAAAAAGTGGATGCGATGTAAGATTGCGATGCAATTGAAAGCTTCGATGTGATGGAGCGCTGGCTGCTTGATCGGACTTCGATCAACGTCGGAGATTTGTTTCAAAACAGACCGGCGAAAAACCTTTATAACATATGAAAACTTAAATTTTTTAAATAAAACAAATTTTTTATGGATCGGGGCAAAAAATATATATAAGGCAGATAGGCGCCCGACTGCGGGGCCTTTGGGCTTTATGAACTGTGATATGGACGGGGCGTTTTAAAACAAGGGCCAATCACAATCGGGCCATCGGGTCGGGTCTTTCAATCAACCCATTAAAACATTTGCGATGTGATTGGCACCCAGGATCTTTAACACTTGGTCCCAAGGAAAATTCACATGAAATGAAAAGGTGGGGAAAAAGTTTTATGTATAAGTCCTGATCACATCGGAAAGTTTCGATGCGGCCTTTTCATTCAACCCATTGTGTATTCTCCGATTGCGATTGCGCGATCGGTCTTTTTAATCTACCCATTGAAATATTTCAACATGTGACTTGGATTTTTTAGTTAAAACTTTGGAAAAGTAGGTTTTGAGACTTTAAAAGGAAAAATGGATCGGGCATGAAATATTTACAAGGTTTAAACGCCGGGTCGTGCCCACATTTAATATGAAAAATAATATAATCGGAGGATAAAAGCACAGGGCTTAATCGCATCAGAAATTTGGAGGATGTCAAAAAAAACTGGTGCGCTGAGTTTTTGTGATGCGATCGGGAAGGTTTATATAAAAGAGTTGATCGCATCTGGATTTAAAAAGGAACACAGGACTTGCGCACCATCGAAATTTTTTATGAACTTTTTAAGGTTTTCAATGGATTTTGAAGGTTTCAGAAAAGCTAAAGAATGGGTCTTTAACCTTAAAAAAGTGATTTTCATGAGGGGAAGAAGGAAACTCATGAAAACTAAAGGAATTATATGGAAAAAAAAGGGGAGAAAATGAAGTTTTGAGAAGGGGGAAAATGATGGTTTCTCAGCAGTCTTTCCTCATGAAATTAGCAGAATTTCTGAGTATAAAATGGAAATAGTAAATGAAGATTTTGAGATAGAGGCATGAGGCCTTCAAGAGTCTTCAAGAGCCAACAATTTTTAGAAATGAAATTTGTTCCTTAAAGGCTCAAAAAAATCTTAGCGACCTTTTGCTATAAAAAAATTTATAGGTGGCTAACAGTGGCTCCACTTGGGGATGATGCCTTCTTGAAGGCATCAAGAACTTCAGACTTGCATTCTCTGGGAGGCTGATCATTTGCCTCATTCATTATTCTCTGGGAGGCTGACCTGTGCCTGATCCATTGGGCTGCTCTTCCTTTGCTAGGATGATATTCTCTGAAAACATATTAGAAGCTATGAAACCAATGGACCTTCATTAACAAAAACTTTCTACCTACCCAATCCTATTGATCTAGCATTTTTTCTTCATCAGAGTGCACTTGGATTGGCAAAACTCTTTTCACAAAATTTTATTCTTTTGAAAGCAGGAAATCTAATCTATTTCTACTCCTTATTTCTCCATGGAATCAGGTTAAACAGTTGAGCCCATATGATTCTCTACCTATTCTATCAATCTGTTAGGATTAAACAGTCTAACAGATTTTTTTATTCTCTAAATTATACAACAGAAATTTAAAAGCATACAAGTCAGGATTAAACAGTCTAACTTGATGCTGGTCTATGGCATAAAAACAAGCTGCACATAGACATTTATTTTGCATAAAATTTAAAACAAAATGGAAGGCTTAAGATCTGAAAATTTCTCATCATGGCCTTCTCTTTTTACAACTCTGTTTTTACTCTTATGTGAGTTGTTTCCTCCTTGCTCTCTGGTTCAGATTTTGAGTTAATTAGAACCAGATTTACTTCTTTTTGACTCAGAAAAAATAAAACATATTTGAGTCATTTATTTTTGAAACTTTAGGTTCACATTTTGATCTTGTTTGAACCTTTAATTTCTACCCTAAACTATCTACTGATAAGCCAAGATTAAACAGTTTGGAAAATCGAATTCACTATCCTATCAGCAGAAAAATTAAAGCTAATTAGTCAAGTTTAGGCTATTTGACTAACTAGAAGTGTGTTATTCAGGAGTGGCATTTAAGCTTGCACACTTTCAGATTTGTGTTTCTCTTTTTTGGTATGGGGCTATACCTCTCTTGTTTTCACAATCTGCCCTCTTTTATTTCTTTCTTTTGTTTTTGTAATTTTGACTTTTCTAACTTTAAATGCAATGGTGGTTGAAATATTTATAATGAAAAAAGAAAATATAAAAGACTTCAAAACATATCATCGATCAAGAGAAGTAATGTTTAAGCATCCTGCCATTGACAGGACCTCCAAACAATTCTGCTCCATTCAACTCCTGCAAGAAAAATGCATTGTTACCAGCAGCTAAATGAATAGAGTAAGGGCCAAGCCATAGGTTGTCAAATTTTCCATGCTTGCCCTTTTCTTCCCTTCCTGAATCCCATTTTAAGACTTTATACCCAATCTTGAAATTGTTGGCCTTTTTTCTTCTGTCAAAAAGCTTTTTAATGCTATCCTGTTTCTGCAATGCTTTGTTATAAACTTCCTCTCTGGTTTGCTGAAGATGAATGGTCTGGTTTATTCTTCTGATCATGTCCTTTTCTTCAGTTTGTAACTCTTGAATCAAATTCATTACTGGTACATCAAGGCTGTTTGGAAAAATTGCATCAGTACCATACACAAGCTGAAAAGGTGACATACCAATAGATTTCTTCAAAGTCAATATGTCAGCCCAAAGTGCATGAACCAGCCTTGTGTGCCAAGACTTTTTGTTATCTTCCAACAGTTTTTTGATTATGTTCACTAAGCTCTTGTTTGAGGATTCTGCAAGTCCATTACCTTGAGGGTAATAGGCCGTGGAATGCCCCAATGTTATGTGATATCTATGACAGAACTCAACCATTTTCTTTGATCCAAATGCTGCTGCATTATCGATAATAATCTTGGTAGGACAGCCAAATATGGAGAGAATGTTAGTCTCCAAAAATTTTATGATAACTGAATCATTGGCCTGCCTACAAGGTATGGCTTCTATCCACTTAGTGAAATAGTTTGTGGCGGTGAGAATCCACCTACGCTGGGCAGAAGATGGTGGATGGATTTCTCCTATGAATTCAAGTCCCCACTGTTGAAAAGGGGCTTCAAAAGTGATTGGATGTAGAGGTAGGGGTAACAGTTTTCTTTTGCCTTAAAAAATTTGACACTTATGACAAGCTACGATCATCTTATGCACATCATGGAAAAGAGTAGGCCAATAGAAACCAGCCCTCAAAATTTTGTTGGCTGTTGTCTTCCAGTACAAATGGCCTCCACACTCTCCTTCATGAAACTAATATTTAACCTTCTCTGCATCAAACTCAGGCAAACATTTAAGAAATACACCACTTTCATTTTTCCAATAGAGACATCTATCTATAATGCAAAAGTTTACAGCTTCAACTTTAGGAACCTTGCCTTTGTTTTTGTCAAACTAGGAGGTGTATTTAAATTAAGCAAAACATAAATAATATCAGCATACCAAGGAGAATTCATAAAATGATCTTCAACTATAGGAGTTGAGAATTCTTCTTGGTTATCCAAAGCATCAATCATATTAATATCAAGAACTTCAAAATTGGATTCAACCATTAATCTAGCTTGACCTTGGCCTTTAATGAGTTTAGTGGGTTTTATCTCTAAATCATATTCAAGAATAATAGCAATCCACTTACCTCTTTGACCATCTGGGTCCTGTGTTAGAATATCTTTAACAACTGAATTTGGGATGAAGGCAATGATGTTTGAGTGAAGGATGTAGACTCTTAAGTCTTTCAATGCTTTGCCCAAAGCAAAAAATTGCTTCTCCATAATGTTATACTTCAAAGGAGCATCCCTTAATGCCTTGCTAAAGAATGCAATAGGCTGCTCTTGTCCTTGTGGATTTTTCTGTAAAATGACAACAACTATGGTATGTTCTAATGCAAATGAAAAAATATAAAAATCTTTTGAAAAATCAGGACTTATAAGAACCGGTGTTTTGGTTAACGCTTGTTTTACCAGTTCAAAGGACTTCTTTGCTTCCAGGGACCATTTTACCCCTTGATCCTTATTTAACATGTTTGTGATATTCCTAAGGAGCTCAGCCAAATTGGGGATGAACCTTCTCAAAAAGTTGATCTGGCTGATGAAAAATTGCAACTCTTTGATGTTTCGAGGATGAGAGATTTGAAATATGGCCTCAATCCTCTTGGGATCTATCTGTATACCCTCTTTCGAAATAATGTGCCCAAGAATTTTACCTTCTTGGAGACCAAATAGTGTCTTCTTAGGGTTTAAATATATCCCAAACTTTCTGCACTTCTCGAAAACCTTTCTTAAATGTTCTAAGTGCTCTTCATCTATTTTTGAAAACACAGTAACATCATCAAGGTAGATAATGATGAAGAAGCCCAGTTCCTCCGAGAATTCTATGTCCATGGCTCTTTGAAAAGTTTCCTCAGCATTCATTAGACCGAAAGGCATTTTCACATACATGAAAGTGCCCCATGGTGTAGTAAAGGTTGTCTTTAATTGATCAGCAGGGTGGACTAAAATCTGATTGTACCCTGAATAGCCATCAAGCAAAGAAATTCTTTTAGACCCTACCACCCTTTGTAAAATGTGATCCATCTTGGGTAAAGGGTAGTTATCTTTTAATGAAGCTTTGTTTAAGTCTCTAAAGTCTATACAAAGCCTGATTTCTCCAGTTTTCTTCCTAACAGACACCAGATTAGATACTCATTCAGAATATCTAACAGGGACAATAATAACAGCATCATACATTTTCATGATCTCCTTCTGAACCAATGGTAACTGGACAAGATTTATTCTGCGCAGTTTCTGTTTGAATGGTTTTTGGTTTTCCTTGAGGGGGATATTGTGCTGTATTATTTCAGTGTCATAGGATTTAAGATCTTCGTAACTCCACGCGAAAACATCAGATTTTTTTTACACAGCTCAATGTATTTAGGTTTAATGTGAGCTGGTAAAGTCTTAGACAGTTTAATCATCATAGGTTTAAGTTCACTACCTATATTGCACTCCTCTACTTCAGTCTCTACAGGTTCCAATTTCGGCTTATTCGCCACATCGTTAAAATCAAACAACTCTTCTAAAGGGGCCAAACCCTTAGGAAAACTTTCATCTTTAGAGTGCATAGTTTCTAATTCCTCTGTTTCAAACTCTGCCTTCATTTCTGTTTCGCTTTCAAGTCTACTAGATAACAGGTTTATATTAGCAAGTTCAGGAGACGATTCTTCTTCATCAAGAAAATTTTCTTCCTTGCAGTCTGTTTCATAGTCTGAGTCAGAACCGTTTAGTTCGAATTCATTTCTGAATTGCATGAAGTCTTCTATTTGTTTGCCATTGTCAAACACCTTCCAATACTTTTCATTATCAGGCACGGCTGGTCTGAATTTTATCTGAGTTGTGCAGTCTTTGGTGTTATATGGCATTAAGCACATTCTAGTTGCAAAGGCTAAATTGTGGGCCGCGATATTTCCTTTTCTTGGGACGAAAATTAATTTGGACTCTTCGAAAGTTTCTAAAAGGTCCACGACATCGTTTCGGTAGGCCCTGAGTCTGGGATGATTTGCGTTATATTACCCATTGACCTGCCTAATAACTAACTCTAAATCCCCGTGTACGTTAATTCTTCTGGCTCCTATCTTTTTTAACAAACGTAAGCCTAGGAGAAGGGATTCATATTCCACTATGTTATTGGAACACTGAAAGTTTAATGTACAGGAAATACATTTGGTGTGGTTGTTTTTAGTGTTAGTAATCCAGACACCTGCACCAACATTTTTCTTAGTGCAGGATCCATCAAAATACATACTCCACAGAGGATTGTTCTTAGTTTCATCTTGTTTACCGTCCTCTTCGACTGGTGTGCCTTCTGATAGTTCTTGAGTATCATCACTTAGTTGAATGTGTTTTGATTCCCCAGGATTTGTGTTTCTTTGAGGGTCATTTTCTTTAGTGTCCAAGTTTAAAAGCAAAGGACACCTAACCTGTAGTTCAAGACCTTTGTTTAGTTTTCTAATGTTTTCAAACGCAGCAAAATGTTTTAACCTTTCTGCGTTGTGTTCCTCTTCCTCCCTGTTGGTCGTTAACTCTGTCAAAGTTACTTATTCATCTAATGTTTCTTCATTAAAGAGGATAAATGAATCAAGGCCTGTGTTTACAGAGTATAAAGGGGAGTTTTGCGGTCTGTCTTGACTTGTGATTGTGTATTGCATATGAGACTCCCTGTAAAGTCTTCTATTCTGATTGAAAACAAGGATAGTCGCATAGGTCATGTCCATTTGCATAGTCCCTTGTAACTTAGCCCCCCAAGATCTTGATAATAACATTCCATACTTTGGGGGCACGTCAGCCACAACAATATCCATGACTAAACATTTGGCTGGAATTTGGGCTAAGTTAACACAGAGGTCTTTGATTAATCCTAAACATTTTACTCTGCTGGAATCAAAGGAGTACAGATCTTTATAAGGTCTGGTGATTTCTAAAACAAGGCTCTCCATTACAGCTTTTGGCATTAAATTATGAGAATCCCCGGAATCATGCATAGTGTTGTGCAAAATTTTGGCATGAACGTTTAAACTTACATAAAAGGGAGGAACAGGTACCTCTTGATATTTACCTTCAATATTTGGACTGAAAATAAGCTCTGGCTGGTCATCATTAATATTAACTGTGTTAGCCCCCCCTATAAATTTTTTGGCTGGCAAACGGGGGCTAAATTGTTTTTGAGCCTTCAAGGAATGCATTTCCTCTTAAAACACAGTCTCCTTGAAGACTCCATGTGTCTTTTATCCTTTGATAAATTCGCCTCTGCTAATTCCTATTATAAAGCCTCTCTGTTTGTGAAGAAATTCCCAACGGCCCCCTTTTCCCTCTTATTTCAACCCCCACTTAGCTTCTACTTGTTTCCTTCATTTCCCCCTTCACTACCCTTCAAATTCCCCCCAAAATCCCCTTGAATTCTACCCATGTTCCCCCTTTGGGCTAATTCTACCTTATCCCTCTATCGTTCCCCTTTCTAACCTTTAAATCACATTGAATGGGCCAAACCCACTTCTCGACCTTATACTAAGGCTTAGCCCCTTTTCCGCCAAATTTGTCTCCACGGTGAATCGAGCGCTATGATCGAGCGTTGCGCTCTTAAGGCGCTCACTGCGTATCGCACTTATCGCATATCGCAGCTTCATTATATGTATTCGATCATCCATCGCAAATATTTGCGATGCGATCCGACGCGCGCGTCGACGCCCACATGGCGCATCGGCCGTCGCACTTCCGCCCATCGCATTTTCCCCGATCGCATTTTCCCTCCGTCGCAATTTCTCGCATCGCAACTCCGCCCGATCACATCTATCGCAGATCGCATTCTCGCGCGTTATGATCGTTAGATCCATCGCAAATATTTGCGATGCAATCATAGATCGCTCCATCGCATTCTTCCTCTCCATCACAATATCGCAAGCGCAAGGTTTCTGTTTGGCGCCACTTTCCGCCATCGCACTTTCCGCCTTTTATATTTACATTCGCTTCATGTCCTACATCCAGCGCCATTGTTTTTTCCGGGGCCATTTCGTGTATTCCCGTTGAGCATTAACCTTTGGGTTTTACACTAATAGCCTTTTCCTCTCATTCTCCATTATTTCGTTGTTTTTACCGTCTTGCTATCGTCCCTCCAGCCTTCCTATGCATTTCCCCGCTACCACCGCCTTGCCCACGATGTGTTTATTTTATTGATCGTAAAGACAAAGGCTATAACAAACACTAACGACAAAGAGACGGTTTTTGAAGGGATTCAGGCCGGTTAATTGAAGATTAACAATTATGATCCCGTGGTCAAAGAATCGAGGCACAGTTTGAATATTTAAGCACGCCGTCAAAATCTTACCCGTGTTTAATATCAGCAGAGTACTCTTCTCCAGGCGTTCACCTTCCTACAAGAAATCTCCATGCCTCCTCGAGCCCTGAAATGATTAATTACACTGACTAAAGCTCATTTAAGACAGTCAGGCGGCAGGTATGAGGTATGGAGCGGCCTTGCAGACTTTCATCCAGTTCATTTATTCCAGGATGGCAGCACAGAGCTCCAGACGCCAAAAGGACTCCACATAAATATCTGAGGTCAAATCCGACCCGACAGATATCTCCAAACCGATCTACAGAATACACACAGCGCTGCATATAACCATTAAGCAGAATGGGCTCGGCTTCCTCCACCATTCTGTATTAATGAGACTCATTTAATTGTTCACCTACTTCTTTTTCTTCGTATTCTCCTATAATAACCCCCGGGAACATATTGTAAAGGTTGTTGTTTTTGCCTTGTTGTGGCAGTTGCTATTAGAGGGATTCATTATTGACTGTTAGAACAGTCATGGGAGGGAGTAGAAGAGTAGTTGTATGTAATAGGCTGGGAGGAGAAAGTATGGACTGTATTAGCCATTGAGCTCAGTGTACATGACTGGTTTTGCATCAATTAATCAAAGCACTTTTCACAGGATCCTGGTCTATTACTATTGGTGATGTTTTTCCTAACTCTGTTTATTACATTTTCATATTGTTTCATGTTCTTCTGGTAGGCAACAGAAGTATAACATAGGATTCACCCTTGCTAGGTGCCCTATGTTTCCTGCTCTCCCTACCTATAATTTTTTCTACTTTATGTGTTATCTAAGAGCGAATTCATGTGGTTTAACCAGTGCAGTGGATGTTATTGCCTGCTGGCTGATGTATGAACTTGTGGGTTTGCTGCTTGGATGTTTCTTCGTCAATCTTATCTCTATTTTCCCTTGGAGTTGCTAAAGCAGACCTGGAGTTAAATGACCTCTAGTCCGATCTATAAGCAACCCCTTTGTCCCCCTTCGAGAGCTGCCTTCGAGTATGTCCAAGAAGGTCTGGAGTTAAATAACCTATGACCTGATCTATAGATAGAAATTAGTTGCTTTCCTTCTTCCACTTTCTTCCTTAATGTTCCATCCCATCATCTATCTAAAAAGATCCTCTAGTATAGATGACTTGCCCTTTGAAAGCCTTGGCTAGTGGATGCAAGTAATTTCCTTTCATGACTCCATAGCCCAATGGATGGCACTGTCTTGGCCTATCCTCTTTGCTGAAGCCTCCTGCTATTTTGTTTCCTTTCTCCCATTACTTTCTCAGTCTATGATCTCTTGACCAACCCAAAAACCAACCAACCAAATCTTTTAAACCCCCCCATCTATGCTTCATACCTAGCCTAATATCTCAATTTGAGCTTTCAAAGATATAAAATTCTTGCTCTATTTGGAGAGATCCCTCTTCGGGTCCAGGAGGGCTAGATCCTAGGGCCCCAAAGTGGTTTGATGTTGTCTCATCTTTTGGTATTTCCAAATCTGCCAAAACATGGGAACCCCAACATAATGGCGACTCCATTGGGGAATAGATCAGTCAGCTTTGATTTGGTAAACCATTGTGGTGGACAGTGAAATCTTAAATCATCCACCTGGCGACTCTACAATTCCTGAATGATTAAAGGACTCCACTAGTGATCAGAAGGCCACTGATTATCTGTGGTTTCACATAAGACGCCATTGGGAGACCATGTCGCGGTACAACATCATCTATGCCGAAGACCAAGCCACGTCACTAATGGAAGACCCTGAACGGTTTGCAGAAATGTTTCCAGATTTCATGGCAGTATGTCGTGATATAATATCTAGTGACTTGGTAGAATATAAGGTGGAGGACCTTCCAGGGGTTATTCCTCTCAGCTCAAAAGGCGGACCCGTGATCAAGAAATTTTTTTTAGAAGTGTTGGCTGAGAGGTATGAAGCTGAGCTCGAACTTTTGAAATCACAAGAGATATCATACAAGTTCAGAGACCCAAAAGCATTCTTGGAAAGTCTCCCTTCCCCCAAAAGAGAAGAGATTCCGCTGCTTTTCGAAGTAGAATAAGAAGACGATCTGGTTCCCCAGAGCCCCTTTGAAGATGCAGTGGAAGATGAAACAATCGAAACTGCCCAGGACGTAGACGTCCTACCAGCCATGGAAGGTCTAAAAGAAGAATGTGTACATCATGCGTTCGTCGATCCTGTGGCAGAGTACATGGAGGCCCTGACTTGCTCAAATACTCCAGTGATAATCGTCAGCCAGGGCCAGATTCATCAAGAATGGTCACTACTGATGGTGACCACAATTTTGAAGGACCACAGGCAGAGCACCCTGTGGTTATCTCTGACAAGCAGCCAGTGCTCATATCCTTTTTTATTACTGCTTGACTGGCTGCATTGGCATTATTGTATCACCTAGAACATCAGATATTCCCAGTTAGAGTAGGGTAGGTAGGAAAAGCTCAATAAAGCTCAGTCTATGAGCATGTAGTTAGTTGTTTTCTGTCTTAGAATGTAGAGAAGAAACCTGCTAGACAGTCTAATCCTAGCAGGTAGTAGTGTAGGTAGAGAAGCTTATGAGGACAACAACCTAATCTGGTCTCATGGAGTAATAAGGGTAGACTTAGAATAGGTTTATTTTCTGTTTATAAAAATAAAATGATGTAAAGGGTCTGCAAGCCCAAATGCACCCAAAAGAAAAATGTTAGGACTATAGTGTGGGTAGGTAGTTGTTTGGGAGAATTTTACTGCTGATATGTTGTCTTCATAGCTTGTGGCAGCTGATCAAAGAAATAAATGGATGGTTCAAACAGTAGGCACCTGGCCTACACCAAGAGATCATTTTCTAAATTCTTGACTCCTTCAAGAAGAAGCCGTCCCCATGTGGAGCCATTGTTAGCCCCCCCTATAAATTTTTTTGCAAGAAAACGGGGGCTAAATTGTTTTTGAGCCTTCAAGGAATGCATTTCCTCTGAAAACACAGTCTCCTTGAAGCCTCCATGTGTCTTTTATCCTTTGATAAATTCCCCTCTGTTGATTCCTATTATAAAGCCTCTCTGTTTGTGAAGAAATGCCCAAAGGCCCCCTTTTCCCTCTTATTTCAACCCCCACTTAGCTTCTAGTTGTTTCCCCTTCTATTTCCCTTCTTACCTTTTCGAATTCCCTTTAATTTCCTCCCTTACCCTTTGTTGGCCATCATTCCCATTTATTCCTCTATCGTACCCCTTCTTGACTTTAAATCCGTTGAAATGGGCTTAAAACCCACTTTTAACTTTACCATAGGCCTAAACCACTTCCCCTTTTTCTA
Source organism: Pinus albicaulis (assembly GCA_034641835.2). Lineage (NCBI taxonomy): Eukaryota > Viridiplantae > Streptophyta > Pinopsida > Pinales > Pinaceae > Pinus > Pinus albicaulis. Next base: position 124,609,016 of record CM076582.1, on the reverse strand, counting down.
TACCTCGCAAATACATTCCATATCGAACTTTATTATAAAGTTTTTATATATTAACCCGCCGCTTATAGCGCAGATCGCAAATCGCATTTTCATTGTTTGTGTTCGACCAATCCATCGCAAATATTTACGATGCAATGGATCATGCCATCGCACTTTCCACCCATCGCATTTTCCCCAGATCGCATTTTCCCTCCGTCGCAAGTTCTCGCATCGCAACTCCGCCCGATCACATCTATCGCAGATCGCATTCTCGCGCGTTATGATCGTTAGATCCATCGCAAATATTTGCGATGCGATCTGATCGCGTCGCAAATATTTGCGATGCGATCGCAGATCGCTCCATCGCATTCTTCCTCTCCATCGCAATATCACAAGCGCAAGGTTTCTGTTTAGCGCCACTTTCCGCCTTTGCAATTTGCGATGTGCTCCCCGGGTCCCACATCCACGGCTCCTCTCCATTGTTTTTCCATTCATTTCCTATGTATTTCCCCCCGAGCGTTAACCTTTGGGTTTTACACTAATAGCCTTTTCCTCCGCCATTCTCCATTATTTCTGTTGTTTTCACTGTCTCGCCACCGTCCCTCTGGGCCTCTATGCATTTCCCCGCTACCACTGCCCCGGTTCATGACAGGTTTATTTTATTGAGAAGGTAGCACAGAGAGGCCATTACAGCCGCCAGCGAAGCAGCAAAGACGGTTTTTGAAGGGATTCAGGCTGGTTAATTGAAGATTAAAAATTATGATCCCGTGGTCAAAGAATCGAGGCACAGTTTGAGGATTTAAGCACGCCGTCAAAAGCTTACCTGTGTTTAATATCAACAGAGTACTCTTCTCCAGGCGTTCACCTTCCTACAAGAAATCTCCATGCCTCCTCGAGCCCTGAAACGATTAATTACACTGACTAAAGCTCATTTAAGACAGTCAGGCGGCAGGTATGAGGTATGGAGCGGCCTTGTAGACTTTTCATCTAGTTCATTTATTCCAGGATGGCAGCACAGAGCTCTAGACGCCGAAAGGACTCCAAATAAATATCTGAGGTCAAATCCGACCCGACAGAGATCTCCAAACCGATCTACAGAATACACACAGCGCTGCATATAACCATTAAGCAGAATGGGCTCGGCTTCCTCCACCATTCTGTATTAATGAGACTCATTTAATTTTTCACCTACTTCTGTTTCTTCCTCTTCTCCTATAAGAACCCCCGGGAACATATTGTAAAAGGTTGTTGTTGCCTTGCTGTGGCAGTTGATGTTAGAGGGATTCATTCTTGACTGTTAGAACAATCGTGGGAGGGAGTAGTAGAGTAGTTGTATGTAATAGGCTGGGAGGAGAAATTATGGACTGTATTAGCCATTGAGCTCAGTGTACATGACTGGTTTTGCATCAATTAATCAAAGAACTTTTCAAAGGATCCTGGTCTATTACTATTGGTGATGTTTTTCCTAACTCTGTTTATTACATTTTCATACTGTTTCATGTTCTTCTGGTAGGCAACAGAAGTATAACACAGGATTCACCCTTGCTAGGTGCCCTATGTTTCAAGTTTCCCACTGTAATGTTTTCTCTTTTGGTGTTATCTAAGAGTGTAACTCCGTTTAACCGGGGCAGAAAGGATGTTATTGCTCATTGGCCGCATAGTAAATTGTGGGTTTGCTGTGTTTGATGTTTCTTCGCTCAATCTGGCCCTCGTTTTCCCTGGAGCGTTGAGCACTGGAGTTAAATGACCTCTTGTCCAATCGGCACTTTGTCCCCTCGAGAGTCAGCTTCGAGTATGTCCATGTGTCTGGAGTTAAAATGACCTCTGACTCCGATCTATACATTTAAAATTGGTTGTCTTTCCTTCTTCCACTTTCTCTCCTTAATGTTCCATTCCACCATATGCCTGAAAGATCCTTTAGTGTAGATGACTTGCCCTTTGAAAGCCTTGGCTAGTGGATGCAAGTAATTTCCTTTCATGACTCCATAGCCCAATGGATGGCACTGTCTTGGCCTATCCTCTTTGCTGAAGCCTCCTACTGTTTTGTTTCCTTTCTCCCATTAATTTCTTAGTCTATGATCTCCTAACCAACCCAGCAACCAACCAACCAAACCGTTTAAACCCCCCCATCTATGCTTCATACCTAGCCTAATATCTCAATTTGAGCTTTCAAAGATATATCATTCTTGCTCTATTTGGAGAGATCCTTCTTCGGGTCCAGGAGGGCTAGATCCTAGGGCCCCAAAGTGGTTTGATGTTGTCTCATCTTTTGGTATTGCCAAATCTACCAAAACATGGGAACCCCAACATAATGGTGACTCCACTAGGGAATAGATCAGTCAGCTTTGATTTGGTAAACCACTGTGGTGGACAGTGAAATCTTAAATCATCCACCTGGCGACTCCACAATTCCTGAATGATTAAAAGACTCCACTGGTGATCAGCAGGCCACTGATTATCTGTGGTTTCACATAAGACTCCACTGGGAGACCATGTCGTAGTACAACATCATCCATGCCGAAGACCAAGCCACGTCACTAATGGAAGACCCTGAACGGTTTGCAGAAATGTTTCCAGATTTCATTTTCCATGTCTTGATAATTATTTTCATCATCATCTCTTTTGTCATCATAAGGTGTGTATAGACATTGTTTTCTATCATAATTAATCTCAAAGTCATCATTATCAACCCCCAGCATGTTTATATCTTCTTCCTCTTTTATCTCATCTGTTTCCTCAACCTCACTTACATAGTTTTGATGAAAGGGAGGATTGATCTGCTGATCATCTTCCCTAGGTCTGTTTGGAGGTTGGTTCCTTCTAAAATTCTGATTCTAGTTCTGATTTCTATTTTGCGGAGCGGTTTGGTTTTGATTTACTTGTGCTCTCTTAATTATTCTCATCTCTTTCATAATCTCCTCCATCATTTTCTCCATCTTTGAGTTGGAAGTATAAGGTATGGATTCCTCTCTAAAAGATACTCTCTTTTCATTTTTCATTTTTGCTCTTTTCTCCATTAAGTTACTATAGTAGAAGCCACTGCTAAACTCTTCTTTCAATGAGTGTGGGTAAAATTTGGGATCCCACATTCTATCATCTCATATCGAGAGAGAAAGTTCCTCATACATTTTGGTCCAACCTCTAGTTTATTTTGGACACCAAGCTTACCAATTCCATAGCTTTCCATCCCCAAATCGATGGACAAACAAAGGTAATCAATAGGATGATCATACACATTCTGTGCATGTACAACTCAAAGCATCCACGCACATGGGATGAGAGCCTCCCCTATGTATAGCACAAATATAACTGGGCTCTCCATAGCTCAACCATCTACAACCCCTTTCAATTGGGCTTGGGATTCCATCCATCATGTCCCATTAACATATTCATGCCATTTGTGGCTACTCAGGAAGATTCAACTCATGTCTAGTCAGAAGCGGACAAGGAAAACGAATTCATTGATCACATTCAGCACATCTACCAATAGTTTCATGACATATTGTACAGAGCCAATGCTAAGTACAAACAGTGACATGACCATCATCGGGTATCACATAACTTCCAGGTGGGTGAAAAAATGTGGCTACATTTGCAGAAGGATTGCCTTGTTGGACCTCACTGCAAGCTTCGCTCGCTCCGCTATGGGCCATACACCATCACCAAGGTTGTAGGGCACAATTCCTTCAAGCTCATTATTCCACCATTCCTTGGTCTACACCCATTGTTCAATGTGAACCCCCTACAGCCCTACTTTCCACCACTACTAGACACATTCGACATGGAAGAACAACTCACACACGGATTTAAACCCATATTGCATTGAGCAAGCCACAACTGATCAAATCATGGACATAAAGATCAAGAACACACACCAGTAGAGGATCCATATATACTGAGTTGTCAAAGAAGGCCAAATTCTTCACCAAGGCAAGTGGTTCACCACGGACAAGGTGCAATAGAAATTTCCTCACCTCATGGAGGCTTTGCATGCAATGGGGACCATTGCTTCCTAACAAGGGAGGAATGATCAAGGTGGATATTGGTGGCCACCCACCTATTCCACCTATACCTCTAGTCAGTTTCATCAGTTTCCTTTTTTGTAGAAGCATTTACTATTTTTAGTATTTTTTGTGGTCCTAAACTTTAGAAGCAGTTTTGACCCCCTAAATGGCGTTTTTTTGAGGTCTGCAGTAGGCCCATAGCCATAGGCAGGGGCCTACGGAAAGCACTTTAGCACTCAGATAGATATCTTTGATTATACAATACGCACAAAACAGAGATAATATGACCAAGTTACGACCCCGGGAAGTTGGCTACCCAAATAACCCCAACGTGGCCCACAAACTCTTGGTGTTTCATCTCCTAGGGTTAGGGTTTTGGTTGTTTATGGTTTTCCTATGTTGTTCAATAATAAAAAGTCCCTTGAGCCTCATTTTAACATTTTTTAGAGGCTTGTAGCCACCACATATCTTCTTAGAGATAAGCTACCAGCGCCCTAGCTAGTTTATTTCCATTCTATCTATAAGCATATTTCAGTTATTTGATATTGATGAAATGAAGTTTTATTTCTATTGCATCTCTGTGTTTATGCGTATTTCTATATTTTATTGTGTTCCTGCATAATTCTGTATCATTACATGTCTAAGTTTATTCGATAATAATCATATAGTTTATAAGAATGAGAATATTATGACCATCTTGCATATTGTCGTTCATCTAAGCATTATCTAACATTATGTTAGAGATAGTCATTTTGCTAAGGTGGATCATCAATATCCTATAAGAACCATCATTTTGGAAGTTTTTTGGAAGAAGCATTATAACAAAGTTAGTATGTATTCCATATTTTATGGAAACTATACTCTTGAAGGATGAAGGAATCCAATTGGTCAATTTGAAAATCAAATAGCTAGATGATTGTATGAAAGATTAGGAATTCATATTTTTGAAGTAACTTTTGGGTAGGGTTTATATGTACAAAATCATGTAAAAAAAGTTGATCATAAAATATGCATGGTGAATATTCCATTTAGATATATGATGTCTAAAATATGAATTTGAATTACTCTATAATGAATAAAAGATTAATAATTTATATCTAGATTATATAAAATATTGATCAACATCTAGTATAGTCTCTTGAAGAAAGAAAAGGAGTTAATGATAACTACTCCTTGGAAGAAATTCGTAATTTGGTAATCAAGTTCAATCCTTTGGAACTATGATGCATAACGGAATATTCTTATGTAGATGGACCGGAAAGATGTTTATCTTTTGATGATAAAGTCATCACAATGAGGTAAGTCTAATATTTTTCTTATTGGGTTTCTAGTTAACATATTATTTTGCTACCTAGAAGAATATTGTAGGAATGTATGATGAATTTTTAGGCAAGCTTGACATATGATTTTGGAAATTATGAATTAAAGATGTGTTCATCTTGGGATTAAAAGGTAGCAGTGCGATAAGATAACCTGAAGGTCAAGTTTGTACAAAAACAAGGATATCACTTTCATGAGGAAGCTATGATCAGTTTGAATTTGGTAAAGGCTTAATATAACTCCTTCATTGATGATGACAAGTTGAAAGTGATGTGCAAGATTGATGACCTAGATTATGTCACAAGATTGAAGGAAGAATATGGCTCCATGATACCCAGAATAATGAGATGGGAAGGAAATAAGGAGCCATGCAGTTATCTCCATAAATAACAGATGGTCGATGCTCTTATGGAATACAAGCTATAAGGCTTGTGATGTTTACTTCCAAAATTGAAAGGAAGTCAGGAATATTCTCTAGATTTGAGAGGAATTAAAGGAGTCTCCTTGAATAAGAGCACGGATATATTCCCTGGTCAATAATGAATGGGGATATCCTCTCTGGTTGAGAGGGAGTGATGATGGACATCACATGTGCATTATATTCTTCATGTGTCATGCACTTGACGAGGACTAACAATCGTAAGTCTAAGTGAAGGCCTTGAAGAGAGAATGGTGGAGGATTGGATAATCATCTATGGTTTCCTTGAGGATATAGCATCCAAGAAAGGTGTTGTAGCCAAATTTTTCTGGGTGAAAAAATAAAAGTCTTCCAAGTGAAATTCATGAATGTTGATGTATATTCATGAGGAAAAAAAGTTGATGATTTCCTCAAAAAAACTCCAACAAGAAACGAAATTTCATTAAAAACAAATCCATGCTTAGCAAGCACAAAGGTGTGCTTAAAAAAAAAAAAAATAGTGTCACTTTCGGGGAATGGATTAGAAAAAAATTCCCTGGGTTTCATAAATTTTTGAACTAATTCTTGAGGGTGACCAGAACCAATGACTGGTTGTATATATTCACCTATATGATTCACTTTGGGTGTTATTTTCCTAGGTTTTAAGATGTTAATTCCTGCATTCCTTTTTGACAAGTTCATTCCAGAAAAAGGAGAACTAATTGAGCTACAAACAAACACTCAAAGGTCTTATTTTGTATATTTTATTGGTGCTCCAATTTATGACTCTTATCTTTCAAATGAGTGTTTTAGTTGTTCAAAATATTCTCCAATTTATGATATATACAGTTCATAGAAGGAATATTTTGTTACATATTTTTAAGAAGATTTTCTTACATGCAAGTGGGAAGAATATGGCCAGCGGAAATATTTTTAGGAAGATCCCAAAGTTGGAGAGCCAAGTAATGATTGTGGCTACCCTATGCAAAAAACATTCATGTCAAGAGGTTATTCATGAAAATTATACAATTGCAAATTTTTCTCATCCATTTTATGACTCAATAGCTAACTACATGGCATATTTATTTGGTCAGCAACATGTATCAATTATGGGATATGTATTATATATTTTATCAGAAAATTTCATGTGGTGCACACCTGTTTTTATTTTCAGATTTCAAGAGCGTATTGGAATAAAGTCCAACACTCTGATGTTGGGTTGGTATCACAGGAAGGCTAAATTCACTTAATTCAATCCAACTTTATTTATATGTAGTAGCCAACATATAAATAAGCTCAATCAGTGAGCATTTATTTTCAGGTTACAGATTTTCTAGTTCTGTGTTTTTAGTTTAGGAATAAATGAAGTAGTTTCTAGATGGAACAGGTTTCAAAGGGGTTTCATATTTCAGGGATTTAAAATTTTGACTCCATGCCAAATAAGGCTATTAATTTGCAGTTCTCAGTGCTTTGTGGCAAAAGCATTGTCCCCAATTAGAGCCACTATGTTGCAGCCAACTTTTTCCAGGTGAAAACATGAAGGTCTTCCAAGTGAAATTCATGAATCTTTATGTTTATTCGTAAGAAAAAAAAGAAGAAGATTATTTCCTCGAGAAAACTCAAACAAGAAACTAAATCGCATTTAAAAAAATATCCATGCTTGGAAAATGCAAAGGTATGTTTAAACAAAAGGAAAGGAACCGACACTCTTTCAGAATAGGATAGATGTCCAAGATAAGAGTGGTCGAAAAGGACCCATATTCTTTGAGGATTGTGAATCCAAGATAATAATAGTCCTGAAAGGACATACCTTGTGAACATTTGGGTGGGGTATGTGCCTTGTAGAGGTAGTGCAATATCACACGTAAGTCCTCCTAGCATAATGTGCTTGAATGAATATGAGTTTATCTAGTTAGGACTCAAAGATAGTATTGTTTGTAATGATGATGCTTACAATTGTATCATCAATTTGACTCTTCTTATGATAACTCTTCAATTTGAGAATGATGTTGTATTGGTTGTACAATTATGAAAACCTCCCTAGTTAAGAGGGAGTGTTGGAAATGTAACTATTTTTGGTATTCATAATTTTTGTAATCATTTCATTATATATATCTTATGTAACAAAAAAAATAAGAAAGAAAAATTATTATTTTAAAGTACGGGTTTCATTCTCTTTATTGATGGTCTTCTAGGTAAAAGCATGTTTTTTGTGCTTCTAGGGTTTTTTAGTTCAGAGGATTTATTGTCATGAGTCAAGAGAGTCAACATCATGTTTATAGGACCCTTCCAGGAAATATGTAACTTGTAAAAGAATCTATTTTGAGTCTAGAAGGTCCTAGAAACCTCTAAAGCACAAGTTGGATCTGGCAGAGACAATTTGACTTAGAGACGGGCTATTCAACCTCTTGGAAAGGCTATAAATAGAGACATCTTCAACCTCATTTTCAACCTAATCATCTCAAGTTCAATATTATATAAGAAGAATGAAAAAGAGGAGAAAAGGACAATATATCAAGCAGTAAACCCTAGAGAATAAAAGAAGACAAGTTTTTGGGCATTTTATCTCACATGTGCAAGTTTCTAGAGTTTTTATAAGGCCCAAAATTTCTGAAGTAACTGCAAGTCTGAAATTTTGTTGCAAAGGGGCCCAAAATTCTGAGTTTGGTGCAGTTTTGGAAGGTCTTGTCTCTGGTTTACTTGGTTTGACTTTGACCTAACTGGAAGGTCTCTTTGGAGGGTTAACTTGGTGCTAGAGGAGGGCTTGGTCTTGGTTTTCTCATTTGAAACAGATTCTATAAGAAGAGAAGGGATTTTTTGGGTTTTCCCCTTGGAGGGATTTTTCCCTAGCTTGGAGCCTAATTTCTGTGTCCATTGTTTTACTTTTTTTTTCTTGATAATTTTTTATGAAGAAGATCTAATTAAGAAATCACAAAAATAGAAGTAAATTTCACAAGCAATTATTAAGGTTAATGAAAATCAAAATTAATAGTTGTCATGTTTCATTTTCCAACACTTTGATATAAATCTCCAACCTAGTTTACATCAACAAAGACATGTATGTCTAACACTTTATTTGCATTTCCATCATACTTGTACAAATTTTATTAGATATTTAGATCGCCCTATAGATTTAGATCTCCCACTTGAGGATTTATTTATATTTTTGTTTTACGACCATCCTCTTACAAACAAGGCATCTTTGTTTTGGCTCTCCATGTTTTTTTCTCATCTCCTCCAACAACAAGGATGAGACTATTTCATCAAATTTCAAGGTAGTTGTATTGCTAACTATGGAAATAACCATATTATCCCACAAGTCAGGTGGAAAACATAATAAACTAATGCACTTATCTTCATATTAAATTTTAATATCAATAGATAATAACTAACTTACCACAGTATTGAAGGCATTCAAATGCTTTGTCATTGAGTCTCCATCCCTCATCCTCAAGTTATACAACTTATTTCGTAGGAGAAATTTATTTACCAGGGACTTAGTTTGATCAAAATTCCCTCACTTGTCCCACAAAGCTTTCATTGTAGCTTCTCCTGAAACATTTTGTAATACTGAATTTGAGACACACAATTGTATTGTTATCTCTTCCTTTTGATCCAAATTACTCCATTCCTTTGTCGACATTTTTGTTGATTTAGTACCTAGATACATCATGATCCACTAATATTTATCTACCAACAGATCCTCCATCTTGAACATCCACAGCTCAAAATCTGGTATGTTGAATTTCTCGATCTCTATCTTTACATTTTTCAACATTTATGTTCACCACAAGAATCAATCTCACAGATCTCCCATTGTAACAGGGTCTACCATAGACCGAGCAAAACCCCTTTTCTAAAAAATCATCCCATTGAAAGAAAAATATTTTTTATGCCAAATGTAGGTTTTAAACATGTACAAAAAGTACCTACAAACAAATTCTTAAAAAAACAGAAAATATACAATGGCGAGAACAGAAAAAAAACACAAATATTTTGTAGAAATTTTAATACAATTATGTATTGCCTCGATTCTCCTGATCTAACAATTATATACCACTGTTAAATACAGAATCGCTTCTACAAAAATTCTTGCAGAATTTAAAACATGATCGCCAATTGCAATATCAAGAAGAAAGAGCAATCACACATAACACATATGTTTTTACCAGGAAAGCATAAAGCTAAAAACCCCACTATCATATATTATGTATATATCATGGATCATGAAACAATCTTATACAAAACTCTAATCCAAGAGCTCTCTGTACAATATACAATCGTCTCACACTATCATACAAAAATTGGCAAATACGTGCTCCAATTTACTGTCTCCAGACAGCCTACCTCCACTGCGCAATCCCTGATGGTCAAGAACCTCTGAATGAATCATTCTTGCCTGCCTTGAATACGCAATACTCATAGGCACATCCAATGTGTGTGTGGTTGCATGTGTGCACCCACTAATGTCATTATTGATAGTCAAACTGTCCCTTTCACCTACATCTCGACTGGGTCTCCACTAGATATGACATGCATGTAGTTAACAATAGTAAATCTTCAATTGCATGTGAGACCATTGATTGTGAATTAATTAATAATTAATTCAATGATCTCTCACTAGTGTATCTTCAGTTACAACTAGCACAATTGAGTTTAACTCACTTCCACTTGCATGTCCCACCAACCAACCTCTTCAACTCGAATTTCCTATAGCTAACTGATTTTCCACTTCAGTTAACTATTTCCAAGTGCTCATTGAGAATATATTATTGTTTATTGTCCAACTATTATTAAGGGATAATAATAGTCAACATGCATCTATGAATAGACATGCGATCTATAAATATAACTCGCACATACATCTAAAAATAGAATCATCTATAAATAGAATTTTCTCGCCATCTATAAATAGACATCATCTATAAATAGAATTTTCTCATCCATTCTAAAAATAGACTTCCACCTAAAAATAGCCTGTGTGGGCCCCACCTAGTGTAGGTGCTTAATTTTCACTAGGATCAAGGGTGTTTCCGGATGCCAATTTCACTATTTCTTGTTGCAACCTTCAATATATTTTTCTCTTGGAAACCTAAATTGGGAAAACCAAATTTATTTTTCATTATATTCCTTTCAATGTTACAATACATTATATACATGCCAAAGCATTCATAAACCCTAATCCATTAGCCCTAGATTAGAACATAAATGTAGTTCCCTTAAATGGATCTACAAAATACCATGGGAAAAACCATCATGCACAAAACCAAGGATGGGTCTACCAACCATCCTTGGTTATGCACCCATCCTTGGATCTACCCAACCATCCTTGGGTCTGCCTAAAAAAAAATTGGGATGCTACCCTGAACCCTGTGCAGAGGGACTTCGCCCAACCCAACATAACAATGCCTGGAACTAGTCATGTAAAGAATATAACACACACCCAACAATTTACTCAGTTCAAATTGTTTGTTAATGTTGTGTGTGTGTAATTTTAATTGAGGTGACATTTAAAAAAAAAAAAAACATACCAATAGGCATGTCTATTTCCTAATAGGCCTTTGAGACTTTTAATTTAATTATCGGTGATTATTAGGTGGATGGTGGAGATTTAACCTCCATGGATTATGCTAGAATATTTGTAGCAGTATACATAGATCAAGGGTTAAGATTTATCTCCAAGTTATTTATGCTCTTTTAATTAATTTATTTCAAAATAATTAATTAAAGAAATTGTCATATCACCACATGTCATATTAGGTATGTGGTATATCAGCCATGGTATTGGCCCATGGGATTGTAACAAAAGCTATTTACAAGCTAAAAATATCCATGGTTAAGAATTTATAAGTGGGGGTGAATATCCATGGTTAAGAATATTATTTAACTTATAAATTGATTTTTTTATAATTAATAATAATTACGCCGTAAAGCTTTATTATTTGAAAAAAACTCCCCTAGTTGCCATTGTGTCCATGTTTGAGTCATTGGATTAAATGTTAGACGATTGAAATGTTTTAGGCCATTAGATCCACAAGTAAATAGTTTTTTATATGTTTTTTATAATGTTAGTTTTTTTTTCTTTTAAATAAGTTAAATTGAATTAAAGTTTTGGTGACTTTTAAGTTAAAATGTTGTTATTAAAATAATTGTTAGATTTTAAAAAGATTGACACAATGTAATGAACATTTTAACTAGGTCAAAATACAATAAAAAATAAAAATAATAAAATATAATAATAATAAACTATAAAAAGAGCCCATGGTATTCATGTGGAATGTAGTTTATTTATAAGGGAAATTAAGATGGCCTAGATCAATCTTAACTCTGGATCTACCAAGAGCCAAGAGGGATCATTTGTCTTGATATAAAAACATCTTTTAGAATAAAAAGAGAATTGATCCCTTTGGTAAATAATATAGATCTAAACTAATTATTTAATAAAACTATTTTTAAATGTCTGTAACCATTATTCTTTTAAACTTTTACTTATTAAAATGTATCTAAATTTTCATACATCCAAATATACATAGTTTTTCTTGTTCAATATTATTTTTGTTACAACTATTTTATTATTCCAAAAATACATGGTTTTTTTGTTATATATTATTTATGTTACAACTGTTTTATTATTCATGAGTAGTATTTCTTAATATATAGAAAATTAAATTAACAATGAAAATTTTTAAAATATGTGATCTTTTTTAAATTTCCAAATTATTTCATAGGACATGATTTACCTTGAGCAATAATGATGAATGTTCATAATTCTCATTTCTTACATAACACTAAAACTACCTTTAATTACTTAATTGTAATATTTTCTAACCACATAACAGTTTGTAACTACATACATACTCTTTCGGATTTTTTGTTGTTGTTAATGAATATCAAATTTCTTCCGTTCAAAAAATATATATACATATCTTTAATTACCTAATTGTAGCTAAAAAAATCTTACATGTTTTTTACTTTATAATAATAAACAATTTTCATATTATATGATCTCAAACTTGCTCAACTTTTTATTCAATTTTAAACAAAGTTTTTCACTACATAATTTTGGCTTTTATAGTTTTGTTTTGTTTTTTTTTTTTTTTTTTCAATTCAAAACAAAACTCACAAAATAAAAAACCCATTCGGTCCTTAGTGTAGATTATAGTTTTGCAAAATTGACACTATGTAATTAACAATAGAGTAAGTTGAGACAACCCTAAGGGGTCTTTGGTAAAAGTTTATCATAAAATTTCCCTGCATCCAACATGTTAGAGTCTTCTGAAGAGAGAGTATATTCTAGTTTATAACCTGGTCCACAATCAAAGAAAATGGCTAGGGATTTCACAAGTTATTAGTTTATAACTTGATCCACAATCAAATAAAATGGCTAGAGATGTCACAAGTTATCATTCGCACAATGATTTATTAACATTCTTAGTTGAAATGGATCCTATTAGATGCATGGTGGCCATAGAGACTAAAAAATTCAAAATAGAAATCTCTTATGACATCCATATTGTCTACAAACCATCCAAATTTTCCATCTTATACAACAATTTCTAACAATAACTGCTCAATTTACTCTCCAATTTTTGAAACCCACACCCATGCTAGGGAGATCACAGTGTAAAATCAAATGTTCTTGTGGTTTTTTTGAAGGGTTCATAAACAAAACAAACAAGAAGAAAGTCAATATTGTGGTATAATAACTAATTTTTGAATCATTTTGACAAACAAAACATCACATTAGCTCATAGAATATATCTAATTCTATAAGGATATCAGATGATAAGAAATTTTTGAATCATGATAACTCGGTGACAACCAAAACTAAGTTGTAGCCACAAGCAAAAAATCACAACAACTCACAGAATATATCCAAGGTTGCATTGAACCCCATACATAGTGATGGACCTCATGGGAATTTTAGTGCACATAGAACACCACCCTAAAAATTCTATACTCTTGATCAATTTAGAATAACCTAAGATATCTAGATTGGATGTCTAGGTGGGTGGTACAATATTTGAGAATTCTTCTTAAATGGTAAGGGAATTTAGATACTCAACCCTTCCATCAAAGCTATAAAAAGTGAGACTTGTAGATTACACTTGTTTTTACTTCTCTTAAGTGATGAAATTCATCGTTGTTGCATATAGGAGCATTTAGCTCTGATAAGAATTGTGTGATACTCTGTTATAATTTTCTCTACAAATGTGATGTAAAGTGTGCCATGAATGTTGGCAATTTCATGGTTAATGTAATATAAGATAAGTAAAAATTCATCTCTCCTACACAAGATCAAGAAAGCTATGTCAAGTAGCCAACACCACAGAACAAGACATGTTCGCTGACTCCATAAATGCTACCAAATCTCTCTCGGTGTTGGAGCTATTTTTTCAATCACCTTATTTTTACTACTCTTGAAGTGATGAAAGCCACCTCTCCATACGTTTTTACTGTCTGCACAAGGAAAGAAAAACCAACTTCATATCAGCGATACTGAAAAAACAAGAACATGACAGACACGAGGGACATCAGTGGTAAAGAAAAATGTGATATTTTGAATATTTTCAAAGATCATGAAGGAAATAATACATAAGTGACTCAATAGGAATTGATCAAGATTAAATATGGAGGAAGTGCACCAAAGCAACCTTTGATTTTGAAGGTAGAAAATCACGATCTATTTCTTTATTCATGAGACATTCATGTTGGCATGATCAAACAAGGTATTTAACTTAACTTCAACATAGGCCTCATGATTTGTAAGGCTCAAGGAAGCAATATTGCATTAAAATTTCACTACTTGCTTCCATGGAAGAAAAATTTGATTTTCATTCCTCCACGTTGGCTCCTTTTCTGCAACATCTTATTTCTTCTAGGCTACTATTTCCTATGCTATTTCCTTACGGTGTTTCTTTTTCAACATGTGGTGCAATTACTAGTAATAATTTAAAATAAAGTTACAATTTAATTCATTTTTATGTTTTATTTTTTATTTTACTTTTTTTTTGTTTCGTTTTTTCACCTTTTTTGTTTGTTTGTTTGTTTAATCTGAGTAAAGTATCTTGAAATAAATGTTTTAATGCTTATCATAGATTGATGTCTATCCACATTTACTAGTCATTTAATTTATATAATTATACTAATTTAATTTTAAATTGAATTATTTAACTTAAACATATCCTAATATTAAATTGTTGAACATCTCTTAATACAATAATCAATATTACTAATTTTTTCAATTCAAAATAATATCCAATTTTATAACTTTATCTTATTTCTATAATATAATGGTTTCCATATTTGTAACACAATAATTAATATTACTAATTTTTTCAATTCAAATTAATATCAAATTTTATAACTCTATCTTATTTATATAATATAATGGTTTCCATATTTTTAAGATATATTTGTAATTTAATTACATCGAATTAAACTTGAAAATATATGTGTATCTATAATTTAATTACATCAAATAAATCTGGAGACTTTAATGTGAAATTAATGAAAACCAATTCAATATCATACGCACATTAACTCTTGAAGTGTATGTAATGTAACACTTAGTTCATTTATATATTACGCACTTTTGTTAAAGAAATTCTTACACTCACACTCCAAGTTACACAGCATTTTGTAACTTAGAAATTACAAGCCATATATTCCACCAATACAAGTGGACCATATATTCCAGTAAAGAACTCAAAAATCCGAGTGGACCATATATTCCACCACCACAAGTTTGTAACTTATCCAAATTAAAATCATTAATTGTAAAAACATGTACTACATTAACCAACTCATTAATTGTAAAAACATGTAGTACATGACCAAAACCAAGAAAGAGTATATAAAACCTATATTGTTTGACATAATAAAATTGTATTTAAAGGTCATTTAGAATCAAATAATAAATCTTCCAATATCAGCTTAAATGAATTGTTAAGAAAAAAGCCAATTTAACTTTTCATAACAAATCCAATTCAGTAGAATGTTGAAGGCAAGATTCTGGTTTGTATTAGAGCCAGAGCGATGGCATGTCTAATAATGTCACCAGCAGTGATTCAATTACCAAATTCACTAGTGCAATGTTTTTGTTTTTGGAATTTTAAGTTTAATGTTTTTAGTTTTGGAATTTTAAGTTTAATCTTAGGATAAATTATATTAGTTGGTTCGAAACGTCGACTTATTTTTAATGATGTGATTAATCCGAAAGCTCTTTTATCTAAATAATAAAGTTGTTTTAATTTTGTTAATTGGGTTTAGTTTAGATGATTGTGAGAAATATTCTTATTTTTTTATCTACATTCAATTTTTATTGTGACATGTTAAGTTTATAATGGGTATTTTTTGTAATGGTGTAAAGTTTTATGGTCTAAAACTTGAATCATTATCAAAAATAAAAATAAAAAAATAAAAAAATAAAATTTATTTTAACATTAACATGTTTAAACTTTTTCTTTGAATTTTACATTATGAAAAAAATGAATAACACATTTTTCTATTATAAATATAATAAATTTGTCTTAATTT